>JAJHSJ010000006.1:2938122-3519214 GCA_021015155.1 Magnolia officinalis | reverse complement strand
CATCTTCTAACTATTATAGATTTGTAATTTTTTGTATGGCCTCATGCCAAAAACCACAGGTTGACCTATCATTGACATGGTGCGCGCGCGCGCACACACACACATATATAGAGAGAGGAACGCTCAGCTATGCACCGGTTCGCATGTCATTACGTGCGAACCTTCCTATCAACAGTCACATAAGGTAAATGGTCTGGATGAAGGCGCTCTTAGCACGAGCTTAAAAAAGTGAGTTTCCTTCTCTCGCACGCTTCTTCACCCACTCTCCGAAGGATGCGGCAAAAACCTTTTCACATAAATTTTTTTTGCTACGATGCTAGGCGTATGTTCCAACAAGATGCTAGTGATAAATCCACGCCGTCCATACATTTTTAAAAATAATTTTATGATATGAACCCAAAACTGAGGTAGATCAAATTCTCAAGTGGGCCACACAGTGTTGATTGAACTCTCAACCATTAAAAACTTCCCAGGGCTACCAAATTTTTGGATCAAGATGATATTTGCTTTTTTTTTTTTTTTCCATCATCCAGGTCTGTATGACCTAATCTAGAGGTTGGATGTCAAATAAATATCACGGTGGGCCCTAAAAAATATTTAACGGTGAGAATCATTATCACCACTGCTTCCTGTGGTGTGGTCCCCTTGAGATTTGGATTTGCCTCGGTTTTGGGATAATGCCCTGAAATGATAAGGAAAAATGGATGGAAGGGGTAGATTTCACAAAAATATCATGGTTGGCCCCACCTAGATTTCCAACGAACTTTGCAAATCGCTTGCATCATTAGGGGCGGATTTGATTTCCCGTGAAAGCTTATGCAAGAAGTTCCTGCGCAAGGACCGATGCTGGGTGGGGCCCACTACCATGTTTTTAGGAAATATATTCCATTCATCCGTTTGTCGAGCTCATTTTAGGAAAATCACCTAAAAATGAGGTGGATTCAAAACTAAAGTGGGTCACACAAGAGGGAAAATTGGAAAAAGAAATACCTACCGTTGAAACCTTCCTAGGCTCCACCTTGATGTTTAAATGCCATCAAAACTGTTTATAAGGTCATTAACACAGGAATGAAGGGAAAATACAAAAAATTTATCCTAAAAAAATTAGCACAGGAGAGCTTACCTAAACATGTAAGATTGCCACCAGTGGATTTCACATAAACAGCGTGATGGAGCCTACCTAAGCCACAACACCTTGCTCGTACCATGCAAACCAACTTATTTTAAATTTTTTGATGGAAGGTATCCAATGATAATTACATTAATTATTGCGGACGGGTTGAAAAACTTTTTGAAAAGGTGTTGGGATGTCATACAGGGCCTGATGTTGAACTTGTTTCCTATCACAGGTCTTTTAGATGATTCCAGCTCGAATGGAGCTGTGGGGAGATGACAGAGCAGTCAAGATTGACTCTTGTGAGACGCAGATTGCGTGGTAGCTCTCCACCGTCGAACTCCATGGTGGACGGATATATATCATCTCAATTTAGTTCATGAGCTCCAAAGTGAAAGCATAGCCAAAGATTAAGAAGACCACACCACGTGAAATAATGGAGATTGAATGCTTACTGTGAAAACTCCTTAAAGGCTATGGAAGTTTTGAATGAAGCTGATATTTATTTTTTCCCTTTATCCGGGCTGTGTGCCCTTACTAACAGGTTGGATGACAGATGAACATCACAATTTCATGTGGTGTGGTCCACTTGAGCCTTGGATATGCTTTAATTTTGGGCTCATGTCCAAAAATGAATTGGCAAATCGGTTAGACAATGTGGATAAAACACAAATTAGGGTGAGCTACACATACTCCAGAGTTGGTGTTGGGTCACCATGCAATGACAATTGGTGCCTCACTCACATTCATCCCTTTTCTCGTGTCATTTTAAAGTATGCGCCCAAAAATGATACAAATCCAACACTCAAGTAAATGCAAGTTGCATTAAATGCAAAAATCAACTGTGGTGTGGTCCACTTGAGCATTGAATCAGCCACGTTTTTGGGCTCATACCTTAAAATGATCTGAGAAATGGGATGGACGGTGTGGATAAACAGATACATCATGGTGGGCCCCACACATATCTGCTTGTTCATGCTAGAGACGTGCCAGATAGTATGCAATCCGCGTTCAACCTTACTGTGGTGGTGTCTCCCTTGATGCATTCATTCTATATCCGTGCCATCGATTGATTTTTCTAGATCTTTTTTAAGGCACGAGTCGAAAAAGGAGATAACCAAGTTCTAGGTGGACTATACTATTGAAAACGGTGATGATTGAATGCCATACCATTAAAGATTTCCTAGGGCCCACTGTAATATTTTTATAATGTTTAGTATCCATCCAACATATTGATAAGGTCACATAAACCTAGATGAAGGAAAAAAATTATCAACTTTCCAAAACTTTTATGGCCCATTAATGATCAATCACTGCTATTTCTTATGGTATGGTCCACCTGAGAACTGGATCTGCTTCATTTTTGGGCTTGTGCCTTAAAATGATCTAACAAACCAGATCAACGGTGTAGATATAGAATACATACATTAAGGCGGGCACCACAGTAAGGGCCGAACGGTCTTCGGTGAGGCAGGGGCTGCACTTAATCCGCTTCCATTTATTTACTTTTTCTGCACATTCTCTAACGAACGTCGACCATATATTGATTAAGATGGTCTTTCGTAAAATTGGGACAACAGTCGGTTATTTAATACTCTGGCAGAGTATGACTAATAATACTCTGGTAATCGTAAGTTGTAAACTATACCGACTAAACTGAGGAATCCACGTTCTTAAGCAACGGTCCTAAAATTAGATTGGTTGAGCAATCGTACTTCTAATCCGCGGACATTCGTGACTGTGGAGCCTAATATGATGTATGTGTTTTCAGCTCATTTCAGGGTACAAACATAAAAATGAAGCAAAATTAAATTTAGGTGGACCACAGGACAAGAAACAATGTTTTTATTGAATGCCTACCATTAAATATTTTTGAAGGCCACAAAAGTTCTGGATCAAGTTGATATTTGTGGGGCCTACTATTAGGGGTGTACACGAACTGAGCTAGCTCGGTTAGCTCACTCGACTTGACTCGAAAAGCTCAATTCGACTCAGTTCGAAGCTGAGCTCGAGCCGGGTCGAGCTGATTTTTTGAGCTCGAAAATGAGTTCGAATCGAGTTCAAGTTGCCCCGGCTCAAATCTAACTCGGATCGAACCAGTTCAGTGACTCGGTTACTTTGATATTGATGTTGCTCACCAAGTGTTTGATGAAATGACTCATAGAAGTGTGGCCGGTAGCAAGGAAGGTATGTATATCAAACCAACACCTTTTTTTCTTGATTTTTATGTTGCTTCGAAGGTGTTTGATAAAATACCTGTAAAACCATTGTCGTTGTCTCAAATACAGTGAGATTTTGAACATGCAATATAGGTGTTTGTGAAAATGCTGCAATGGCAAACTCGGCTCGATCTTCACTCAAGCTCAGCTCAAACTGGCCCGAGCTGCTAACCGAATCGAGCCGAGCTGACCAATCAAGCTCAAGGACTGAGTCGAGCCGAGTTCGAGCTGATGGCAACAAGTGGCAGAGCCGAGTCGAGCTGAGGCCAGCTCGACTTGGTTCGACTCGATGTACACCCCTACCCACTATGATGTATGTGTTTTCAGCTCATTTCAAGGCACAAACCTACAAATGAAGCAAAATTAATTTTAGGCGAACCACACGGCAAGAAACAATATATGATTAAATGGCTACCATTAAAAGTTTTTGAGGGCTACAAAAGTTTTGTATCAAGTTAATATTTGTGTTTTCCCTATTTTTTTTTTCAGATCCATGTACCTTTATTAATAGGTTGAATGACAAAGAAACATTATGGTAGGTCCTAAGAAGTTTTTAATGGTGGACATTCTAACACTATTATTTTATGTGGTGTGGTCTACCTGAATTTTGGTTACGCCCCAAAATAAGAGGAATGGATGAAGTGAATATAAAGCACACATCACGGTAGGCCCCACAATCATAGATACACAGATATTATATATAGGTTACCCAATCACAGAGCCAATAAAAATCCCCGAAAGATGTCCGACTTTACCTGGAAAATGGACGTGGATTGGGTGGTGCCACTGACCTCTCCACCCATAGAGTCGGACGCGGATTGCGTCCTACCCCCACCCCGACGGATTTCTGTGGGCCCCACCATGATGTAAGTGTTTTATCCACGCCTTTCATCGTTTTTCTCATATCATTTTAAGAAATGATCTAAAAAATAGGAAGGCCTAAGGCTTAATTGGACCACAAAATGGGAATTGAACGACCACCATTAAAAACTTCTTGGGAGCTGGGGAAGATTCGGATCAAACTGATATTTGTGTTTTCACTTCATCCCTGTCTACATGACCTTATGAATAGATTGGATGGAAAGAAAAACATAGCGGTGGCCCATAGAAAGGTTTCAATGATGGGTGTCATTAATTATCACTGCAGCGTCCTTTGGTGTGGTCCATCGGAGCTGTTGACCTTACTCATTTTTTAGATCATAACTTAAAATGATCTGAGAAAAGTAATGAACGGCATGGATAAAACACTTACATCGCGGTGGGCCCCACAGATCCCTGACCGTCCCGGCGGGGGTTGGACGCAATCCGCATCCCACAGAGTCCCTCTCTACATTTTTCTTGCCACCACCGAAGTCATGGTGGCAGGGCCACTAAGCAATCATCAAGTGGGCTACATGTGTACTTTGAGAGTAAACTGATGCCCAAGATTTTATAACTACAATTAGTAGGTAGATTTCCTGCAACACCTGTAGCAAAAAGTGTGTAACATAGGCCACACGATGAATCTGTGACATCCACGCCATCCGATAATTTCTTCATATCTTAAAAAATATGACCTTAAAAATCAGGCTAATCTAAACTTAAGTAGACCAAACATAGAGAACAGTGGAGATGGACCATGATTGTGATGAGACATCACAGCTTTATGGGATTCTCAAACTATTTTCATTGATTATCGACGGTGTGGATGTCCTTGACCTCGCACACGGTTGTACACGCGAGATGAACCCCATCTTGCACGCAAAAGTTTGAATGCTAGCCGTTAAGAATCTTATTTTAAAATTCAGTTGCTTAAATTCGTCTATTATCTCATGATCATTCTTGACTGATTATCCAGTCTTTCGATTTTTTAGAGTTGAATTCTAGCCGTTAATATTCTTCTTGAGGCGTTTGAATGGTAAGTTATGTTTATAAGCTACTAATACAACTATGATGCACAGTATACTTCTCAGTTAAAAAGTATAAAAGTGTGCTTGGTTTCCAATCAACAAAGTACTTGTCCCTCAGTTTTTTGCAGTCCACTCTTAACACCCACGTCCATCATGTTTGCCAACCTTTGACGTGGACTATTCATTTATGTTGGGCCTACCTTGATTCTATCATCAATGTGAGCCATCCACAGTGTAAGGCCAACCTTCAATGTCAACCATCTACCTTGAGAGGCCCACATTTGATGTGGGCAATTCATCATGTAGGGCCACCTAGGATGTAAGCCGTCCATCACGTCAGAGAGTGGATGTAGGTCGTCCATCATACAGGGTCACCTTTAATATGGGCCATTGTTTTAAATAGCGGTAGTGTGATACGTAGCGCCCAACCTTTTATAGCATGTAGCATAAATACGTGGCGTGTAGCGTAAGTTATACTATACTTCTTTTTTAAAAATTAAAAATATGATAAATATAATAAATAGTGAATATATATATATATATATATACCTAAAAAAATAATTATCACATCAACAACTTTCTAAGCAAACCACTTTAATTAATAATGTCTAATTGAAACCACGAGTCACAATTATGAAATGAAATAAAAATTTCATAGATTAAAAGTATTAAGTACAATACAAGTGTCATATTCCTCAACATTAGAAATAAAGAAAACGTGAAAAAAATAGTAAAAAAATACATTGTAACTTACGCTACGGACGCTATGCTATGTAGCGTACGCTACGGACGCTATTTGAAACACTGATATGGACTATCCATCATAAGGGCCTAACTTTGAAGTGGATTGTCCATTATATGAAGTCTTGACTTGAATGTGGATCATTCATCATTAAAAGTCCTTAATGTGAGCTGCCCTCATCTAGGCCACACCTTAGTATGAATCATCCATCATGTGGGGTCTACTATCAACGTTAGTATCTATCATGTGGAGCTTGCCATTAATGTTAGCATTCACCATATGCATACCAACTTCAATATCGATCCACCGCTGATCATATGGAGCCCACTTTTGATGTGGGCCAGCCATTTATGTGGACCATTTATTATAGGGGGCCACCTTGATGTGGGTAATCCATCATGTGGGGCCAACCTCCAATGTCCACTGCCCATCCTGTGGAGCCCAACTTTAATGTGGACTATCAATTGTGTGGCCCCACCCTAAATGTAAGTTGTCCATCATACATGTGTCACTTTGGATACAGATCATTGGCGGCTGACTTTGGATGTGGACCATCTGTTATGTGGGCCCATGTCAATACGAGTCATCCATAATGTGAGGGCCACCTTCAATGTAGAACATCCATCGTGTGGGACTCACTCTTGATGTGGACCACCCATCATGTGAGGACTACTTGGTATGGACCATCCATCAAGTGAAGAGGTGGGGAGGAGGGAGAGAAGTCAAAAAGTTATAAAAAAATAATAATAATAATAATAAAATACTTTTGAAGTTATTTTCATCACATAATTTACCTTTATAGACTATGGATATTACCGTTTGGGCCATTCTCAAGACTGATCCATTACCACGTGACCCACGTGATATTGACGTTGGATCAAGAGATATGTGCAAGTGGATATATTTTAAGTCCTTCCTCTGCATTAGAGAGTAACTTTAGGTAGGTATCCAGCCAAGGTCCCAAGGACCAGGTGCTTTCCTTTTTCCATTTACTTAGTCAAAAAGGCTTTGGCTGTACAAGGTGGAGCGAAGAGAAGGCAATGCTCGCCAACTCATGAGATGCGTTGGCTAGCATACACAGGTTGGAAGTTATCTACCAGCTCACTTCTTATTCACTAGACGTGCCCTTTTTTTTTTTTACAAGGCCCACCATGATGTGCATGTGAGATTCATTTCAACCATTATTAGATGTTTAATCCCATGTTTAGCTTAGAGCAAAAAATTAGACAGGCTTGTGATTTAGGTGAGCCACATCAAGAGAAATAATTGGAAAATAGATGTCTACCATTGATTTTTACAGGGTCCACTGTGATGATTATATGAAATCCACTCCAACTATTAAATGCCATACTAAAACTTAAAATTAGGTTCATCCATATTCAAATATACCACACTAGGAAAAACAGTTTGAAAAGTGAGAAAGGCTTTACCTGTGAAATTTCACCTAGCAGCGCCCACCCGAGCAGCTAACCCCTTTTTTGTGAAATAATCCCTTTGCTGAAAAGAGAGACTCCATCCTGGTACGTACGTAGCCCATTAGTCGTAGCTTATATAGATATAAATCCAAGCTGATTCCATCCGTCCGAGTGTGGACCTATCAATATCACTGCCATCTGTCCTGTGGAGAGATGGATTTAGATTTACCATCCGTCTATTCCCGCCCTTTCACCAATCAACAAGGTGACGGACGTTTGGAAATTAAGAAAGACTTTCCAGGCCCTCCTTGAACAGCGAATCAAAAACGTTCATTTCGTAATCGAGTAGTGCCAGACCGATCTCAACCCCACCTTCTTCATCTCTGCTCTCGGCAAGAGACATCGCCCCCGTTCCTTCTATTGAAAGCACCTCCACCTTCTTAGGCCTCTCCCACCCAAAATCCGTATCGTAGATTCGGAACCGGGGTGACCCGGCAATAGAGAAGACCCGATCGCTCGCTAACTCCATTGCCCTCCGAATCCAACTCTCGGCACCTTTCAAAACCCCGTCTCCTTCCAACCCGCGAATCGCTCTCCCAATTGACTCGGCCGCGACAACCACCCCATCCTCCTGAGTCAACTCGCCCACCTTCGCATGCGCGAAGCACGCTCCGATGCAGTTCCCAAAATACGCGGCGGGTGGCGGCGGGTCCAGCCGAGCCCGATAATCCACTGCGAAGACGAGGTGGGCCATCTTCTCATCATCCTCAGGTCCACGTGCTATGATGACGCGCACCCACACGTATGCGATCGTTAGGACGAAGGACGAGAGACGGGAATCTTTCTCGCTCCCATTGACTCGTCGAGTCGAGACCCAGCTCCGTAGTCGCTCGATGTGGGCCCGACTCAGCAAGAAGGTGGCTCGTACCGCGTGGGGTTGGCTCTTCACGTCGAGAGCATCGAGGCATTCCTTGGTTTTGATTTTCTCCATCTCGAGGAAGTGCTTTGTGGTGAGCCAATCCATACCGTTGGTGACGGTCCTGTCGTAAATCGGGAGCTGTTTAATCGACGAAGCATCTCCGGTTCTACAAATCGACGCCCAGGATTTCATGAAGTGTGTCGAGGTCCACCCATCCGCTGCCGCGTGGTGCACGGAGATGCCGATGCAGAAGCCCGAGTTGGGGAAGAGAGTTACCTGCAAGGACAGGACGGGCGCGGGGAGCGAATCGGAACCGGGCAGGTGAGGAGCGAAAGGATGGAAATCCGTTACGTCTCGTGGATGGGACCCGATAAGATGTTCGAAGTCGGAGTCAGATTCGGCAATAGTGAGCAGGACCGAGTCGCCGTCGGCGTAGAGGATCTCGTGGTGGCCGGTTTCGGGAGAGTGGGTCAGGTTTCCGGCGAGGGGGTAGAAGATCTGGAGAGCGAGGGAGAGGGAGCGCTTGAGGTTGGAGAGGAGAGTGGTGGTGTTGGGATCGGAGAAATTGTAGAAGAAGAGCCGTTGGACTGGTGGGATCTGCATCCATATGATGTCAAAGAAGGTGAGTCGGAGAGCGGTTGG
Source organism: Magnolia officinalis (assembly GCA_021015155.1). Taxonomy (NCBI): domain Eukaryota; kingdom Viridiplantae; phylum Streptophyta; class Magnoliopsida; order Magnoliales; family Magnoliaceae; genus Magnolia; species Magnolia officinalis. The sequence continues at coordinate 3,510,274 of JAJHSJ010000006.1, read as the reverse complement.
TTGGACTGAGTCGGGTGGGGGAGCGACTCGGCAGTGCTCGAGCACTTTCACGGTGCTTCTCCGCGGGCGTCCATTGCAGAGAGAGTGATGGAGGACAGCTGAAATTATTGTACACGGGAACTTTGAAACTCTGGCCGGGTCTGATGGATGACACGCAGGCTCCTAGAAATTGCAAACGTATCGTTCAAGTACTTAAATTCAACTCGCTAAAAAAGGGTAAGCGGATTTGGCTAGTGTACCTCACACCAGCTATATAGCTGCTGTGTTGACGTCAGCAAGTTGTGTGGGTCTTAAAATGAGGTATGTGTTATATCCAAACCGTCCATCCATTTTGCGAGCTCTTCTTAAGGCTTGAGACGAAAAATAAGACCATTTTGCGGGCTCTTCTTAAGGCTTGAGACGAAAAATAAGACATATCTAACTATCAAGTGGACCACACTGAAAAAAACCGTGGGGATTGAACGTCTATCATTGAAACCCTCTATGGAGTTAAAAGAAGTTTTGGATCAATATGAAATTTGTTTTTAAGCTTCGTTCAGGTCTTTGTGACCTTATGAACAGTTTGTAGGGAAAATTAATGTTATAGTGGGCCCTACGAATTGTTTAACGGTGAAAATCATTATCTCCAATGCTATTTCTGGTGTAGTCCAGATGATCTTTCAATATGATTTATTTTTTGGGTAATGCTTTAAAATGATCTCTGAAACTAGATAAACGGTGTAGATATAATAAATACATCACTGTGGGCCATGTAACTTTGATCTCCTTTGAACCGTTCGTACATCTGGGAGCTGGAGGAGCGTCAGTTCATCTTCGCACGAGTACCTACAGCAGCCACCACACACCAGCCAATCCGCTTCCATAAAAAGTTGCAGATGCTCTCGGATTAGCTTACTACAAGTTGAGTAGCGATACTGGCTAATGAAGTTACGTGAGCCCCACCGTAATGTATTTGTTGCATCCACACCGTCTATCGATTCGGAGAGAATATTTCAGGAAATGTACCAAATAATGAGATAGATCCAAATTTGTATTAGTCATCCCAATAAAAAAAAATAATTAATTTAAAAAAAAAAAGAAATAAAAAAAGAAAAGAAAAGAAAAGAAAAAACAGGGGAAAGAATGACCCCGAGAGTTGAAACCTTCCTAAGTTTATGATAAGGTTTATTTGATATCCAAGTGGTTCACGAGTTGACAAAGACAGGAAAGAAGAAAAAAAAAAACAAATATAAACTAGATAGAAAATTTTAATAGTCGGTGTCACTCTCCCTACTGTTTTTGGTGATGGGGTACACTCGAGCTTTGGATCTCACTCATTAATTGGCCCATGCTCTAAATGTAGGGTGTGGATTATATATATATATATATATATATGGAAAAGGTGCTATATGCGCTCAGCTGATGGGAACTTCCCATAAGGTCAAACTGTGTGTGCCCCACCGTGATGCGTGTCGAACATCTACCCCATCAGTCAGATGCACCATTCCATCGTGGGCCTAGGTCTCAAAAATCAAGTCAATCCGTGACTTGTGTGGGCCACACCACATGCAGAAGTTGAGAGGGGCCGTGCACCATTAAAACATTCATGATCATTTTTTTGGGCCCACCGAGATGTGGTTTGCAAATCCAGCCCATCCATTATGTGTGTCCCACTTGAATGAGGGTTCAGACCAAGTTTCAGCAGCATTCAAAACTCATGTTGGCCCCACCAAGCGCTTTTATATGTTTTTGGCATGTCTTCACATGTTTTTAGATGGTATGGCCCACCTAAGTTCTATATACGGCTGATTTTTGGGATATCCCATGATTTAAAGGGGACCCATCAAATGCACGGTGTTGATGGTCGACACGCGTCACGGTGGGGCCCACACAGCTCGACCTCATGGGAGCTTATAGTGAGCTCGAGCGTATAGTACCTTCCCCCCCACCCACCCACACACACACACACACACACACACACACACACACATATATATATATATATATATATATATATATAGAGAGAGAGAGAGAGAGAGAGAGAGAGAGGTACAATGCACTCGAGTTTACGATAAGCTCCCGTGAGGTTGAGCTGTGTGGGCTCCACTGTGATGCATGTCGACCATCAACACTGTGCATTTGATGGGTCCCCTTTAAATTATGGGATATCCCAAAATCAATCGTATACGGAACTCAGGTGAGTCATACCATCTAAAATTATGTGAAGACACCATTAAAACATATAAAAGCTCTTGGTGGGGCCCACCTGAGTTTTGCATGCGCCTGAAACTTGGTGCATCTGACTGATGGGGTAGATGTTTGAAACGCATCACAGTGGGGCCCACACAGCTCGACTTCATAGACTCGTGATGTCAAGATCACGGTACCTTTTTCCATATATATATATATATGTGGGAAAAGGTACTATGCGCTAGACCTCATTATAAGCTCCCATGAGGTTGAGCTGTGTGGGCTCCACCGTGATGTGTGTTGACCATCAACACTATGCATTTGATGGGTCCCTTTTAAATTATGGGACATCCTAAAAATCAGCTGTATACGGAGCTTAGGTGGACCATACCACCTAAAATCATGTGAAGACATGCTAAGAACATATAAAAGCACTTGGTGGGGCCCACTTGAGTTTTGAATGCTACTGAAACTTGGTCTGAACCGTCATCCAATTGGGACACACATAATGGATGGGCTGGATTTGCAAACCACATTTCGGTGGGCCCAAAAAATGATTATTAATATTTTAATGGTGCATGGCCCCTCTAAACTTCTGTATGTGGTGTGGCCCACACAAGTCACAGATTGACTTGATTTTTGAGACCTAGGCCCACGATGGAATGGTGCATCTGACTGATGGGGTAGATGTTCGACACGCATTACCGTGGAGCCCACACAGTTTGACCTCATGGTACGTTCCCATCAGCTGGAGCGTGCATATATATATATAAATAAAGGTGGGCTAACAGAACTCGGTGACGTCACTCCAATAGGGAGTATTCAACATGTCAGTATCAAATCCGCGTCCACAAGAAATTCGAGTGCCGTGGCTTCTCATCCGTATACGTCATTTTCGTTGAATCAGTTAACCTGAAACGCCATATTTCTATCTCGCACATGGATTGCTAACTACATTACACATTGTGGCGCTTTTGTGAGTCCATCATGACTTTTGTGTTGTGTTTGATCTATACCATCCATTAATGTTACACACACACGTAGAGCATGATACTGAAAATGAGTTACATCCAAAATTCAAGTGAAACACACCATACAAAGCAGTAAGAATTACTGGATCGTATTCCAGAAAACATAGGTGATATAACAGCCTATCATTAAGAACTTCTTTAGGCTCACCTTAATGTTTCCTTAGGCTCAATTTTCGTTCCAAGCTGATCATAAGTTCACATAATCTTAGATGAAGAGGAAAAACAAATATCGGCCTGATAAAAAGCTTTTGTGGACTATTAATGGCCACTCACCACTGTTTCCTATGAATGGTCCACCTAATAACTACATCTGCTTCGTATTTTTCAATAATGCCCTAAAATTATCTCAAACAGATGGACGAGGTAGATACATAACACACGTCAAGGTATGTTTTCCTTTCATCCAGGTCTGTGTAACCTTACGAAGAGGTTAGATAGCAAAATAACCAAATAGTGAATCCTTGGAAGGTTTCAATGGTATTGGCTCAATCCTCACTCCTTTCTTTGGTGTGGTCCACTTGAGCTTTAGATGAGCCTCATTTTTGAGCTATAGGATGATTAGTAAAAATTGATAGTTAGATGCTCTAGGATGATCAGTAAAAATTGATAGTTAGATGTGCCTCATTTTTGAGCTTTAGATGCTCCAGGATGATCAGTAAAACTTGATAGTTAGGGTGAATCTAAAACATAAATCATGTTGTGTAGAGCATAATCTATTTTGGAGAGAGAAATCACGTGTATCTTATTAGTTGGAGTTATCCCTGATTGATGGGTTTTTTTTGACCCGTCGTCCTTTCGCAACTGGGATGCGTAAGTCCTTTCGCAACTGGGATGCGTAAAGTCCTTTCGCAACTAGGATGCGGAAAGGAGTTTCCTAAAACTATAAAAAGGGGTCCCTAGGGTTTTTCTAGGATATGTTATGTGAAGAAAATAATAAGAGGGTTTCCTAAAGCTTTACAAGGGATTTGCTAAAGGGTTTAGGGCTATCAAAGGTGAGAGAGAGGGAGAAAGAGAGAGAGGAAGCTCATAGAAGGGAGGTTCTGCTCGTGGAGGTTATCTACTGTGCAATCTATATCTCAGCGCTTCTATGTCCTCGTAATCGGTTAGATCTCTCCGTTTTCTCTATTTCTCTTATTGTTTATCAACTCCTGCGTGAGTGAAGAAGGTTGTAAACGTTCTACTTCATAGTGGATTGTTGATCTGGACGAGTCCTGTGGTTTTTACCTCTTTGAGGGTTTTCCACGTAAAAATCTCTTGTGTGGTGTGTGATTGATGCATTGATTGTTTTAATTGCTTTTATTATCCATAATTCTGGTTTGTTCTGGAGGGCTAGATCCTAAGGTTTTGTTCAAGGCCCCCAACAAAGTGGTATCAGAGTTAAGTTCATTGAACGGGTAGGATCGTTTTTGAATTATGGAAGGTGGCTCATCAAGGATTATTAGCCTCAATGGTTCTAACTGGACCATATAGAAGGCTAAGATGGAGGACTTGCTTTATTGCAAGGACCTATATTCTCCAATCTTAGGCATATCAGCAAAATCCAAGGATATGACTGATGATGATTGGAAGAAGACGGACCGAAAGGCGGTGGGGTTTCTTAGACAATGGTTGGATGATTCTGTGTTCCACCATGTGTCTATAGAAACCTCAGCCGCTAGCCTATGACTGAAATTACAAGGGCTGTATGAGAGAAAGACAGCCGGTAATAAGATTTTTCTGATAAGGCGACTTGTGAATCTCAAGTTCAAGGATGGTGGTTCTGTGGCCGAGCACATGAATGAGGTCAGCAATATAGTGAACCAACTCACCTCTATGAAGATGATCCTAGATGATGAATTGTAGGCTTTACTATTGCTTAGTTCATTGCCTGACAATTGGGAGACATTGCTGGTCTCTCTAAGTAACTCCGCGCCAGACGAAAAGATATCCATGGAACAGGTAACCAGTTGCCTCTTCAATGAGGAGACAAGGAGGAAGTCTCAGGGGTCTACTCAGCAAGAGGCCCTTATAACATAGGAACGGTGAGAGGAAAGAACAGGAAGGGCGAGAAGGCCCGAGATAAATCAAGAGGCAAGTCGAGTAACAGAAAAGATGTTGAATGCTGGAATTGTGGCAAGAAAGACCACTACAAGTATGAATGTCGTGGTAAGAAAAACGACAAGAAAGGAAAAGGGAAGGAAGATGAATCAGATTCCACTGCGGTCGCTTCAGATGGCGACGTTGTAGTTATTCTTTCTGCAGATCATGACGTTTTTCTCACGGCTTCGAGTTAGGACACCGACTGGGTGGTTGACTCGGGAGCTTCTTTTCATGCGACTCCACACAGGGACTCCTTCACAAGCTACAAGTCAGGTGACTATGAGACTGTGAAGATGAGAAATTCTGGCATATCAAAAATCGTGGGAGTCGGTGATATTTGTGTGAAAACTGATGTGGGCTGCACATTAGTTCTCAGGGATGTGAGGCATATCCAGACCTTCGCCTCAACTTGATGTCGATGGGAAGGCTGGATGATGATGGCTATGAAAGCCGGTTTGCTGGTGGGCAATGGAAGCTCATCAAGAGTTCGTTGATCGTGGCCAGAGGGAAGAAGTGTTGCACCCTTTACAAGACAAGTGTCAGTATGTGCAAGGATGGGTTGAACGCAGCGGAAGATTCAGTTATTGACATGTGGCACAGGCGTCTAGGCCACATGAGTGAAAACAGACTTCAGGTACTAGCAAAGAAGCGGCTCCTTCCAGACGTGACAGGTACACCTATCAAAACCTGTCTTGATTGTTTATCAGGGAAACAACATAGAGTTTCATTTGTTAAATCTGCTTCTCATGTTAATAAAGTGCATGCATTAGATTTGGTTTATTCTAATGTTTGTGGTCCTATGAGGACAAAAACCTTGGGTGGGGCATTGTATTTTGTTACTTTTATAAATGATGCATCTAGGAGGGTTTGGGTTTATGCTTTGAAATCCAAGGACGAGGTCTTTGGTGTGTTTAAATTGTTTTATGCTATGGCGGAGAGAGAGACAGGTAGATCATTGAAGTGCATTCGCACTGACAATGGTGGTGAATACATTGGCGACTTTCATGAGTACTGCAAGTCCCTAGGTATACGGCATGAACAGACGGTTCCCAAGACCCCCCAGCATGATGGTGTAGCTGAGCGAATGAATCGCACCATTGTTGAGAGAATCAGGTGCATGTTATCCCATGCGAAGTTACCCAAGACATTCTGGGGAGAAGCAATGCACACGGCAGTGTATTTGATAAATAGGTCTCCATCAGCCCCGTTGAATGGAGAAGTACCTGAGAAGGTGTGGACTGGACGTGATCCATCGTACAGTCATCTTAGGGTGTTTGGATGCAGGGCATCCGTTCACGTACCAAAGGACGAGAGGTCCAAGCTCGATATGAAGATCAGGCAGTGTGTGTTCTTAGGGTATGGTGATGAAAAGTTCGGTTACAGATTGTGGGATCCGACCGAGAGGAAGCTCGTCAGGAGCAGAGATGTGGTTTTCTTTGAAGATCAGTGTATAGAAGACATTGGTAAACCAGAGAAGAATCAGCCTAGTTTAGGTGAGCTAGAGGACATGGATCCGATTACTCCTCCCGTGGTGCCTGATGACGGGGGAGTACAGTAAGGTGCAAAGGACGAGGGAGTTCCTTCAGAAGATGGACCAGGGGAGCAGCCCCCACTTGATCCACCTGTTGAGCCACAGGTGAGGAGGTCATCTAGGGACAGACAGCCGTCCAAGAGGTACTCGCCACATGAGTACATTATGCTGACTGATGGGGGAGAGCCAGAAGATTATTCTGAGGCCCTAGCCGACGAGCATAAAGGGGAGTGGTTAAAAGCTATGCAAGAGGAGATGGAATCCTTGCATAAGAACCACACCTATGATATGGTGAAACTGCCTAAAGGCAAGAAAGCTTTGAACAACAAGTGGGTGTTCAGAAAGAAGGTTGAGCAGAAGAATTCACAGACGAGGTTCAAGGCCAGACTTGTGGTGAAAGGGTTTGGTCAGAGGAAAGGCATAGACTTAGAGGAGATATTCTCACCAGTGGTGAAGATGACATCCATACGGATGTTGCTTGGGTTGGCGGCTAACATGGATCTAGAGATAGAGCAGTTAGATGTTAAAACTGCCTTTCTCCATGGTGACCTGGAAGAAGAGATCTACATGTACCAACCAAAGGGGTTTGAAGTCAAGGGCAAGGAGCATATGGTGTGTAGGCTGAGGAAGAGCTTATATGGGCTGAAACAAGCTCCACGGCAATGGTATAAGAAGTTCGACTCATTTATGTTAAAGCATAAATATGACAGAACGGAGTCGGACCACTGTGTGTTCACGCACAAGTTCTCAGATGGTGATTTCTTAGTTATTCTGTTATATGTTGATGACATGCTCATTATGGGAAAAGACATCAAGAAGATCGACAGGCTGAAACAGGAGTTGGGCAAGGCTTTTGCGATGAAAGACTTGGGCCCGGCTAGACAGATCCTAGGAATGGAGATAACCCGTGACAGAAGCAGCAGGAAGCTTTGGCTGTCATAAGAGCAGTATATTGAGAAAGTCTTAGAGCGGTTCAATATGAATGCAGCGAAGCCGGTCAGTACTCCACTAGATGGTCACTTCAGATTGAGCGACAGGCAGTGTCCCAAGACGAAGGCAGAGGTGGAAGCGATGCAAAAGATACCCTACGCGTCAGCGGTAGGAAGTTTGATGTATGCTATGGTGTGTACACGCCTAGACATAGCATATGCGGTTAGTGTTGTCAGCCGGTATCTTACCAATGCTGGCAAAGAGCATTGGACAGCGGTGAAGTGGATACTGCGGTATCTAAGAGGCTCATTCAGGTTGAGCCTATGCTATGGTGACGGTAAACCTGTGTTAGAGAGCTACACAGATGCAGATATGGCAGGTGACATAGACTCCAGGAAATCTACATCGGGATTCATGTTCACGTTTGCAGGGGGAGCGGTTTCTTGGCAGAGCAAGGTACAGAAGGTCGTAGCATTGTTGACGACAGAGGCCGAATACATTGCAGTCACAGAGGCATGTAAAAAGATGCTTTGGATGAAAAGGTTCCTACAAGAACTTAGCCTAAAGCAGGAGGAGCACGTGGTCTATTGTGATAGTCAGAGTGTTATACACTTGAGCAAGAATCCAAGTCAGCATTCCAAGTCAAAGCACATAGAGATTCGATATCACTAGATCAGGGATACTTTGGAACAAAAGGTGTTACAGCTTGAGAAGGTCCACACGGATGATAATGGGTCAGATACGATGACCAAGGCCTTGCTCAAGGGCAAGTTTGAGGTTTGTAGAAACCTGGCTGGCTTAAAGAAGGTGAATCCCTCCTGGGTCAAAAAGGGGGAGATTTGATGGATTTTTTTTTACCCTTCGTCCTTTCGCAACTAGGATGCGTAAGTCCTTTCGCAACTAGGATGCGGAAAGGAGTTTCCTAAAACTATAAAAAGGGGTCCCTAGGGTTTTTCTAGGGTATGTTATGTGAAGAAAATAACAAGATGGTTTCCTAAAGCTTTACAAGGGATTTGCTAAAGGGTTTAGGGCTATCAAAGGTGAGAGAGAGGGAGAAAGAGAGAGAGGAAGCTCATAGAAGGGAGGTTCTGCTCGTGGAGGTTATCTACTGTGCAATCTATATCTCAGCGCTTCTATGTCCTCGTAATCGGTTAGATCTCTCCGTTTTCTCTATTTCTCTTATTGTTTATCCACTCCTGCATGAGTGAAGAAGGTTGTAAACGTTCTACTTCATAGTGGATTGTTGATCTAGACGAGGTCCCGTGGTTTTTACCTCTTTGAGGGTTTTCCACGTAAAAATCTCTTGTGTGGTGTGTGATTGATGCATTGATTGTTTTCATTGCTTTTATTATCCATAATTCTGGTTTGTTCTGGAGGGCTAGATCCTAAAGTTTTGTTCAAGGCCCCCAACACCGATGACATGGACCAATGAGAAGTGATGATAGTGAATTTTCCGGTGCCTTCTTCATAGACGATCCTCACTCGTCCACTGTGACTCCGGCTAGCAAGATAGGTTAGATTTCTCTCCCCAATAAATGCCTGCTGCCTTTTTAGCATGTGAAACTTCTTTGGGCCGAGCAATGATTTATGTCTTAGATCCATACAGTACTGAGTAAATTTTTACATATCATTCCAAAGCATGAGCCAAAAAAAAAAAAAAAATGCACATTCAAAGCTTAAGTGGACCATATTGTAGATAGTAGTGGCAATTAAACCGTTGAAACCTTTCTAAGGTCCACTATGAGATTTATTTGTCATCTAAGAGATAAATCATTGCTCATCCATCATTTTTGTTTTTTTTTTTTCCCTTCCACGTAACACTTCTTGTTTTCTTCTCTCCCCGTGATGCACAACGGGAGCGGATTAGGTGAGACATCGGTCTCACCCAAGACGGAGACGGTGAAGCTAGCCCTTACGATGGTGGCCACCTTGATGTGTGTATTCCATATCCACCTCATGCATCTTTTTTTTTTCAGATTATTTTAAGATATTATGCAAAAATGAAGCAGATCAAATTATTAGCTGGAATGTACCATACGAAACAGTGGTGATTGACCATTATTGAGCCACAAAAGTTTTGGATCAAGCGGCTATTTGTTTTTCCTCTTCATCTAAGCTTATGTGAAATTATTAACAACTTGGATGGAAAATTAAACCTAAGGAAACATTAAGGTGAGTCCTATGAAGTTTTAATGGTAGGGTGTCCCATCATCTGTATTTCCTGGAACATGATCCAACTGATAATTGTATCTTCTTAAATTTTGGTACCATGCTCTAAAATGATCATGATCATGAACATAATGGATACAAAATGCACAAATCAAAGTAGGCTAATGCAGGGGCATTTTCATATCGGGCTCTAATAGGGTCGCGGGATGCAGGGGCCCATGGGGGAGATTTCATGTTTGAGACTCCTCGCCGGGAGTGATTAATGTGCATTTCATACCGGCTCGAGTGGGGTAGCCTGTAGGATGCGGGGATACACTTGGGGTGTGCGACCCGTGTGAAGTGGTACCCATGTGATTTGGGGCCCACGAGGGGGGTTCGATTGAGGTCTTAACCCATGAGATGTGGGGCCTGAGCTATGAGATAAATGGATTAATTCGCCATGCTCTAACCATTCGAGTTTTTAAAGCAAGTGGTTAATTGTCCTGCATTATAGGCCCAAATGTAAGGGCTACAACGTCTTGGGTGAGGCCTAGGGCTCACATAATCCTCTCCCTTGCACTTGACAGCAAGCAACAAATTTTAGGTGTGAAATTCAAGTGGGCCACATGATGATTTATTTCTTAGATCATTACTTTTCATCTAAATTTTTAGGTCATTTTAAGATATGAGTCTAAAAACTATACAGATCTAAAGCAAAAGTGGACCACACCACAACAAACAGTAGGAATTGATGCTACCATTGAAAAGATTTTAGGGCCACAGAAGTCTATGATCAAGCTGATATTTGTATTTTAACTTCATCGAGGTATGTGTGATCTTATGAACAGGTCAAATGGAAAATAAGCCTCATGATGACCCTAGGAAAGTTTCAACAATAGTTTGTTCAATCCATACTGCTTTCTATGGTGTGGTTCACTTGAGCTTTGGATGAGACTCATTTTTTTGGAACCATGGTGTATAATGATCTGTAACATTTGATGGACCATGTGGATCTAAAACACAAATTATTTTAGAGCCCACATAAGTTTCACACGTTAAAGTCTTTGTTATGCAGCACGCAATCTATTATCAAGAGAGAGAAATTCTGCGTATCTTGTCAGTGAGTCATCGGACTGGAATTTCCAGTGCCTTAGACACAGACAATCCACACTGCTCGAAATATGGTTCCACTTTAGGCGTAACATGAAGACTATGGGGTTCGTGACAATTATTATTGGACTTTCAAAAATAGAAATTGTTGGGGGGAAATGAATGAGTCGATAAGTCGACTTATGGAATGGACCAACTTTACTGAACCAGCACGAGCCCAATGAAACCCGAGTCTGATAAGGCTTCTACGTCCAAAACCAGGCAGACCTTCTAATGCAGGACATGGAAAATTAAATATGACATGCAAGATTTTTAAATCCTACCAATTCAGAAACAATCACACAAATTCCACATCCCACATGAAAATCCAAACATTCAATTAAGAAGGGGAATCTATGCGGGTCCAAGCGGATACAGGTTAGGGCTGGACCAATAAAAATTATATGCCAAACAATGTCAAAGGAAAATAAAATCAACCACTCATGCATAAAAATCAGTCCCTAATCTAAGAGATTCCCTAATCTCAATTCAAGGAACCCTAGGGTGAGTAAAAGGGCAAATCAGTGAGGGATAATGTAATCTAGGTATAGGGTTATGTAATTAGGTATAAAAAAAGAGAAAAATAGGAAAAACCTGAACCCGAAATGATCCCGGTGTGTGGATAGTGGGTCAGGTGCGGCGCACGTGCACCTGAGGCTGGCCGCACGTGTGAGGGGGGAGGGAATTCGGAAAAGAATTCCTAGGCCTTGGTCAGCCAGCCCTGGGCTGCAAAACTCCCGATTTTGACGTCAATTCGAGTTCTGGTCGAAGCGTGGTGCTCCGTCGAAGTTTCAGCCTCCCCTGCGCGCTGAAATCTGAGAACTTGCTGTAATGAAAGGAAACTAATGCAACCAAAGATGAATGTGAAGTATGGATGGTGGTGGAAGATAGAAGAAAAGAGATGATGGAGGATGGAGATAAATCGGGGTCGATGTGGCTTCCTACCACGGTAGTTAGCCCTTCTAAAAGGGAGGGCTTCGCACCCACTTTTGAATTCTTCCACAACTCACGAAGAGAGCAGAAAAATAAAGCAGGAATTTTTATTAAACTTCAATGAATAAAAGAACTACAAGGGGTGCCTATTTATAGGAAAAACCCTATACCCCAAAAACTCACACAATGTGCGCAACCTATTACTTAGCGATGAAGTAAACTAAAATAAAAACTAAACACAGAAATCTAAAGCATTCACAATGTTCTAAATAATAACAATAAGCAAAACCTAAAAAATTAAATCAATCCAACGAGTGGGCCACGATCATGAGATCCCATGATGAGCTTTTCTTGACTATCGGGCCCACTTTTCTGAACCAAAACTTATCTTCTAGCTAGGAGGCCCTCTCTGGACATTGTCATCGAGCCAGATCGACGACTATGGTTTTTGGTAGGGGTGGTGGTGTGCGGTCGCGCGTGTGCATGATGTCCTCATCAACTCTCTCTAGCTGCGAAGATTTCGCCACTGGCGAAATAAAACTCCTGAACCGCTCTAGGATGTTAGGATCAAGTCACTGGAGCTCCTCCTCAGTGAGTCATGTGCTGTCTGAAGTTGGACGTGAATTCCATTTAACAAGGTACTTCTGAAACCCACCATCCGACGTGAAAATTATCTCATGGTCCAGGATATCCTCTATTTCTTCTCTTAGGGTGTGAAGGCTAGGTATGAGAGGTAGAGGCTGGGATGAAAGGTTTGGAAGAGGGCATGGATCAGAGGGTAAGTCTGGAGAATCGGGATAGGTGGGCGAAAGGCCGGACAAAGTATCAGTGGGTCCCTGAAAAGCAACTAGATCCTCTATATTGAATGTGGAACTAATTCCCATGGAGGGTGGAAGATCTACCTCATACGCATTAAGGCCATTTCGCTTTATAATTTTGAAGGGCCCAGCGCTACGCGCGTGTAACTTATGAACGGCCCCTGGATGGTACCGCTCGGGCCTGATGCGGACCATCACAGAGTCTCCAATAATGAACTCTTTGAAATGTCTATGTTGGTCTATAGAAAATTTGTATTTCTCATTACTAGTAGTGATCTTTTGCCTGATTTCTTGATGCAATGAATATATGTAATGTGCAAAAGACTCTGCAGACTCTAATGGCATATGGGATAATGACATGGAGATAAGATCAATAAGCTTCCTAAGTTTGTAATCAGTAACGACTTCAAAAAGATTTAGACCAGTGGACCTATTGACAGAACTATTGTATGCAAACTCGGCTATGAGTAGTACTGCGTCCCACGTCCTGGTATGCTCTCCTACTAAACATCAAAGTAAACTCCCTAAGCTCATATTAACCACCTCAGTCTGGCCATCAGTCTGAGGGTGGTAGGCAGAAGAAAATTGAAGCCTAGTATTCATCAAGTGCCATAGTGTCTTCCAAAAGTAACTCATGATTCTCACGTCACGGTCAGACAATATGGTTTTTGGTAACCCATGCAGTTTGACAACCTTACTAAAGAACAGCTTGGCAACATGAGTGTAACATCCCGGATTTTCACTGTTTTGGATTTCCAAAATTCTTGATATATTTTTTTTAATTAACTTATACTATCACGTACTGACCATTAGCACTCAATGTTAGCTTATACACGAGTTAATTAATCCAAGATTAGCCCATTTAATAGACCAGAACAGGCCGTGATAAGGCCTGGTGCAGGCCGCTAAGCCATATGATTGTTTACACTTAAAGACGGCCCGTGTGGGCCACCCAGCAACGGAGGAGGGTCAGAAAAATCTAAAACTTTAGAAATCATAGATCTCACTGGGCTTGTAGTCCATCGCGGACTGCGGACCCAGTGGACACCCAGAAGTACCATCTGGCGCTTGCCCAATGCGCCCCCCAATGCCAGATAAAAATCTGGCACTGACAAAAGAAACTGAGACTCCGGGCCTTCCAGCCATCGAATTTCTTCCAATTTACGGTGAAGGTTTAATGTATTTTTCAACGCCTGCCCACCAAATCTGGGCCCCGATCGTGGTACGATGACCGTTGATCGTAAATCAGACCCGTGCGATCAAACCCCATATCCGACCGCTCCCAAATTTTGCATGGCCCTTCATCGGGCCATGGATCACCTACCCTATAAATTTCATGGCCAGAGGGCCACCAGAAATGCCCCATCAATCATAATGGCCCCCAAAGGACCACTTAAAGGTCGGAAACGCTTGCTCAGATCATATATCCGCTCATCCGTTCGCCCTAAATTTTTACATGGGCCCTAATTAGGCCATAAGACACCTACCCATCGAATTTGGTGGCTTAGGGGGCGTTAGGACCATCCCAACTTCAATAGGGAGCCCTAGAAGGCTAGTTTGGGAAATTGTAGGAACTTAAGTGATTTGAGTTGTCCACTCTTATGCCAAGTTGAGGATTTCGGACCGTCGGTTTATGACCAAACTTTACCCATGGATTAAGGATATTTCTCCGCTCACATCCGTATAGCCGCGGCCCCGATCGACCATCGGTGACCGTTGAACAGACTTCTAATCATATTGGTCGATCGGCGCGTCGGAATGGCCGACCGATTGTGTCCATACGTAGATCATCATTAGGACTAACTATCCTACGGTGTATATCGACTAGTACACCCCATAGGCTAGAAAAACCCTCCCATAGGGTTAGTATAGTAAAGACTCAACACTTGGGGCCAATTATACCAAAACTGGCACTATATAAAGGGTTTCATTTGGGTACCCCTCTCCCCCCATACGATTTTGCCCTAAGAGAAAAGGGGGAAAGAGAGAAGAGAAAGGGGGAGAAATGAGAGAGCAAGAGAGTAGAGAGAGTGGAGGTGAGCATGGTGGACTCTCAATCAAGGTGGGGCCCAAGAGGATCAAACCCACAACCTCCTACACTCTCTCCAAGAGGAAACCCTACACCACATCCACCGAAAATCATCCGTGGGCCATTTAGGTAAGATCCCTCACTCTTTTCTCTTGAAATCCTTGTATTGAAGGAGAAAATGTATGGATTTCTCTCATGTTTGAATTGTTTTAGAGATTCCGGTCGGCCAACCTCCAAAACCCTCATCTCTAGGTCATTTCCAAGCCTCCAACGAATCCGAAGGTGCGGATTATTGTTCTTAGGTGGCCTAGCACCAATTTTAGCATGAGCTTAATGATTTTGATTGCTTAGATGTTGTGTTTGAATGTCTAGAGAGACCCTAGAAATTGTAGCTATTGGATTGTATGGACATACTTGCTTGATTCTTTCATGATTTGGATCTTGTTTCTTACATGGTATGTGTATGGATGATCACATGCTTTTGCTTGAGTGATTTTCCATGTTTTGTTGCTTCATAGTACGTAGGATGTCATTATTCTTTGCATATGATTTTATAATATAGAGGAAGTACTCAACTTCCTCACTAACCCACACACTCACATGCATTTTATTCTTAATAATGCTTGGTTGCTTGTAGGAGTATTCATATGTATGTTTGAAATGCATGAGAACATGTGGTTGTTACGCTAGTTGAGAATATGTATAGTTGGCTTGTTATAAATAACCTTCATCCTATTGGGTTGGTCAGGAATCATGAGGAGAGATGGTTGTCCCATTAGTGGGACTACCCTCAGGCTAAACCTGTGAGTTTGGGCGGGTGTGTTCGGGTGGCTGTAGTTCGACTACATGGGTCTTTTGTGCCCGAGGTCACTCGTCTCACGCTCGCTTGACTCGTACGGTCTAGCCTACTGTCTGACCAACCCTGTATGTTAACCCTGTTTGCTCACATATATATGAAACCTGAACTACCCTACAACCGTTGTAGCCCATCAAAAATTCACTTAAAACTGATCCACAGCCTCGTGAGCCGGGCATGGTGGAATGGGACACTATGTCCGAGCTGTCGGCCTACGCTGGGGTACCGCGCCTCCTCGTAGTGACCGCGAGCGATCCCTTCCTTTCAGCACTCCTCATGTGCTTGGTGTCGGGGATGAGGAACCCGACGGGATCACGGACCGCGAGGTCTCGGCCTCACGCGTTGATGGGGTCTTGGCCTCGCAACCAGCTTAGGGCATTGATACGTAGGGTGAATCAGAATCCTCAACCTGCTGGATGAATGGACTTAACTAATAACTCGGCTAACACGATCGCATTGCACGCATTAGTTAGGGTGGCGACTCGGAAGTCGAGGTCGCTCTGAGGGAGTGTTTCATATGCGATCGTTAGATGGAGTCGCTTGAGGGAGTGTTGTGGCGAGGGCATGCATCATATCATCCCGCATGCATGCATTTTAAATAAGAGTTATTAGGTGTTGATGATTGTCTGTTTTTCATTAAGTTCATATTACAATTGATCCCTGTTGTAACTTGAGACCAATAGTTCACACTGAGTTGATCACTCACTCCCACTCTGGGACGGTGTTTTAAAACACCAACCAGATCCATTCATAGATGCAGGTGACCCAGTGTATGAGGAACCTAGCGAGGTGAGCTTTGACGAGGAGGATGAGTTCTCCTACTTTCAGCTGATGGGCGGCTCTCCATCGGCTTGATCGGGCTGAATTTGGATTTGCTGAGCCGCGGGCTCCGCTTTTGTCTTTTGGATATAGCCTTTTTTTCATTATCCTGTTGGGCAACGCCTTGGGCGACCCTTTATTATTTTTGGACCTGTATATTTGTGAGATTTCCTTCATTTCAGTAGACTGGTGCGATTGTGCTCATGCTTCAGGTAATTCCAAATTGCGCAGTTAAATTTGATTAATCATAAAAAAAAAAACATAAATGCATGATAAGTGACACTCGGGAACTCGGGAGTCGAGTCTTTGCACGACCCCCGATTTTTCGGGGTGTTACAATGAGAGGCGTCAGAGGTCTTAAAACAAGGAATGAAGTGGGTCATTTTAAAGAAACGGTCCACGACAACAAATATGGAGTCATGCTTTCGAATAGTCTTGGGAAGTCCAAGCACGAAGTCCATACTGATGTCTTACCAAGGGATGAATGAGACTGGCAAAGGTGTATATAATCCTGTATTCTGTTTCCTCTATTTTGCTAGTTGACAAGTATGGCATTGCCCTATAATTTTGGTCACGTCCCGCTTGAGGCTTGGCCAATGAAATCTATCCTCCACTAGGGCAATGGTCTTGTCAGGACCGAAATGACCCGCCACCCCCTGAATGTAACTCCCTGACAAGAAAATCACGAAAGGAGGTACGTGGTATGCACAAGCGGTCACTCCTAAACAAATATCCATCCAAAATCAAATACTCACTATTAGCTCCTGACGGACTCTCTAATAAAGACGTATACACAACCCCAAAATCTGGACACTCAGAATACTCTCCTTTGATGCGCTCAAGGCTCGTAACTTCAACGCTCATGGAGTTGAGTAATGAGAATCGACGACTCAGCGCGTCGACAGGCTTATTCTCTACACCGGCCTTGTGCTTAAGCACAAAAGTGTACTCTTGAAGGAATTGAACCCACTTAGCGTGCCTGGGGCTTAATTTCTTTTAAGAGTTTAAGTATCTTAAGGCCTCGTGATCTGAGAACAAGACGAATTCTTGCGGTAATAGGTAATGTCGCCAATGACGTAGTGATTGCACTACCGCATAGAATTTCTTGTCATAGGTGGAATATCTTTACTTCGGGCAACAAGGTGCCCTTCCTGGCTAAGTACTCCTCCTATGCCGACTCCTGACGTGTCACATGCAACTTCAAAAGTTTTTAAAAACTCTGGAAGTCGCGTGACTGGAGCTTCGGTTATCTTGACATTTATCTCCTTGAAGGCCTTCGAGGCGGCCTTTGTCCATTGAAACTCTCCATTTTTTATGCAGTCCGTGATGGGAGCCACAATGGAACTGAAGCCTCGAATGAACCACCTATAAAAAGTGGCTAAGCTATGAAAGCTGCGCACCTCATGAATATTGCGGGGTTTAGGCCAATTAACGATGACATTGACCTTCTTGGGATCCGCCGATACGCCCTCAGTTGACACAATAAAACCTAAGAAGATCACACTACTAGACAAGAATGTGCACTTCCTTAGGTTGGTGTACAACTTCTCGGCCCTAAGGATCCCACAAACTTACCTCAAATGGTTGAGGTGTTGCTCCTTAGTCATGCTATAAATCAAGATATCATCAAAGTATACGACTAGGAACTTCTCCATGAAGGGTCTTAACACTTGGGTCATCACATGCATGAAAGTGCTTGGGGCATTAGTTAACCTAAAAGGCATTACTAGCCACTCATATATCCTATCCTTCGTCTTGAAGGCCGTCTTCCACTCATCACCAGGACGTATACGGATTTGGTGATACCCACTTTTGAGGTCAATTTTTGAGAAGATAGTAGCATTGGCCATCATATCTAGTATGTCATCAAGATGCGGTATAGGAAACCGATACTTGATTGTGATTTTGTTGATGGCCCTACTATCAACACACATCCTCCATGTGTCATCCTTCTTAGGTGTAAGAAAGGCAGGCACGACACACGGACTCATGCTCTCTCGAATGAAACTCTTCTCTAAGAGTTCATCAATTTGTCTCTTCAACTCGGTGTGTTTTTTCGGGTTCATTTTGTAATGCGGGAGGTTTGGTAGAGTTACCCCAGGGATTAAATCAATAGCATGCTGTATATCCCTTATAAGGGGAAGCTCATTCGATAAATCATTAGGAAAGACATCACGAAACTCATGTACTACCTGAATGGCCTCAGTGGGTAACTTTACGCTAGTCTCTAGTACACTCTCCCTAGCCACAAGGGCGTATATCATCAAGTCCACCTCCGCTTCATACTCAAAGTCTTTGGCATTCAAAATATGGAGCGGTTTGGACTTGGACTTCGACTCCTTCACTTCTTTTGGGCCGATCACACTACTCTGTGTGGTGAACTCTTTTCCAGTTGTATTCTTAGGTGGTAGTGGATTTAACTTGACCTTCTTGTCCTCAAACTAGAATGTACACATATTTGAACGACAAAGTATGGTAACATCCCCGTCATAGAGCCACGGCCTACCTAGAATGATATGACCCACATCCATAGGAACAACATCACACCAAATTGTGTCCTTATAAGATCCGAACTGAATAGGGGCAAGATAGCGGTGCGAGACTGGAATGGATGTCTCATCAACCCAGGAGACTCTATAGGGCTGAGGATGGACTTCCAGCTTCAAGCCCAAACGACTCACAATTCTAGTCGATGCCACGTTGGCACAACTACCACTATTCACGATCATCTTACAGTTCTTTTCCCCACATTTTGCATAAGTGTAGAAGATCATGTTGCAACGCTAGTCATCAGTGTTTTTGGCTTGAGCCAGGGTGCAACACACAATTGTGAGAGTCACAGACTCTTGTGCTCCCTCTTCCTCATCACTAGGGTTTCCGACTGGGTCATATTCCTCCTCCTCACTATCACTCTCTGGGGGCACTACTTCTACTTGCCCATTAATAAGGAGTACTTTGGTGCCCTCTCTCGTGCCGTACTGGTGAGCAAAATGACCAAAACCCTGACACCTAAAACACCTAGTGGCCACACTTCCACGTGAACTAGACCCGACAATCTCTTTACCCTTATCATCCTTAGGTCTGGGTTGAACATTAGGGGAAGGTTTGTTTTGGAACCTCGTGTTAGGTCTAGTCCCAGAGGGGTTGGCCTTAGCATCGGATTCACGAAAGTCAAACTGCCTTCCCACATATGCTTTAAGGTATTGCTCGACATCTAACACTACTTGGTACAACTGTTCAATAGTGTTTATGTCTTTGGCGAGTAATTCTCTCCTAATGTAAGGACGGAGGCTTGTTTTAAAATGAGTAAGGGTAAGTACGGGGTCCTCATCAACCTCACAGCGGGTTAAGTACTCTTCAAATTTTTCAATATAGTCAGCAACACTAATGAAACCTTGTCGAAGAGACTGCCACTCCCCAATCAACCGCAGACGATAAGAGAAAGGGAGGTACTTTTTTTTCAGCGTTTTTTTCATTTCTCCCCAATGGACTATTGGAAGTTCCCCCGCTCTTTCTTTTTTTCGCTCAACCGTCGCCTAAAACCTCTTTTTTGACCCACAAGCTTCATCTTAGCGAATCGGACTCGTCGAGCATCCGACTATCATACCACTCAAAATAGTGGTCCATATCCGCCAACCAATCTAAAAAAGCTTTAGGGTCTAAGTCATGACCATCAGAAGTAGGGCATCTACTCTAACTCTATTGAGGAGTTGCGCATTTGGGTCATATTGGTCATAATGTCCCTCACGGGGTGGGTGCACAGGTGCGCGCCCATGACCAACTCCTTGGCCGCCTCCATTCCTTGGCCTAATATCCTGACCACTTGCTTGAGAATGGGCATCTTCCCCAATGGTGGGGTTTGCCCTGAGGGAGGCCTCTATTTGAGTAACGCAATCATCAAATTGGTTAAGGCGTTGATCTATGCGTTGTTCCAAGCGCTTAGACATAGACTCAAACTGCTGGGTTAACTTGGCCATTAATTCTTGTAGTTATTCCATGTTTAGAGTAGGGTGCAAACCAAAACCGCGACCTGTACGTGTGGGTATACACAGGCTAACTCAACCTAAGGACCTGCTATGGCAACTATATGCATTTTAAAAAAAAAAACTTAATGACCCTATGAGCCTCTATATGAAGGCGATTACACACCGTTACTAAAATTCAGCTATATATGATGGACCGAATGTATGACGGACTCAAGTAAACTAAACCTTAAATATGTGGTGAATTCCCCTACAAGAACCCTAGGCTTTGATACTAAATTTGATGCATGACATGGAAAATTAAATATAACATGCAAGATTTCAGGCTTAAATCCTACCAATTCAAAAATAATCACACAAATTTCACATCCCACATGAAAATCAAAACATTCAATTAAGAAGGGGAATCTATGTGGGTCCAACCCGACACAGGCTAGGGCTTGACCAATAAAAATTATATGCCAAACGATGTCAAAGTGAAATAAAATCAACCACTCATGTTGTAAGACCCGTATCCTAGACCGTACTGTTCCGTAGGTTCCCGCGGTCTTTCCGGTCGAATTCCGGCAACCATCGACCCTTAACCGACGTTACGCGCGACCTTGATTCACACGTCGTTAAGCTAATTCGACTCAACCCGAGACTTGTACCATTGCGACCGCACCGTCTCCATGGTTCCGATGCAGCGACTCGCGCACCGAGGCGATACTCTAGTCAGGAGATGTGGGCCAGCGTTCGGTGTGAGGAAAATGCCGCGCGTGCGAAACCCAAGAGAATCTCTACTAGTTGTCACATCAATCCATCAATCTATCAATCTCAACATGTCAAGTACACATCAACTTTTCACCATTTCCTAAGCAAGCCTCAAAGTCAAAAAGTTCTTATACATTCCATGCCTTTCTTACACAAATGGACAACAAAGTCAAAAAGTGTCTTACACACCCATCACCACCACATCTATCACTCCATCACCCATCAATATCTCTCTCTCCCTTTACAACTCTCTCTCCCTTCATTTTTTTTAAAAAAATCACTTCCTAAGCTAAAAAAACCTCCATACGTATGAGCTTCTCCCTCTCTTTCAAAGCTCCAAGTGTGGCCCACCTTTCCATCCCAAGATCTCCCATTCTAGCCATCCATTCCTCATCTCCTTCATTGGAATCAAAGCAAATGAGCATAGGAAGCCTAAGGTGCAAGAAGAGCCGGTGGGTGATCGTAGATTTCGTTTTTCATTCATTTTGTTGATTTAAGGGTCCATGTAGTGGGACCCACCTCTGCTCGTTGCTGGGAAGAAAGAAAAAGGCAAAGGAAAGAAAAAAAAGTAAAGAAAAGACAAAAAAGAAGGGGCACGTGGCTTGCCTTCTCTCTCTGACTATCTCTATCTCTCTCTCTGACTATCTCTCTCTCTCTCTAGCTTTCTCTCTCACTCTCTCTATTTCTCTCTACTCTATCTCTCTCTCTAACTCTCTCTCTATTCCAGTACCAAGTACTGTGGGTCCCATTATCTCACCCACGCCATCTACCTATGGGACCCACCATGGTGCGTATGTTGTATCTGAACCGTCCAACCATTGGCGAGATTGTTTTAGGATATGGGGTGAATGTGTGAGACCCAAAGTTCAAGTGGACCCCACCTTGATATGTATAAGGCCCATGTGATTAGGCCATTTTGATGTAGTTAGGGCTCATCCATTGAGGCCACCTGATATACTTAAGGCCCATGTTGTGAGGCCCATTCGATGTATTTGTGGCCTGTGGTTGAGGCCCACTTTGATATATAAGGTCCAGGGGTTATGACCCATTGCAATGTACATAAGGCCCATTGATGTGGCTCACTTAATTTATATAAGGCCCATATGATGCGGCCCATTTGATGTATCCAAGGCCCATGGGTCGAGGCCCGACGGGGTGTCCTTAGGGTCCATTGCAATATGTGATTTTTCCATGGCTTGAGTGTTGATATTAGGCGGGCCATGCCTCGGGAGCAATGTTGGTTTGACATCCACATTGAAGAATAATGTTGGTTAAATGTCCGCATTATGACTTTCCTTAGGGCCCATTGTTAGGCCCATACTTGTAGGCCATCTAGGCCCATCTTCGTTATGAACAGCATCCATTACCGTATAACACGTTTAGTATAGTTCCATGATTCATGATCATACGCATCATATGTATGCTTGATATGAGAAGTGACTGATCATAGCATATGCCTTTGGACAGATTGTTTATGGGCTCCCGGTTAGGCGGTGTTGCCCCACATGAGCGCATGATATGCGCAGGATTGTCGCATGACTGAATAGTGTGATTCATGCATTTCGCATTGAGTGATATGGTTACTGTATGCCCAACAACATCAGGGTCGTAACCTCCACAAGTGTATCGTGGTTGGCAGGATTGTATACCAAAAAATTTGTTCTACATGGGGTGCTATAGATATCCCTAGGTGAAAGTCCCTAAACCCTTATGGTACCAAGAGGTTGCTCCAACGTCTAGACCGAGTAGGTGCAGGAGCGCCGAGTACTGATTACCAGACGACTGCGCTTTCCACTGTGTCGTGGTCGGTTGGAAGGGAGTGCGGCCTTACTCGCCCGAGAAGAGGGAGCAAAGCTAGGCTGAGTTTGACCAGCTCGAGGAATGGGTCCGCTATCGACGAGTCGCGCCCGATATTGGCAGGCGGATAGTGAGGTCTTTTCTACTTACCTTATTGCGCGCGATGGGACGACAATCTGGTTTACAGTGTACTAGACCCCGGTGATATCCCAGATTTGAGTCGTATTGATATATGGACTTAAATGTGGATTTGTATGCTTGAGTTACATTTCTCATCGCATGACCTTGGTATGACCGACATCATTCATGCTTACATCGCATAGCCTTGGTACGGCTAGTAGTATGCATGGATTCACCAGCATGTTCCGCATTACTCTGATACTGCATACTGCATTACTACCTTGCGCACATACTTTCACCACCCTCTAAGCTTTCCATAAGCTTATGCACGACCGTTGCGTGCAGGTGACGTTGGGACGCAGTAGCGCTGAGGCAGGAGCTCAGAGCAGATCATTTTGGAGCTTTTGTCTATCATCATTGTATTTCCCTTTATGCTCATTGTACTTGTAAAGTTTTTTATCATAGTGGAAATGTGATGGAGTTTTTAGTTGTTGTTTGTGGGTTATGCCTTTAGTTATACTTATTACAAATTAAACTGATGTTGAAAATCCTCCTTGTAGCATCCCAGGATCGGAACCTGACGTATGGGCGCTATGAGCCGAGAATGGGGTTCTACGGAGGCTGTCGGCGCCGGATTCGGCAATCGAGAATTTTGTGAGCCCGGTTTTCGAGTTTGGGGCGTGACACATGCATAAAAATCAGTTCCTAATCCAAGGGATTCCCTAATCTCAATTCAAGGAACCCTAAGGTGAGCAAAATGACAAATCAGTGAGGGATAATATAATCTAGTTATAGGGTTATGCAATTAGGTATAAAAAAAGATGAAAATAGGAAAAACCCAAACCTGAGATGATCCTGGCGTGTGGACAGTAGGCCAGGTGCGGGCACACTGCACCTGAGGCTGGCCGCACGTGTGAGGGGGGAGGGAATCCGGAAAAGGATTCCTAGGCCTTGGTCAGCCGGCGTGGGCTGAAAAACTCCCCGATTTTGACGTCGATTTGAGCTCTGGTCTGGGCGTGGTGCTCCGTCGAAGTTTCAGCCCCCTACGGGCCGAAATCTAAGAACCTGCTGTAATGGAAAGAAACTGATGCAACCAAGGATGAATGTGAAGTATGAATGGTGGTGGAAGATAGAAGAAAAGAGATGATGAAGGATGGAGATGAATCGGGGTCGATGTGGCTTCGCACTACGGTAGTTAGCCCTTCGAAAAGGGAGGGCTTCGCACCCACTTTTGAATTCTTCCACAACTCACGAAGAGAGCAAAAAAACAAAGTATGAATTTTTATTAAACTTCAATGAATAAAAGAACTACAAGGGGTGCCTATTTATAGGAAAAATCCTATACCCCAAAAACTCGCACCATGTGCGCAACCTATTACTTGACGATGAAGTAAACTAAAATAAAAACCAAACACAGAAATCTAAAGTGTTCACAATGTTCTAAATAATAACAATAAGCGAAACCTAAAAAATGAAATCAATCCGACGAGTGTGCCATGATCATGAGATCCTATGATGGGCTTTTCTTGACTATCGGGCCCACTTTTCTGAACCAAAACTTGTCTTCTAGCTAGGAGGCCCTCTCTGGACGTCGTCATCGAGGCAGATCGATGATAGGATCCTCCTTCTGCTTACGTACGTTCGTAGGGGTGGTGGTGTGCGGCATGCGTGTGCACGATGTCCTCATTACCTTCAAGAAGGGTGATGCAAATGTAAGGACACTCAAAGAATGAGACTACGAGTCCGCACAAATGGCCAGATATCAACCATAGATCGACCGCAGATCGGTCACAGACTGGCCATAGATCGGTCACAAATCGTCCATAAATCAATCACAGACAGATCACAGATCAACCATAGATTGGTCATAGACCGGTCATAGATCGGTCACAGATCGATCATAGATCGGTCATAAGTCCGCCATAGGTCGGCCATAATACAATCATAGAACCCCTGACAAGGTCAAAAGGTCTCAACACCTAGATGAAGGGAACACGAACCAACCGACTAGACTAACAGTCGAAAATGGTGATGCTGATCTATCAAGCAGGACAGTATCAGTCGTTTCCAACTCGGCACCTACCTTGAGAGACGACCTAAAGCCAAACTACGGATCTGAAGAATCTTCCTAAGTCTCAAAGATCTCTTCCAAGATATCCAGAAGATAATATCAAATCCCGACAATCGCGGGAACCTGCAATCTCAGGAAGATCCTGGATCGTAACAGATCTCCAAGATATCAGGAAAGAATCCCCATACTACAGGATCCTCTCTCTCCTATAAATGGGAGCATCCCTAAAGGTGAAAGTATGCAAAATTTCTCACCCAAAACCCCTCAATACTACAAGACCCAGATTCCTATCCTGACTTTGGCATCAGAAGGTTCCCTGCTCTAACCAGAGTCTCCTTTGTCTTCTTCCTGTGCAGGTACTCAAAGGTCGAAAAAGGGTGGACCAGATTTTTGCATCAATAGTTTGGCGCCATCTGTGGGAGTAACATCTTAAGTCATTCGTGCTCTACCATAAATACTCCAAACAATCTATAATGAAGAAATGAAAGAAGAAAGCGCTAAATGCCATTGTCACAACCAAGTTTAAGCTCTTCCTAAACCATTGTTGTAGCCAAGTCAGAGTTCTTCCTGAACCATTGCCATAGCCAAGTCAGAGCTCTTCCTGAACCATTATTGCAATCAAATCGGAGCTCTTCCTGAACCATTACCACAGCCCAGTCAGAGCTCTTCATAAATCATTTGATGCAGTGAATCCAGAGCTCTTCCTTAATCATTTGATGTAGCCAATCCAGAGCTCTTCATGAACCATTGCTGCAGCCAAGTCAGAGCTCTTCCTGAACCATTGCTGCAGCTAAGTCAAAGCTCTTCCTGTACCATTGCTACAGCCCAGTCAGAGCTCTTTATAAATCATTTAATGCAGTGAATCCAGAGCTCTTCCTTAATCATTTGATGTAGCCAATCCAGAGCTCTTCCTGAATCATCTGTTTGCAATCATTTCAGTTCTTTTTTAATCAATAACATAGAGCCCGCTGGGCAGAATAACAGCCAAAACCACCTCAGCCTCGGCAACTCAACTCGGCCTCAATAAGTCAGCTTGGCCTCAACAGGTAAGCTTGGCCTCAACAGGTCAATTCGGCCTCAACGGGTCAGTTCTGCCTCAACAGGTTTGCTTGGCCTCAATAGGTCAACTCGGTCTCAACAGATTAGTTCGGCCTCAACAGCTCAGCTTTGCGCCAAAAGAAAGAAAGAAGACAATTAAGACTAAGGCCAGCATACCAACCGACATCTAGAAAGTCACTTCCACCAATACACTCTTTTATACACTAAGTCGAAGTAAATGCTGAAAGAAGTAGAGCTGAGAAAGGAAACCTGACGATCGAGCCTCGACAAGTCATCTCGGCCTCGACAGCTCGACATACTACTCCCAGGTTTGCTCGGCCTTGGAAGGTCAGCTCGACCTTGGCAGGTCAGCTCGGCAATAAGGCTCATCAGCCAACTCTGGCCTCGATATCGAATACTGAGGGACATATCAACTAGAAGACATGGGGGGTTCTTACCTCGCCCATGAGATGTTGAACGCTTGAAGATCTACTACCCCCAGGTCAGCCTAGCCTCGGTAGGTCAGCTCAACTTCGACAAGTCACCTCAGTCTCGATAGGTCAGCTTGGCCTCGACAAGTCACCTCGGTCTCAACAAGACAAGTCGGCAGACCACACTTAGGTCAGGTCGCAGACTACACCTAGGATAGGTCGGACCGACATGAACTGTTGAACCAAGACTATCTCAAGAGAGAACTACTTGTTGAGGAGAGGACGACCCATAAGTTAGGTCGGCCCAACTGCCCCCTCTCGCAAACTCAATGAGCTTGACATGGTGGTTCTTACGAGTAAAATTACTCCTAAATAGAAAAACGAAAGGAGGAGGGGGAGATGGAGCTCACCAGGGAAAGAACGGGTAAGTCTCCAGCCTGATTGAAGAAGAAAACAGACACCGAAAATCGCCTAAAGAGGAATGAGAAGACGAAGGGGGAAGAAGCAAAAATGCAGACGGGAAAGACCCTAAGGGTTTGGGCTTCCCTTATATAGCAGTGCCACGTGGCGGTCATTAAAGACACCCATCAATGCAATTCTGTACGACGCCCCCTCGACTACCCCAACTCGACACGTGGTGCGATCTCATGTGTTGCTCGACCTTAATAACGAGTATGATGCCACGCATCACAACCTCGTCGGTCCGTCATTAAAAAGACAGCTTGGCGCCTCACATGACCTCGAGCCACGAAACGACGTGTCATGATAAGGAACTGAAATGTTTTAACTTCCGTGTTGGCTGCCATACTTGGCATTAATGACAATATGACTCCACTTAGTCCATGTATAATCCGATCTAGCTCCAACCAACTTACTTATCGAACCTCCATAGGTCAGCCTAAGAAGTAAGGGGGGCTCACCGTTGGGGGAAAAATGGACAAGTCGATAAGTTGGCTTATGGAATGGACCAACTCTACTAAACCAGCATGGGCCCAATGAAACCCGAGCCTGATCAGGCTTCTACGTCCAAAAGCAGGCTGACCTTCAAGAATGGTGATGCAAATGCAAGGACACTTAAAGAATGGGACTACGAGTCCACCCAAATGGCCAGATATCGACCTAACCCATAGGTCGGCCATAGATCGATCACATATCGGCTATAGATCGGTCAAAGACCTGCTATAGATCGGTCACAGATCAATCACAGACCGCCCATAGATTGGTCACAGATTGGCCATAAATCGGCCACAGATCGGTCACAGACCGGTCATAGATCGGTCACAAATTGGCCACAGATCGGTCACAAATCGACCACAGATCTCGGACATAGGTCGGCCATAATACGATCATAGAACCCCTGACAAGGTCAAAAGGTCTTAACACCCAAATGAAGGGAACATGAACTTTCCGGCTCGACTGATGGTCGAAAATGGTGAATGTTGATCTATCAAGCATAACAGTATCAGTCACTTCCAACTCGGCACCCGCCTTGAGAGACGACTTAAAGCCGAACTACGAATTCGAAGAATCTTCCTAAGTCTCAAAGATCTCTTCCAAGATCCCCAGAAGATAATATCAAATCCTGACAATCGCGGGAACCTGCAATCTCGGGAAGATCCTAGATCGTAGCAGATCTCAAAGATATTAAGAAAGAATCCCCATACTATGGGATCTTCTCTCTCCTATAAATGGGAGCATCTCTAATGGTGAAAAGGTATGCAAAATCTCTCACCAAAAACCCCTTACCCAGATTCCTAGCCTGACTTTGGCATCGGAGGCTAGGGTCCCCTGTTCTAGTCAGGGTCTCCTTTGTCTTCTTCCTGTGCAGGTACTCAAAGGTCGAAAACGGGTGGACCAGATTTTTGCATCAACAGAAATTATGCAAGCGTTCAAGTAAGTTCGACAATAAATGACAACATTACTTCAACCAATCCGATTTTTGGAATGCAACTTAGAGAAAGTGGGTCCCACAACTTTGCAGGTTTTATTTTGAGTTAATATACATCTTATATCCACTTTCGCATTCGTTGCGTTTAAAATGCCATATACTTTGAGATAGTATCGGATCGCTCCCTTTTAACCGGGTGTGGCTTCGATGGATCCGCGGATGCACCGAGGTGAGTGGGATCCCTGATCATGGCCCCACCATGATGTATTTGTCTTATATCTATGCTATCCATCCATTTTGAAAACTGATTTTAGGACATGGTCCAAATAATTGAAGCAGATCCAAATCTCAGGGACTAATTTAAAAAAAAAAAAAAAAAAGTGAAAATTGATCATTAAAAACTTCTTAAGGGTTGATATTTGTTTGGTCTCTTCATTCACATTTTTGTGACGTTATCAACATGTTGGATGGAAAATAAAGATTCCGTTGGCCCCTTAATTTTTAATGGTAGAGATTTAATCACGATTGTTTCTGTTTCTGTGGTATGGTCTACCTAAGATTTGGATTTCCATCATTTTTTTAAAAACTCATGACATAAAACGAGCTCTCAAAAAGCAGTGTAGATGTAAGCCAATACGTCACAATAGGCCCCACAGCTAAGGGACCCATTGACCTTAGTGTATATGAAGATCCACCCAAACCATGCCCCACTTAACCCAAAGGGGATGGTGACCTAACACCGCCGGCATCGTGGGGGCCAGCATAATATGTGTTTTATTAAAAACTATTTAAATAAATGAGTTTGCATGCTTACATACTCTTAAATAAATCCTTATATGCAATGTAAAAAATAATAAGAAAGCAAAAATTGAAAAAAATAAAAAATAAAAATAAATAAATAAATAAAGTATTTCATATTCAGATGTAGAATTGAGTAAAAATTGTCCAGCAAGCTCTTCATTTAAATCTAAGTTTTAATCGATGGATCAGATCGATCAACTGACTCGATTTTTTCCTAGACTTCTTCCGGTCCATTTGTGATGGTCATGTGATTGCTCCACATCCTACATCAGATTCCTTCCACTTGGAAAAACTTGTCATTGAGTTACCATCCAGCTCTGGTTTATGATACTCATACAGGTCCGCCACATTAAACGTGTGTGAGATCTCTATGTCTTCCGAAAGATCAACGACAAAAGCATTATCACGGTGGATGTCATTATTCTCACTATTTTCTATGGTGTGGTGCACTTAGGATATGCTTCAATTTTAGGATCTTAACTTAAAATGATAT
The DNA here is from genome assembly GCA_021015155.1 of Magnolia officinalis. Lineage (NCBI taxonomy): Eukaryota > Viridiplantae > Streptophyta > Magnoliopsida > Magnoliales > Magnoliaceae > Magnolia > Magnolia officinalis. The sequence continues at coordinate 3,480,407 of JAJHSJ010000006.1, read as the reverse complement.
GGAAAACGGATGGACGGTGTGGATAAAACACATACATCACGGTGGGCTCCACATAGTATCCATACACAATCCGCGTGCGCAAGCACGTAACAAAACTCACTCCAATCGAACAATCTTATCCGTTTGAATCGACCCATTCAATATAGACCAAATTCATAAGTCTAACGGCTGGTTAGGATAATGCCACTTGTACGGTGGAACAGGTACCACGACATAAGAATGACCGCAGTCTGAATTGAGTCCTGCTAACGAAAACGTGTACAGGTGAAATTGCAATTTATTATTCTAGAATGGCAAAAGATTCAAGCTCGCGTGCGATGGACTTTAGGGCTTGATGGAAAAAGCACCAACGAATTTTGGGTATACTAGATTGATGGCCTTTGTAAGGTGGGGGCACATTGGACATGCAAAGACAAAAAATAATAATAATAATAAAATTAAGAAGACCAGTATACGTAACAAGAGTTCCCGTGCAGATTTTAACTTATATATTTAAAGTTTAAAATAGACTTGAGGAATCTCCTTTTTTCGAAACAAGAGTTTCGCAAACGCCAATGCAAAATGACGAAATCCAATTTTAAAGAATTAAACAAGCCCTACAGGGAAAGATCCTGTGACAATTCAAGTATTTGTGAGAAAGGAACTGATCACCGGAAAAAAATAAAAATGGTTAACATTTAAAAGTCCATGATAGGGTGTAATTAGTGTTGGTTCTAATAAAGAGATGGATAGGAAATAATAATATTACAAATAAGAAGTATTATTGAGAGATTGGAGGCACTTGTTACAGTCACGTGCATGCATGTGATGCCATGTATGCCTTTGAGTCGAAGACATATCCCAACACGACCACGGCTCATTAGTAAAATGATTTAATATAAAGGTTTTCTCTTCCTACTTTCTTTACAATGTTGGACTAAGTAATATTAGAAAATAAAGAAAAATAACCATCATTAAGAAAAAATATTATTATTTTATTATTTAAAGTAATTTTTCTTAACAATTATTACGTTTTTTTTTTCTCTTAATGTGAAAAAGTCATGAAGATATGTAATACATGTGTTGATGCAAAAATCTGGTTCACCCTCGCTGAGCTCCTAGATCCGAGCACATGCATAAAGGAACGACAATGGAGACCCTAACTACAGCAGGGGACCATCCGATGCCAAAGTCAAGCTTGGAATCTGGGTCTAAGTTGGGTGGATGGGGTTTTGGGTGAGAAATTTTGCGTACCTGTTCCATTAGGTTAAGCTCCTACTATACTATTTGGTCGGAGTGGACGATCTCTGCCATTAGGCGAGAAGTGCGTGTATGAAAATGCTATCAGTTATCCCGTGATCGTGGTTAGGCGGTTAAAGTTATCGTGTGTTACAGGATGAAACTCAGCTCCGTCATCTTAACTAAACTGGTTGACCAAAGTCGGACTGAGCAGATGAGCCGAGCAAAACTTTCTTTCAACCGAGATCGGACTACGCTGGGTCGGATCTAATCACTTTTCCTAAGAATGGTTTGGATTGGTTTATCTGAGCCTGTATCTTTCCATGTCATGGCTCGGACCTATCTAACTCGTCGGTCCCGTTCGATGAAGTATTTATGGAGTGATCGCTCGTCTGGTTGAGCCAACTTTAAAGGAAGCTCAGTTGAACAGTCCGGAGACATGACTGGGCCGAGAAGACCTACTACGGTCGGATCGTATTTTCCCATAACAGCATGCATGAAGGTGGGCCCCAGGGTAAGTGCCAGACCCTCCCGCACCCTCCGGGGCTGCACCTAATCCACTTCTTGATCCAGCAATCCACCATGTAGAACAGGTTGGCTCAAAATCAGGAGTGTCAACGGACCCGATTTGGTCCGGGCCAAGCCTCGTCCAAGCCCAGTCCACTTTATTCAACATATGCCCGAATTCGGCCCTGCTTGTTACGGGCCACAATATTCAGCCGAGCCTAGCCTGAAATGTTTATGACGAATCGAGTCCGAGCCTAACGAAGGCTATGCCTAAAAAGATCCAAACTATTCTTCATGAAAACAATATTAGAATAATCACTTGTGATTTCTTCTTCTCTTCTCTCTCACTCTCTTTGTGTTTTTTTTTTCTCTCTCTCCTCTCAGGATAGTGAGGATAGGAAGAAGAGAAAAACAGCAAGCATAGAGAAAGAATCGATGTCTTTTGGCTGTTACAAACTACCGGCCGCCGCATGTGTGGGTAGGGCTGCCAAAGAGATAAAAAGTCTAGAGAGACAGAGAGATGAGGGACATGGGTAGGGCCGTCAATGGTCAGGTTGAAGGAGAGAGAGAGAGAGAGAGAGAGAGAGAGAGAGAGAGAGAGAGAGAGAGATGGGATTTTTGACCTGCGAAATCACACAGATCTAGATCTAGGATAGGAATTCCATGGCACCAAGCACACACAAGAAAACACAGATTTAACGTGAAAAACCCTTCCGGGAAAAAACCACGGCACAAAGCGACAGATCTCCACTATGAAACAGAAATTACAAAGAGAGAGGACTTACTCGATTCGAACAATCTCGAATCTCACCCTTGCTACACCCTTTGATTTTCCTAGAACCCCTTTAGGAAGCCTTAGAATACTTTCTCATCCCTAGAAATACCCTAGGAACACCTATTTATAGTTTAGGCAACTTCCTTCGCATCCTTGTTGCGAAAGGACTCAAAATCCGCGATCTGCAAAAAATCGCGGAACGAATTTGCGTAACCTAGCTACGACTAGTCGTAGCTCACCTACGATTGGTCGTAGACCTCGGAGAAAAATAGCGCAATGTCACTGTACTTTGAGTCGTGCCAGGACTCGAACCTACGACTGGTCGAGCACCTCCCACGACTAGTCATGGCTGTCCCACGACCGGTCAAACGACCTCAAAAACTTCAGATTAAAGACTTCTCTTAACAATCTCCACCAAGTCTTCAATCTTCAACCATGTAACTCCTTGACCTCTTCTCTTATCTCTTCATCGCATCATAGCTTTAATCAACGCTTCTCGTGCACACTCCGTCCTTCTTTTATGCCATCGCCAAGCCTAGAGAAGTTACACAGAACTTGAACTTCTCCGAAGGAACGATCTAGGTGAACGTGTCTGTCGAATCAAAATTCACATGCTCAACCACCTTTGCTCCTGTCTACTAAAAAAAGAAAGACGTAGTCTTCTTAACATCTCGCCGCTACCCAATATTGCTTACTAGGGTACTTGCTCACAACACTGATAACCTGTGAAATAACCGGCCTAATCCAGACCATGGCATACACTGCCAACCGCATTCAAATAAGGCTCATGAGATATCCTGCTTTTCCTCATCTGTTTTGGGACATGTCCTGAGGAAAACTTGAGGAGAGACGCGTAGGGAACGCTCTTTGGCTTCACCTGGCCTGTCACATCATTGATCAATACCTACACAAAAGGTATTCCTCCTGTGATTACCACAGCCTACTCCTCCTTCAGTCTCAATGCTAAGAATCATCTTTGCAGCCCCCCCCCCCCCCCCCGATCCTTCATCCATGAAGGAACCAAACCACTGCCTAGGCGACAGGTCGAACCACGACCTCCTGCAAAGTCTTTTCTCAGCTCCTTTAACTTTGAACCGCTCTGGTTGCTTCATGTAGATCTGCTCTTCACTTTCCCTTATAAAAGTGCAGACTCCACATCCATCCTTCCAGCTCAAGATCACATTGGCCAACTAGCGCCAATCACGAATCTAATAGACACCTACTATACCGTCGGTGTGAATATCTCTGAGAAGCCGATCCCTTCTCTTTGAGCATTACCCTTCACTACCAACATCGCCCTATATCTATGTTGTATCCTCCTGAAGATCCACCTACATCCAACCGCTCACCGGCCCACTGGAAGCTCCACCAGCTCCCATATGTCGGTCTGGTATAACAAATCCATCACATCGCCCATAGTCACCTTTCACTTCTCAGCACCAGGCTCACCTAGAGCCATCTGAATAGAAAATGAATCCTCTTGCGATATTGGAGTCATCCATGTACCTCGCCGATATCCTGCGATCATACCGTGTGATTCTTCTCACAGGTGGCTGCTCCACCTACTCTGTATCCCTGTCCGCATGTCTCAGCCTTCCTGCCCTACCCGTTCATATGGTCATGCCCAACACGCCACACACGTGCAGAGGTGGAATCCACTACATCTACCGTAACTCCACCGTTTGAAGTACTCCCGATCAACCTGTACAAGTTACCGAGTCGTTGCGCTTTCATGATTACCTGTGCCCCCTCAGATACTTTAAGAGCATTATCATACCTGTGTACTTGCATCCTTTTACCTCAAGCACACCACGAGAAATCAGATTCTGCTTCAAATCAGGAACGTGCCTGACATCAATCAAGGTACGCTCCACCCCATCAAACATCCTGATGCGCACAGAACCAATAGCCACAACATTACAAGCAATGCCATTGCCCATAAATACTTGTCCACCATCGCACTCCCTGTAGCTGGCAAACCAACTCCGATGAGGAGTCATGTGAAAAGATGCCCCCGTGTCTAGCATCCACTTGTCCTTACAATCATCGTATGACCGTCTGAGCAAAGACACAAATAAAACATCACCATCACATCCACTCGATCCATCTGACGTGGCAACATTGGCCTCCCTATACAAAGCCTCAGAATCTTCTCTCTTTAATTTAGGATTTTCACAATCCTTCTTTACATGTCCTTCCTTCCCACAATTCCAGCACTTTACCTTTCATTTGCCCTTGCCCTTGGATTTGGATCTAGAACCTGAAGAACCTGTACCTTGTTGAGAATTCCTACCCATTGTAAACAGTGCATCAGAAGATATCCCCATGTCGTCGTTAAGATTTCTCATAGCCTTCCCTTGAAGGGCTGAGATAACGGTGTCGACACTAAGGATTTTATTCGTGCTGCACATAGTGTCCTTGAATGACTCATACAACGTCGGAAGAGAATTCAGCAACATACATGCTTGTTCTTTATCTTTCATCACTTCCTCCATATCCAGCAATTTGCAAACTAATTTATTAAAGTTGTTGATGTGAGCCTCCAGATCTCCACCCTCTGTCATCTTGAAGTTATACCACTGCCGCTTAAAGTGCAGGTGATTTTCAGAAGATTTTTTTGCATAGACATCCTCTAACTTCGCCCATAACTTAGCCGCAGTTTTCTCCCTCATGACGTTGTAGAGAACTTCATCCGTGGGACATAAACGGATCGATGATAAAAGCCTTCTTATCAAGAGTATTCCAATCACCATCAGTCATAGTAGACTTTCGCTCCTCAAGAGCACCATCTTCGCCTTGCTTGATTAAGGAACTCATCATCTTGATCTTCCATAACTCAAAATTATTTTTCCCTGAGTACTTCTCAATCTCATACCTGGTGCTTGCCATTATTAATAATCCTGCAAATTCAGATCTGTGCCCCAACCGATTGCTTTGATACCACTTGTTGGGATTTTTAGCCTGCAGAATCACACAGATCTAGATCTAGGATAGTAATTCAATGGCACCAAGCACACACAAGAGAACACACAGATTTAACGTGGAAAACCCTTCCGGGAAAAAACCACGGCACAAAGCGACAGATCTCCACTATGAAACAAAAATTACAAAGAGAGAGGACTTACCCGATTCGAACAATCTCGAATCTCACCCTTGCTACACCCTTTGATTTCCCTAGAACCCCTTTAGGAAGCCTCAGAATACTTTCCCATCCCTAGAAATACCTTAGGAACACCTATTTATAGTTTAGGCAACTTCCTTCCGCATCCTTGTTGCGAAAGGACTCAAAATCCGCGATCCGCACAAAATCGCGGAACGAATCTGCGTAACCTACGACTAGTCGTAGCTCTCCTATGACTGGTCGCAGCTCACCTACGGCTAGTCGTAGACCTCAGAGAAAAACAGCATAATGTCGCTGTACTTTGAGTCATGCCAGGACTCGAACTTACGACTGGTCGAGCCCCTCCCACGACCGGTCGAACAACCTCAAAAACTTCATATTAAAGACTTCTCTTAACAAGAGAGAGAGAGAGAGAGAGAGAGAGAGAGAGAGAGAGAGAGAGAGAGAGAGAGAGAGAGAGAGAGAGAGAGAGAGAGAGAGAGATGGCGGGGTGGGTGGAGCAATGTGGGTGGAGCAATCGCATGAGTAGAGGGAGGTTTTTACATATTGTTTTTTATTACAAAGCTGCCCTTGAAAACTCTAATGGGCCAGGCCTGGCCAAACTCGGGCCGGTAATGGGCTCTTGTACATGGTCCAAACCCGACCCGATTCAGAAACGCGCTTGAAGTTTAAGTTCGAACTCAGTTCTCAGGACTGATACTCTAATTCAAATCAGGCCCAAGTTGGCCAGGCCTGAAAGCCCGCGGGCCAACCCGGCCCATTGATAGCCCTACTAAAAAATCCTGATCAGATCTTGATTTCTTGGTCGATAACCAGGGTTTTCCAATCCGGGGATCACATTTGGAAGGTCGGGATGGGTCTTTAGATTTTGAAAGTGGGCCAACAAATGCAATTGACCTGGAGCATTCCTCTCTCTCTCTCTCTCTCTCTCTCTCTCTCTCTCTCTCTCTCTCTCTCTCTCTCTCTCTCTCTCTCTCTCAACTATTCCGAAGGAGATTTTTTAGAGATGGTCAATCATTACTGGGCCCATCAGATCAACCGTCTGGATCAGCAAACCATTCCACTTGTACAAAACAAGGACCCAAGGAAAGTCACCTGTCCGGGGCCTGAACACATCATAATCATCTCAATCTGGTCCGGGTTGTTTAGATTCACACCACATGAACCCACTTTAATAAATGGTGCTTACCTATGCTGCATACCTGTGTCATCCAATCGTTTAATATTGATTTTTCTATCAACATGTACATAATGTCAAATCTCTCTCACCATAGAAACTTCTCCGGAGACTTTCAAAATTTGAAGTTTTTCTTCAGATATTATCGAAAAAATCCTGCCGAAAATAAAAATATTTATTGCACATTATTAAATAAGTTTAAATTTTAGATTTATACTTTGATAACAAATTCCTTTATGTTTTTGCAATTTTTTGGCATTAATATCACAATAATGAGGTTTTTGAAAATCTTGCAATAATATCATTTAATGTATTTCTTACAATATCAGTATTTTCAAAATCATGATGATATTATATTTGTGAAGCAGTACATGGGCATGTTATTAAAACCAAGTAACCTAACTAGTGAGATGAAACCAAAACAATTTTTTTAAGTGATATTTTTAAAACTAGGCTGGTTTTTCTATTTATAATGAATGGTGAACTCCCTCGTAGTACACCAAATCGGACTTGTGGTTCCCTAAACAATCAAATTGTAAATTATTAGTGGTAGTCCAAGATCACATGGTTTGGACAACATAGCATTTTAATCAATAATATAGAAATGGATATTAAATAAAAGGGAAAATTTCCACATCGGAACTCATCCTCATAGGAACCCGTGAGAGAACTTTCAATACTCATCCTTATGTTGCAAATATGTTGTCCTAACTAGTGAGACGAAACCAAAACAATTTTTTTAAGTGATATTTTTAAAACTAGGCTGGTTTTTCTATTTATAATGAATGGTGAACTCCCTTGTAGTACACCAAATCGGACTTGTGGTTCCCTAAACAATCAAATTGTAAATTATTAGTGGTAGTCCAAGATCACATGGTTTGGACAACATAGCATTTTAATCAATAATATAGAAATGGATATTAAATAAAAGGGAAAATTTCCACATCGGAACTCATCCTCATAGGAACCCGTGAGAGAACTTTCAATACTCATCCTTATGTTGCAAATATGTTGTCCAGTCCACCGTACAAATCTTTCATCTGGCTTGGATGAGGGTCATGCAAAAACCCAAGCTGTTTTGCAACTTAGCTGGCTCTAGATGAAATCAAGGGTGAGTTTTTTCCTTCCACACCTTGTTCCTTTAGCTACAACCCACTTATTTCATGACGTGATGTATTTGATAAATAGGTTGGATGTGTGTACACAACGTGTGGAATGAATTATGAAGAAATATTTTTATCGCATGATTTTTGAGAGATCATTACCCGTAAATAATAAAACTCATCAATGATTGTAATGAGAAAATATTCATTTATTAGACCGTTAGAATGATATGATCAAAGCAATTCTTGTTCAACAGGTCTTTGTCGAGTCATCATATGCATGTATCATGTGTGTATGGAACACAACGTGTAGTCATGAAATGTAGTGCCACTGGAGGCAGTGGGTCGTATCTGACAAACCCATGAACTCAGCTCAATATTCAGTCATTGAGTCAAGTCAACTTGATAAATAATAGTTAAATTCAGAAGTGCCTTTGAGAAATATTGGACGTTTTAAATGCTGTGAATATTAAAAACAGCTAACTTATACAACACAGTTAATAGCATGTTAGTACATTTTATTAAAAGGCACGGTCACTCGTCAAGTAACTCGATTCGAATCACCATCCCAAGGCACAGGGGGTGGAAGAGTTGAAACTGAATTACGGTTGCCATCGAGTTTCTTACTACTCACTCTAGAACTTCATTGAGTCAATCACTCGTACCAATTTGGAACCCAGCCATCTGAGTTCTAGAACTATGGGTCAATTAAGATTGTGAGTAGGAGTGTCACTAAGCTGAGCTGGAGTTGCTTTCAATCTGAATTCTTTACTTGCCACAAACAGAAAATTTTAGCTCATTGCAATATAATTACGTCATGTAATCACATACTGTATTTAATGCAGCAGTGCTAACATAATCAATAATAGTGCGGACCAATCACAATCCGGGAAAATAGAATTTGCTAGTTTGTGACAAGTAGAGTATACGAATTCAATTGCTTCAGCCCAGTTTCAGTCCAGGTTTATTTAGAATTTTGATTTTGCCTAGTCGCGAGGTGGCCCATTGACAGTCCTGAATGTATGTGCCTATTTTTAAGGTCTCTCTGGATGATAAGTTATTTGATCCTCTGGAGTCTAAGATAGGATGCATGTTATGGGAAGATCCGAGCCCATTCAACTCCAAGGTCCGACGCCATCAGATCCGACTGGAGACACAAGAATAAGTCTAGGATTGCGAGGACAGCTTGAGGGGAAGACTCCTGGTCTGGTCCTAGTTACATCTCTACTCCAAGGCTACAGGAAAACAAGCTAGGGTCGGGGCTGTCAGCTAGGAGTAATCTAAGGTCGAGGTATCGGACCAGGATCTACTCGTGGGATCTCAAGTTGCCCCACTACCGCACAACTAGAGGTGGTTATTCAACCGCCCACTCAGCACGACTACTCTACGACTGCGTGGCTAAGTCACCCGCATGATGGGGTAAGTGGCTACGATCACACCGAGGTTATCGGACATGTCATAAGTGACCCTCGGGTATAAATATAGGACATTTCTACATAAACAGGGATGCAATATTTGATACTCTCCCTCTACAATTAAAACCTAGACCCAGATTCCCTTGACTTGACTTAGGCATCGGAGGGTCCCCTGACTATACCAAGGTCTCCTTTGCTCTTTGTAAGTGTGCAGGTTCAAGGTGCAGAAGCGGCTCGGAGTTAGGTGATCCGAGCGAAGAGTCAACCAGGTTTTGTTAGCAACATTTTTGGCACCGTCTGTGAGAACATGATACGAAAAGACAGTTCCCTATTCTCAAGTACAATGGCGAGAGGAAAGAAGAAATCTGCAGTTGTGGAGCCTGAGCCGAATGATCAAACTCGATCTTCCTCGCTACTACACGCCGAGTCTGTCCTACGGCCTTCACAGCGTTCTCGCAATCGGGCGAGCAAGTATTGAGCTATGCAAGCGAGATACAAGCCCTACGCGATGAAATTAATCAGATGAAACATCGACAAGAGCAGCAGCAACAGCCACATCCCGCCCAGGAAACGGTCGAACCTGTGGTGGAAATCCAGTCCGCGCCGCGGAGTGTGAGGCTCGAGGGGTCTCAACATTAATCTGTTCAAGTTCCGGCCTCAGTCCAGAACCCTCCCCCGACCCAAGACCGGGTTCCAACTCGGAACACTATAACCTGAGCTCCGACTAATGTCTTAGTCTCCTCGACTTTGGTATCAACAGATCTCCATCATGAGTTAGAGAGGAAGAGGAAGAAGAACTCCTAAGGTGGAAAATACACAAGAGATAGTGGCTGAAAACAAAGACCCATGGAGACACGGTTTGCAGAGTTCAACGACAAGATCCGGATGCTAGAAAAGAATCATCCGTCGTCGTCAGTTCCCGCCGTCGTTCAAGCGATGATGGAAGAGACCGAGCATCCCTTCACCTTCGCGATCATGAGCGAGGTGATGCCACAAAGGTTCCGGATACCTCCTGTCATCCAATACTCTGGGTCTGGTGACCCATCCAAGCACGTGGAGGCTTATCGCTCATGAATGCAAATACAGATAGCAACGGACGCAATGATGTGCAGGTTCAAGGTGCAGAAGCGGCTCAAAGTTAGGTGATTCGAGCGGAGAGTCAACCAAGTTTTGTCAACAACAATACACAAGCTTGATTCTTGCTCCTGGCATATATAACTCTAATTGACCGTCCAAGTCATATAACCCAATGTAGGTAATTATTAAAAAAAAAATAAAAATCGAATGATATTAATACCTGATTTATACAATTTTATTTGGTGAATTTGAACCGTTGATTGTTTTTCATGTTAACTGTCCATTAGACATCAACCAACCAAGTCATCAATTCGGGGTAGCTATCTAAAGTGGTCCCCAATTTAATTTGAGACACTCATGCCACATGTACAATTTATTAGTTCCTGTGTATTATTCGTCATACTCTGCCAGAGTATGAAACTTTTTATATTGTCTGGATGCAGTCAGTCGAAGAATATCAAGGCATTTACGTGGATGCAGAGGATACGGTTTCCAAACAAAATCATAGCATGCGTTTCCTTGCTGTAAAGAGGAGAATCGCATAAATCAATTGTACTTTCAACTTCCACATACAGCCATTTCTTGCTGTCAAGATGTAATCTTTGTGAAACAAATCATATCGGTGTAATAGGTGGACCAGACCATATTGATCATATGGTGCAAAAATCAAGATGATCCACTAATCAAGAAGTACACAATATCGCAATCAATGTAAAGTTGATTGTATGACTCAGGGTACTGGTGTGGTCCACCTAATGAATGGATCCGTACAATCTCATACCAACTACTCATCAATGTAGGGTTTCATAATTTTGACGGTCTGATATTCTACACAAGACACATTGGAGGAAGAAAAAGGTAGATGCATATCTTGTTAAAGTACTGCCGTTGTACGTGATCATTTCTTTCTTAAATGGTTAGATTTAGGATCTGCATATTTTTGTGAGAATTTTTAATAAATAAGGAGAGAAAACTTTGATATTCTGGCGGAGTGTAGTGTGATGGATGATACACAGGCACTTAGAAATTGCATGCGTGGCATACAAATAATCCAACTAAACCGATCAAATTAGGATTATTTGGTTAGATGTATTAAGAACTAAAAATTAGGCTTATTTGATTATCTGATTATCAGATTGGTGGACATTTATTTGATGGTTAAAAATGAATATAAAAAAAAATCCAATGGTCTTTAAAAAAAAAAAAAACAAGCATCCACGAATAAATGTCTGGATCGTTCAAGAAATCGATTTTAATTTAGTGACAGTGGGGTCCATGATTTACGCAGTTAATTTGGGTCAATATATGCCACGTGTAAAATATCCAGGTGCCCGCGTATCAATCGTCATACGCGGCCGAAGTATCTCGTAGCTCTCTATAAATATGTATTCTATTCTACATTTCAAATCGAAACTAATAAACAAGTCATTTTCTCATAGAAAGATGAAGACCTCTTGTCTCCCTCTCTTTGTTGTTCTTCTCGTCTTCCTCTCTTACGGTGATTTATCTATTTTACAGCTGTTTTTATATATTTTCCTGTGGGGCCCACCATCCATCATGTTGGAAACATTGGATAGGTGGGGCCCACTGCAGAGTGCACGTGATCGCATGTCCGCGTTCATCTGATCACGGTATATATCTTAGGGGCAATATGCAAGGTGGGGCCCACTGTGGTTCTGTTAACGGACCCATGTGGGCCCCACCGGCCAATTCCAAGTAGCATGTAGCATGCTTCAGGGACATCTGAATGGTGAATAAGGTGGGCCCCACTATGAAGATGGCCTGGCAGTAACAAGCCTGGTTGCTGGTTAATTACTGGTTAGCTCATCAGTGGCCCTCATGCATTTTGAATGTTGATTCGGGCCTAAACTCTCTCGCCCCTAGACCCGGCCCATTGCCACCGTTACTGCCTTCCAAAACACATGCCTATTTGCTCCACGTGTGGGATCCAAACCATCCATTAAGAGCAATGTCAAGTACATCCACAATAACACTGAAATCAGAGCCATCCATTCCTCGGGTGTGCCAAGAAGACCGTGAATTTGAAACCTTGGTCGACATTCTCTGGTTGTCGTCATCTAAACGTGCCTTTTACAGCTTTATCACGAAACCAAACGCACCCTCAGCCATTGATTCTATATCTGTGATTTGGTAAATCCAATGCAGGAGAGTTTTGGGTCCCCCGGACCCTGTGCCCGACTTGTACGGACCCATCCATGTGAACTTTTTTTTTTTTTTTTTTAAACATCCTGATGCATCAGGACTACTTAAATCCGTGATTTGATTGGTTCTCTATGTGACAGGTGGCATGGTTGCTGCTGTGGACCATTGGTGTCTTTTCCCCAACGATTTTTACATATGCGCTGATCCCAGTTGTAACGAATGGTGCGCCACGTACTACATCAAAGGATCTGGATCTTGCATTGATGTGGACACATGTTTATGCAAGGCTTTATGTTCTTCGGGACACGAATAGCAGCTTCATCACTCCTTATGATCGACGGCCTAAATAAGCTCTTCTTGTATTTTTTTTAATTAAAGTGAGCATATTAATAAATTGGTATTTTGAAATTCTGGCAGGGGACATTTTTATCGGTTCTGATTTTATTTGAATTATCTTATAATGTATGCTCGTGTCGAGATGCTTTCCTTGAAATACATAAAAGTGGTTATTCCTTGTGTCTACTTTTCCATAGAATAAAGCTTCGCTGAAAACTAATCCGATGGCCTTCGTGTTTGGCAAATCCTATATGATTCCCTTATTCTACAAGGAGTTATGAGGTTTGTTCCTCCTCAAGTCCTTGTGTATGGTCACTGTCATCCGTTGGGTCGATCCAAATATCCATTACATCACACATGAGGAAATAGTACTGATTGAACGCTCACCGTTAAAAACTTCTCAGAGCCCACTGTAACCAGATCTGTAATGTTTATTTGATTTCCAACCCCTTTATAATGTCAAACTTCCATCTCCATTCACCACATTTTCTAGTGGTATCGTCCACCGAAAATAATTTAGATTTGCATAATTTTTCAGATAACGTTTTAAAATGATCTAAAAATCAAATGGGTGGCATGGATATATAATACATTCATCAAGGCCGTCCGCCACTAATGTATTACCCGAATAACACCTAATCCACTCGCAGTAGGTGTATGGCACATGCGTTGTTAGCAAATATAAAGGGGAGATGCCATATTACAACATATGTATGGAGTGAGTATATGTTTGCATGTATTTATGCAGCTGGTATCAGAAAATCATCATGGGCAATATTATTTTGAAAAAAATAGAAAGAAAAAAAAAAAAAAAAGCTGATATGGAAGTGGATTGGTTGTGTAACACACACCACCGATCTAAGTGTGTTGATGTCACTAAGTTGTGTGAGTCCCATATGAGTTATGTGTTATATTCCAACCATCCCTTTACTTAAAAGGAGCTCGTCCTAAGGCTTGAGCATAAAAATAAGACATTCAAAAATCAAGTGGACAACAAGGTACAAATAAGCGGGGGATTGAACGTCAACCATTGAAATCCTCTTGACGGTCATAGAAATTTTGGATCAAATATGATATTCGTTTTTCCTCTTCATCCAAGTCTGTGTGACATTATAAATAAATTGGATGAAAAATAAAAGTTATGGTTGGCCCTATGAATGTTTTAATAGTTAGAATTATTGTCCCACTACTATTTGTGGTGTGGTCCACTTATGCCTTAGAAATGACTCATTTTTGGGACCACGAACTAGACTCGCAAAATGGATGAACCGTGTGGATATGATAAATACAGAATTGTGGTGCAATGTAACTTTGATCTCTTTTGAACCGTTTGTACAACTGGAAGCTCTTCGTGAGAACGGATTGACTACTCAGTGCTCTGTGGGCCCCACCACGATGTATGTGTTTCATACATGTTGTCCATCTATTTTTATTGATCATTTTATGGTACGAGCCAAGAATGAGATATATCCCAATTTTAAGTGGACCACATTACACGAAACAATGTTGATTGAACTTCGACCATTAAAAACGTTTTGGGGGACCATAAAAGTTTTGGATCAATCTGATCTTGGTTTTTTCCCTTTGTCTAGGTCTGTATGACCTAATCAACAGATTGGATGTCAAATAAACAGTTCAGTGGGCCTTAGGAAGATTTTAATGGTAGATATCCAATCATTGTTATTTTCCTGTGGTGTGGTCCAAATGAGATTTATATCCGTCTCATTTTTTAGATCAAGCCCTAAAATGATCTGTAAAAATGGATGAACGGCATGGATAAAAGACATGCTTCATCGAGATAGAATTCTCATACGCACGGTTGTTGTTATTCCTTTCTTATCAATTTAAAAGAATCGGATTCTCAGCCGTCTGCTATTGTACCTTTCTTTTGCTTCGTCTGTTCCGTTGAATGTAAGCATTGTAGGAATTGAAGATAACCCAAACCATCAACTTCACCTCTTCTTCTTCTTTCCATCTCTCTAGAACTTAGGTGTTTTCGAGACTTCTGTATTTTTGCTTTCCTTTCGTACCAAGGAAAACGACAGATCAGGTTAGTTGGTTTTCCTTTTCCTTTTATTCGACGGTCAGAGTTTGAGGGCTATTTGATAGGGAGAAAAGCTTGGAACAGAAATCAATTTCCATGGAGACCTACTTTTACTGTCTGAGGGGTTAAAAAAGGGGCATGGAAATCAAATTTCGCTTCTAAGCTTTTCCTTAAAAAAACAATGGGCATTAATTTCTTTTTTAAAAAATGTTAAATATTGATTTCAATGGTTATTAGGCAATTTCATTGTCGGATCGTTGACTTTTAATTATTTTCCATTTCTGGCTATTCATGATGACTTTTCACGTACACATTTCGAATGCTCTCTATTTGATGGAGAAATTTGGGGCCATGGAATCCCACCTTTTATCCAGCTGTTTTTATGAAACAATACAAACTTTGTTTGGGAACTTAGACCTGCTCGCACGGACAATGAATTTGAGGACGAAAATACAGTAGGGAAGCGCAGAAAGTGATTTGACGGTCTACACGAGTTTTGGAACCCTCACAAAGCAGAAGATTGACGCTCCAACGGCCTGTCTATCTACTACTGGAGAAGATGGATCTTTTCACACCTCTGATTCTACGGTATAAGTGGCCCCGGATCACGATTTATGGATTAGATCGTCCCAAGGACAAGCCAACATGGACAGACTCTGGTGCACACTATCTCTCTGCGTATACCCTCAGTATTTCTAATTATCCATGCGAGAGAGAGCGCATCCCTTTTTATAGGAAATGAAGGAGAGATCGGAAAAGATAGGATGAAACCATATCATCCAGTCAAATCTCTATCTCCTATCATATTTCAAATTCAAAGTTGAATTTGAAATCTCAACCTAATGGAAAAGGCCGGAAGAAGCCTAAACATGTGGGACCCACCCACTAGTGATTGCTCACCAGTGGGCCCCACTGTCTTACGTCCAATATCTCTCACTCAATCACATTGTGGGATAGACACAAAAATTTGTCCATTTAACTCGCCTAATAACAATCAAAGACCAAACATCGCGATCAAAAGAATCAGAAGCGTGGGACGAGCTGGATCACCGTAATCTTCTCACAGGTGCTTAAGTACTAAGTGACCACCTAACTAGTACTTAATAACCCAAGCTTTGCAATGTCTGTCCTAGTCCGCATGACCACACCGGATGGAGTTGACTCCCGACTTGGAGTTCTCGGCTATCATACGCATTTATCCAACTTATCAAGTTATTCTGAAAACTTGATTTTTCACAAACTTCGACTAAAACCAATTTAAAGCAATACTTATATTATATATATATATATATATATATATATATATATATATATATATATATATATATATATATATATATATGTTTTTTAAGAAAAAATATTGTTTGTAAAAGTCTAATAAAAACAACTCGATACTGCCAGTGGATAAGTCTTCAAGTGCGTATTTATAGTTCTAGAAACTTGGTGTAGCTGTCATGGGATCTTCCCCACGCAAATGTGTAATTTAAAATTAATCAAGCTGCTTTCCTAGCGTAACTGAGTCTGGCCAATCGAGGACCTTTCGTCATAGTACACTAAAGTAGCAACACTCAATCTCATCCTTATATACACAAGAGGAGGGTAGCTAAGGATACAAAGAGTCACCTACGGGACTGGCTACTCGCACGTTGCAATGATTAGATCGAATAAAAATAATCTGTAGGTAAAAGGTCCTAGCACGTGGCTACAATCCACGTCGTAAAATAGATAATACTAGGTGAATGTCGAGTGTTTAATACGCAGGTCATTCTACATGAGGTACGACTCATCTCATAACCTCATAACTTGGCTATAAATTCAGGCCATAACATTTGATCGCTGGTAACGGAATGGTGCGATTATGTTATTCGACTTTATCAGTCTCATCTTCAATCTTAAAAGATTGTAGGCGAATACGACTCACTCATATCCTCATCATTTATTATTCACAATAAAGGGAAGTTCATACTTCAATATATAAACATGGCCTCAAATGTACCTCTCTTGTACATTCAAGATTGGTTGACCCGTGCGAGTGGGTGACCGGCCTGCTTACAAAAAATAAAAATCCTACATGATTTCAAGGTAAATGCTGATAATCTACTTACCTAGTTTATATTAGTGTTCAATACTGAATAAATGGAATATATTATTCATTAATGAAATATCAAAGGTACTACAAAAACAAGTACTTCAACAGTGCTTCCCAACAAAGCACGTGACAAGCAGTCATCGAGGACTCGAGGAATTCCGGCTTGTAGCCAAGGGAAGTTACAAGCTGTACATGGGCAATAACGCTATTGAAGACGTACTAGGGATTGACGTTTTCCATCTCCGTACGCACATAGGGCGAACAATAATCCTCAGTGATATTCTTTATGCACCAGGGATGCATCAGAATTTAATTTTTGTTTCTAGGTTATTATTTGATGGTTTTGATATTCGATTTTTCAGGACAATAGTTTCTTTGAGACTGAATAACCTCATCTTTGCATGGAAAAATTTATTTTCAAATTTATTTATTCTTAACGTAGATTGTGATAATGCCCCTCTTGCTTTATCTGTTATGTCGAATGAAACTATAGTATCTGAATCTCAAAGATGGCACGCGAGGTTAGGTCATATAGGAAAGGATCGTATGACAAGACTAGTACGTTCTGGTCTGTTAGACTCCTTATCCAAAGTTGATTTGCCATTTTGTGAACATTGTGTGTCCGGAAAGACTTCGAAGAAACCATTTCCCAAAGCGGCTTGGTCCAAAGGCACACTAGAAATAATCCTTTCAGATATCTGTGGACCCTTTAATGTACATGCTAGAAATGGATGTCAATACTTTGTCACATTCATTGACGATTACTCTCGCTATGGATATGTGTAACTCATCTCACATAAATCTGCGACTTTTGATTGTTTTCTTAAATATAAAGTTGAGGTGGAAAATCAGCTTGAGAAAAAATTAAAATCCTTCGATCTGATAGAGGTGGCAAGTATACATCTGAAACGTTTAAGTCATATTGTGAAAACGTTGGAATTGTTCAGCATACACAATAGCGTACACTCAACAAAATGTTGTTGCAGAGAGAAGGAATAGGACACTATTGGACATGATTAGATTGATGATGGCACAAGCTAATCTATCTACTACATTCTGGGGAGACGCACTGTTAACAGCCGTCTACGTCCTTAATAGAGTTTTATCCTAATCCATTCCTAAGACACCATATGAGATGTGGTCTGGGAGGATTTCTTCTCTAGCCAACCTACGCCCTTGGGGATCTTTAGGATATGTTTTGCTACTTACTCCGCATAGAGGTAAACTTGATAGTAAAACCATTGAATGCGTCTTCATAAGGTACCTTATGCATTCAAAGGGATATGTTCTAGTTTATGAGGACTATGAACGATGGATTGAGATAGAATCCTGGGACGTGACCTTCATTGAAGATAGATACCCAAGCCGAATGCAGTAAAAGGTTTCAACAGAATTTTTTGAAATACCCGATGTATCTCAGGAGAGTGGGAGTTCTGCTTCCCAAGATGGGGATGTTCCTATAGTTCGTCAGGACAGTGAGAGGACATATCAGCAGACTCCTGAGTTGCGTCGAAGCGAAAGAGGATTGATTCCCCGAAGATACTTCGATATTGAGGGGCAAACATTCTCTTGTGTCGTAGTTGATGATGATGAACCTGATTGGAAGGTAGATCAACAAGTTCCTAGACTTTATTCTTCTCCATGAAAGCGAGATCAAAGGTACTATAAAAATAAGTACATCAGTCAAGCTTTCCTTAATCCCATCTGCCTGACATGAACCTGAAATAGATCTCTAGCTATAAGTTTCGTCATGGGATCAGCCATCATCTCCTTAGTGGGAATGTAGCTGAGGGCGACCTTCTTATCTCTCACTTGATCACGGACGTAATGATACTTGATCTCAATGTACTTAGATTTCTGATGGTGTTTAGGGTCCTTTGCCAAGTCAATGGCAGAAGTATTGTCTATCTTCAGCGATATAGGCTGACGAACACTCGGTACAACACCCAGACTCAATAGAAATCTGCGAACTCATATACACTCCTGAACCGCAGCACAACATGCAATATACTCGGCTTCCATAGATGAAAAAGCTGTGGATGTCTGTTTCTTACTCAACCATGAGATAGCTCCTCCTCCAAGTAAGAAAACATATCCTGAAGTAGACTTTCCCTCGTCGGCGTCATTACCCCAAGCGACATCAGAATATCCTTTGAGCTCGAGGTTTGTGCCTTCATAACATAACATTAGGTCTTTTGTTTCTCGGAGATAGCGGAATATACGTTTGACGGCTTACCAATGACGTTGTACCCACATGTGCGGCTGATGCTTTGTACAGAACAATATGTGTATAACCAACACGTGCGACTGATGTTTCATAGTTCAGCCAACGTGTCATAGTGCAATACGTTGCTAACATGATTTGCTGAAATGTACATCAGCTAACGTTGCACGTGTACAGTAGTCAACATGTGAGATGTATATCAGCCAACGTGTCACAATGCAATACGTTGGATATATGATTTAATGAGATATACACGTGAGATGTAATGTACACATGAGATGTACAGTACACGTGAGATGTACAGTAGCCAATGTTGCACGTGTACAACATATGTGTTGCACACCAGCTACATATGTGTAAAACACACCAGCTAATCACATGTGTTTCAGTTAGATTTTTAGCAGACGTATTACTGTAAACAATCTACATGTGCAACATGCTAACGTGTTATAGTACATCATGCAAACGTGTTGCTGTTAAACCACGTGTAAACACCATGCTAACGTGTTATGTTATATCATATAACAATGTGCTGACATGTGTACATAACAACATGTTGACATGCGTACAAAAATCGTGTGTATAACACAACATATGTACAAAACAACATGTATACAAAAGCCAATGCGTGTACAGCCAACATGTGTATAGAATAACATGTGTACAAAACAACATGTGTACAAAACAACACGTGTACAGATACAAGGGTATGTTTTATAACCACGTGTAAACATGGGTCTGACGTGTATACTTGCACATCATTCAAGTATGGTGAAATACGTCACCAACAACTTAAGTACACGTAGTGTAGTTTAATACAACAGCTATTGCTGTATATTTGGTGAGATGCATACGCATGTATTTCTATACAACAACTATTGGTGGATATTATGTATATGCATGGGGTACCACATGTGGATCATTCAATAAACCAATAAGACGGTGTCCTTTAGGTGTATGGAATCTTCAAGATCTACATGATCACCTTGGTCCATCATAATCGGGGTTTCATGCTCGTGGCATACATATATACAAAATCATAATATAAACCACTGTACACTTGATTTTTCTTGTATGGAATCTAGTTAATCCTAACAAGCAGGCCATGAATTCAAATATATATTATATATATATATATATATATATATATATATATATATATATATATAAGGATGGACCACTTACCTTTTTAGATGAAAATAATCGGGGATCCGCCATTGAATATGCTCTGATACCACTGTAGGGAAGCGCGGAAAGTGAGCCCTCAAGATCTGACGGTCTACACGAGTTTTGGAACTCTCACAAAGCAGAAGATTGACGCTCCAACGGCCCGTCTATCTACTACTAGAGCAGATAGATCTTTTCACACCTCTGATCCTACAGTATAAGTGACCCTGGATCACAATCTATGGATTAGATCGTCCCAAGGACAAGCCAAAATGGACAGACTCTGGTGCACACTTTCTCTCTCCGTATACCCTCGGTATTTCCATGCGAGAGAGAGCGCATCCCTTTTTATAGGAAAGGAAGGAGAGATCGAATGAGATAGGATGAAACCATATCATCCGGTCAAATCCCTATCTCCTATCATATTTCAAATTCAAAGTTGAATTTGAAATCTCAACCGAATGGAAAAGGCTGGAAGAAGCCTAAACATGTGGGACCCACCCACTAATGATTGCTCACCAGTGGGCCCCACTGGCCTACGTCCAACAAATACCCCTCCTTTCCTTTCGAAGACGAGCAATGACGATCCTCCAACCGAGAGTTGTACGAACGGCTCAAAAGAGATCAAAGTTACATGGCCCCACAGCTATGTATTTATTATATCCACAACGCTCATCCATATTTCGAGATCATTTCGGAGCATTATCCAAAAAAAAAAAAAAACAATCATATCTAAAGATCAACTGTACCACACCACAAAGAGCAGCGAGAAAACTGATTTTCACCGTTAAAAATTTTGTAGGGCCCACCATAACATTTATTTTCCATCCAATCTATTCATAAGGTCACAAAGGCCTGGATGAAGAGGGGGAAAAAAAAAATTCATAACGATCCAAAACTTCTGTAACCCCTAAAAGGGTTTCAATGGTAGACATTCAATTCCCCACTGTCTTTTACAGTGTGGTCCACTTGATAGTTAGATCTGTCTTATATTATGTCTCAAGCTTAATATGAGCTCGCCAAATAGATGGACGGTTTGGATATAACACAGACCTCATGATGGGACCACAAAAGGCGGTGGGGATTGAACAACAAAAATTAAATAATTTTTTAAAAAAAGGAATTTATGGGTCCCATCATGAGGTCTGTGTTATATCCAAACCGTCCATCTATTTGACGAGCTCATATTAAGGCTTGAGACGAAAAATAAGATAGATCTAACTATCAAGTGGACCACACTGTAAAAGGCAGTGGGGAATTGAACGTCTACCATTGAAACCCTTTTAGGGGTTACAGAAGTTTTGGATCATTATGAAATTTGTTTTTCCTCTTCATCCAGGTCTTTGTGACCCTATAAATGAACTTAGACGGGGAGGATTTCTCACAAACATCACAGTGGGCCCCCTAAAGGTTTCTAATGGTTGACGCTCATTCAACACTATTTCCTGTAATGTGGTACACTTAAGATTTGGATATACCTAATTTTTGGTCTCGAATCAAAAAATGATGTGGAAAAATATATGGACGGCATGGATGAAAATCATACATCATGGTGAGGCCCACAGACCACCGACTATCCGCCATTGGCTGGTGGCAGGGGGAGTACCCAATCCGTTTCCGTGAAAGGAGGGGTATTTTCATCCTCAAATTCGTTGTCCGTACGAGCAGGTCTAAGTTCCCAAACAAAGTTTGTATTGTTTCATAAAAACAGCTGGATCAAAGGTGAGGTCCATAGTCCCAAATTTCTCCTATTTGCTGTTCTTACATCCATAGGATACGTGCTTGCATAGGTCACAATATAGTAACAACTTCCCAAGAAGTAATACACACAGCATGCATGTGTGGCACTGCATACCATCTAAACACCAAGCCACCAAAAATTTAAATGATTTCAATATATATATATATATAAGATAGATGCATCACACTGCCACATGTCATGTAAGAGATTGATCCGCTACATCACGGTTCTTCCAACTCTACATATCATCTCCCTTAATTTTACACAATGGCTCATCAATAATTAAAGGTTGCATTACATTACTTGAGTTTGATGGTGAACGACTTTTAAACATGCTTTGAGTGGCTATACATGATGGAAGCAGCTTTGGTGGATATATGACCATGGGACCTATTTTGATATATGTGTTGTATATCCATGCCCTTCATCCCTTTTGCTATCTCATTTTATGATATTGGCCCAAAACTCAATTATATCCAAATCTCATGTAGACCACACCACATGAAATAATGGTGATTGACCATTAAAAACTTTATGTGAGCAACAAAAGTTTTGGACCAACTTCATAATTTTGTTTTCCCTTCATCTAGGCTGACCTTGTCATTGGATGGCAAATAGACATTATTATGAGCCTTGCAAAGTTTTTAATGGTGGGCATTCAATGACCACTATTGCATGTGGTGTGGTTTGAGGTTGGTGTATCCATGACTGTGGGCCCACCTTGATGTATGTGCCTTACATATAAATCATTCATCCATTTTGACCGTTCATTTCAGGGCATGATCATCCATTTTGACAACTCATTTTAGGGCATATCTTAAAAATGAAGCATATCCAAAACTTAGGTGAACCATACCACACGGAAAAGGTGGTGATTGATACCTGATCTCAAAAATGAAGCACATACAAATCTTAGATGAACCATACCACGATGAAAAACCAATGATTGAATACCTACCATTAAAAACTTCTTAAGGGCTATTGAAATGTTTATTTACTATACAATCTATCTATGATATCACATAGACTTAGATTTAGGGACTACAAAAATATCAGCTTGATCCAAAACTTTCGTATCTTAAAAGAAGTTTTTAATTGTCAATCACTACCTTTTCTTGTGATGTGGTCCACATGAGATTTGGATCTGCTTTATTTTTTGCATCCAGCACTAAAATGAGTTGTCAAAAATGGAAGGATGGCTTGGATGTAAGGCCAATACATTAGTGAGCCCCATAGTTGTTGGGGTCCTTGCACAAAACCTTAGGATCTAGCCTCCCGAAAACACCAAAGTTATGGGATAATAAAGCAATGAAATCAATCAAAGCACAACCACACGACACAAGAGATTTTTACGTGGAAAACCCTCAAAGAGGTAAAAACCACGGGACCTAGTCCAGATCAACAATCTACTATGAAGTAAAACGTTACAACCTTCTTCACTTATGCATGAGTAAATAAACAATAAGAGAATAAAGAAAAATGGAGAAATCTCACCGATCACGAGGACGTAGAAGCGCTGAGATGTTGATTACATAGTAGATCACCTCTACGAGCAGAACCTCCCTTCCACAAGCTTCATTTCTCTCTTTCTTTCTCTCTCTCTCTCTCACACACTTTTAATAACCCTAAACCCTTTAACAAACCCTTACAAAGCTTTAGGAAACCCTCTTGCATTACCTAGAAAAGCCTTAGGAACCTCTATTTATAGTTTAGACAACTCCCTTTCATACCTTTTACGAAACTGCCTCAAATTTCCACAGTTCGCAAAAAATCCGGACTCAAATCTGCGTAACCTCGACTGGTCGAGAAAGGTCCTCGACCGGTCGAGCGACCCACTTGATCGGTCGAGCACCTTCCTCGACTAATCGAGCACCTCGAAAAAAATCAAACCAAACTCGTTGTATTTTGAATAGAGCCAGTCCTCGACTGGCCAACCAGCATGCTCGACCGGTCGAGCGACGAGGAGAAAACCCCATCAATAGTCGGAGATCCATGGACCTCCATGCCGCACCCGCCCAACAGGCAGGGATGCCAATGAGCTAGGTTGGCCCATCAAGGCTCCGGGCTAGCTTGGGCTGGAGTATCAAGCCAGGCTGGCCTGCTAGGTTTAGAAAAATAATTACATCTGATGGATAAAAGTAATTTTAAACTTCAATAGTTTTGAAAGGAAGGAAAAATTACTTCATGTTAGTAAAAGAGGTTAGTGGCTCGGTGTTTCTCACCATGGTATACATGTAAAATCCACCTTGACCAACGGATGCGTTATCCCAGTTTAGGCCCAGTGCCAAAAATTAGATCTGTTCATATGAACCATATGATTAGAAAAAGTGTACATGGAAATATTTATCCTCTAAACGTTTCCCTTTGTATGGCCCACCTGAATAATGGATGGCCTGATTTTTGGGAGTCAAGTCTAATTTTTGGTGTGTTATCTAATGGACGGAATGGATTTTATATAATCATTACTGTGGGCCTTTTAAAAATTAAGAGTGGACGTCTCTCACATCTTTTTCCCTTGGTGTGATACATTTAAATCAAATATCATCCTGATTTTTTGGACCTGTGTATAAAATAGAAATACACATCTAATGATCAGAGTGGATCTCACATATACACGGCAGTTAATCTCCTAAGAGACAAAGGGTCTGCGTCCATGGAGAGTTTTTTTGGAAGCGGATTGCACACACCGGCTGTATAGCTGGTGTAGATACGTGTCGTGCAAAGACGAGCCCCGACGCTCCTCGAGCTCACGTTCAAAAAGAGATAAAAGTTACATGGACACTGCAATGATGTATATCCACACCGTTCATCCATTTTTTGAGATCATTTTAGAGCATTAAAGAAAAAATGAACCATATCCAAAGCCCAAATGGACCACACCAAATATAGCAGCGATAGCAGCGAAGACCTTTAAGAAACACGTGAGGCCCACCCTAACGTATATTTTCCATCCAATCTGTTAATAAGGTCACAAATAAATGAATAAAGAGGAAAAACAGATTTCATATTGATCCGTGTGACCTCCAAAAGGGTTTCAATGGTAGAAGTTCAATCCCCTGCCGTTATTTACAATGTGGTTCACTTATCTTTAAATCTGTTTTATTTTTCGGCTCAAGCCTTAAAATGAGCTCATAAAATGGATGGACTGTTTTGCATATAACACATACCTCGTGATGGAGTGGGGATCCTCTGTTATAGGGTCAATAGGATTTTCCTGTTACCCTAGTGGTTTGGCGTCCGAAGCTTTTTTTTTTATTTTTTTTTATTTTTTCAGTGAGTGTTGACGTGGACCAATGAATTTTAGGGTATTAGGAATTTTCTGTTGACCGGGTAACAGAGGATCCGGACACCTCGTGATGGGACCACAAAACATGAAGACGCCAGTTTTCTTGGAAGTGGAGTGGCTGATGTACGACACACCAGTTATATAGCTGGCGTTGGTACGTGTCGTCTTTGTCTTCGCGCTGACGCTCCTCGACCTCGAGCTATGAGTTGTACGAAAGGTTAAAAGGAGATCAAAGTTAGATGCCTCACAACGATGTATTTATTATACCCACACTGTTCGTCTATTTTTCTAGATTATTTTAAAGTACCATCCCAAAAATAAATCATATCGAAATATCCAACAGAAGTGCTTCCTCTTGGATACCATCTCCCTCCTCCCTCTCTCTCTTTCGACTTCCATCTCTGTCTCTCTTTCACTTCCAACACACTTCTCCCATCACTCTCAGCTTGGATCGACGAAACACTTGCCGCCATTGCAGTATTTGGTCCATTGGCGGCGTTCTTGGCCATCCTAGCAAGTTGGCCTCTCTCTCTGTCTCTATATACTGCGGAGCCTATCAAAAGAATTAATACATCGAATATCATAAGCGAAACGTGCCAGAGGTAGGTGTCGCCCCACCAAAACATCTCTCCCTTCTACGAAATTTCTTTCAGAGCTAAGCTGGAGCTAGATTATTTTAGACTGAGATGGGCTCGGGCAGGGTTTGGGCTTAACTTGAACAATACGAGTCCTAACCAGCAGGGTCACCCTTTAAAGGGAGTAGATTAGGTACGTCCAAGCCTCAACTAGACCCTGCGGCCCTTACTATAGGGCCCACCTTGACTTATTTATTATATATCCACACTGTCCATCCCTTTTGCCATACCAATTTAAAGCATGAACTTGAAAATAAATTGGATCTAAATCTCAGGTGGACTGTAACATAAGAAATAGTGGTGATTGAGTATTAAAAACTTGTGGGCAACACAAGTTTTGGATCAAAATAATATTTGTTTTTTGTTTTCTTTTTCTTCAGTGTGATCTTATTGAGATTGGATTGCAAATGAACATCACGAAAGCATTATACGGTGCGTCCTAGGAAGTTTTAAAGACAGGGCATTCTATGCCAACTATTTCCTATAATATGGTCTACTTGAGATTTGGATCTACTTCATTTTGAGCTCATATGGAATATATTCATCCGGCCCCCATAAGGGCTGCTCCGCGTACCTAATACATAAAACGGATTCCCTCTACCCCGGGCACAGAGACAGCAGCCCCGTAGAAATGCCTGTGGAAAATCCACTCCATCCACCTATTTTGAAAGACCACAATAGGATACGATTCTAAAAATCAAGCAGATCCAAAGCTCATGTGTACCATACCACACGAAAACAGTGGGGATTAAACACATAGTGTGACAGAAGTTTTATATCAGGATGATATTTGTTTCTACAGTTTATGTTGAGTAGTAATAGCCCTATGAACGGTTTAGATGGTATATTAACATAATGCGCAGCTCCAGGAAGGTTTCAATAGTGGACATTTCTATTGGCCCAACTAAGTTTTGGATCTGCCTAATTTTTAGAATCTTGTCCCACCGTGGTCTTTCAAAACATATGAACCGAGCCGATTTATCACTGGCATCTCTGTTGGCCCCACATAGCCCTAGACATAGGCGCATCTATGCGCTCAGCCTCAGGGTCACGGGCAATCTGCTTCCCAGCATGAGTACTATTTTTACTAGAGCCGTACACAAGTCAGAACCGAGTTGATCCAAGCTCGACTTGGCTGGGCCACTAGTTGACCCCAACTCGAACTAGGCTTGGCTTGATCCTTGAGCTTGACTGGCCAGCTCGACTTAGTTCGATCAGCAGCTCAGGCTAGTTCGAGTTGAGTTCAAGCCAAGGTCGAGCTTGTGCGGCATTTTCTCAAATACATAGAGTGCGCCTTCGATTTTTGACGGTATGTAAAACAATAGCAATAGTTTACAGGTATTTCATACCTATACATTCCTCGCCACCGGCCGACAATTCATTGAGTCATTTCATCAAACACTGGTGAGCAACATCAATATCAAAATAACTGAGTCATCAAACTAGTTCAATCCGAGTTCGATTCAAGTTGGGGTTCGATCTGAGTTGAGTTGAGCTCATGCAAGCTCGAACTCGGCTTGAAATTTTTTTCGAGCTCAAAAAATCAGTTGGCCTAGGCTCGAACCCTGTTTTGAACCAAGTCGAATTGAGCCGAACGAGCTAACCGAGCTAACAAAGTGTTCATGTACAGCTCTAATTTTTACCTTTCGATAGAACCGAGCAGGTTTATTTATTAATTACACGTGCCTGTTGAGTGTTGACAACCGCACACATTCACATGGGATGCATGCTGGCCAGGAGTGGATTAGGTGTGACCCCGGCCTCACCCAAGAGGGTGCGGCCCTTAATGTGGGGCCCACCTTGATGTGTGTACTCCACACGGTTCATCCCTATTTTAGGGCATGAGCTGAAAAATGAAGAAGATCCAAATATCAGATGGACTAATAAAGGAAAGAGTGGTGAATGAATGCTCGCCATTAAAAACTTCCTAGGCCCGTTGATGTTTTCCTAATGTTTATTTTCCATCCAAGCCATTGATAAGGATACAAATAATTGGATGAACCCGAAAAACAAAAACAAATATCAGCTCGATCTAAAACTTTTGTGGCCTATAAGAAGTTTTTAATAGTCAATTTACCACAGTTTCTTATGGTATGGTCCACCAGAGATTTTTACCTGCTTTATGTTGGGACCATTCCCTATAATGATTTATAAAAACGGATGAACGGAGTGAATATGGAATCATGGATCAAGCTCGGTGAGGGCCGCACCATCTTAGTTGAGTCCGGAGACGCACCTAATCCGCTCCCATGCGGGCGAGCTTTATTTTTAACCGGACGGGGACCCGACCACATA
Organism: Magnolia officinalis; assembly: GCA_021015155.1. Taxonomy (NCBI): domain Eukaryota; kingdom Viridiplantae; phylum Streptophyta; class Magnoliopsida; order Magnoliales; family Magnoliaceae; genus Magnolia; species Magnolia officinalis. The sequence goes on along the minus strand of JAJHSJ010000006.1, from coordinate 3,452,034 downwards.
AAGTTCACTCGGACGAAAAGCAAGGTGGGGCCCACCGTGATATTTGTGAGAAAGCCGTCGGGTCCGTCAGTTTTTCCAGCTTATGTTAGGACATGAGGCTAAACAATAATCAAATTCAAAACTCAAGTGGGCCACATGACGGAGAAAATGCCAACCGTTGAAACTTTCTTGGGTTGACCTAGATGTTTATATGACATCCAAACCGTTTATAAGGTCATTTCCACTGAGATGAACTGAAACCATAAAAATATTAACCTGATACAAAGCTTATGTGGTCCCATGAATGTTTCAACGGTAGGCACTCAATCCATAATGTTTCAACAGTGGTCATTCAATACCCAATGAGGCCATGTCCTAAAATCAGTGACAAAATAGATTGACGGCCTAGATTTCTCACAATCATCACAGTAGGCTCCACCTAGCTTTCAACGACAGGAACCGGGCTCCAGGCAATACGTCCGAGTTTACATCCCCGGCAGTCCACATATCAAAACGAATGAATGGCTAAAAAAAAAAAACCTATGTGTGCAGAGATCTAATCATTATTTCAAATCTAATGAAATCTCAGATCTCACACGTGTTTCATATTTGCACATGTGCGACCGTCTGGATGTGTCGGGATCTACACGTGCTTGGAAATAGCAAACGTCTAACTAGTGGATGTTTGGCAATCTAACAAGCTTGTCAAGCCCTGCTCATATGGCACACTTTTGCAAGGTCCAAAGCTTTCCATCAAGTGGATAACACTCTCTAGATTAGCCAGCCCAGAGTCAGGTCATTTTATTCGCCTGGTGGGCCACACTTGTCAAACATTGTAAAAGCAATCAACAGTGGGGCCCACCTGTTCTCATTTGAGTTGGGGTGGGCTCCACTGCACAATCATCAAATAAGGTGATGTGCTTGAAGATATCATTTCCCATTGTTGGGTTTTTTTTTTTTTTTTAATGGCAAAAATTAGTGTTGAAAAACAATATTATTACAGTGCAGCCCACCTGATGGCAGCTTAGATCTTGCACATTTCAAGTGTGAAGAGCCAATGCTACAAAGGTCCACTCGAGCAAATGCACTTAGAATACATTCCTTAGCATTCCTTGCAAAAATTGAGTTTGTCATTTGTGTAAACAGGGCCATGGCACAATTAAATTAACTAGAATGAGATGAATCTTGCAGTCAAACAGGGGACTGTTTGGTAGGTATGCCTAAAAATAAATACATCTTATTCTAATTAATCAAGGGATCAAAGATAATATTTGTTGAGCTAAAATGAGATGAACTCATTTTTAGGTGTCTACTAAACAAGCCTTAAGCATTTGATTAGCATTGAGAAGACCAATTGCTCCAATAACATCAAACTATGGTAATTGTTGTCAAGCTAATACTCCCTATCCACAAGCACCTTCACAGGCATCACACGAGCCACACTAGCAAGTGTGTGGAACATCTGAGTGGTGCATAGGTGTCCCCCACTTTGAAGATGACCATGCATAGAGATCATGCCCATGTACTCACCAAACAGGTCATACATCCTACATTGAATATGGGCCGTCGGGGAGTTCTTCTAAAGCCACCCATCCTTTCCATACGGGCGTGGGAACCTGATAAGTTGACCGGCCTCATTTTTCTGTGGTCATCTTCACGGTGGGCCCAACCACCTTATGCACCACCCAAATATCCCACACATGGTTAAAAGACTCAAACCACTTAGACTGACTCATTTAGTCTTGAGTCAGGGGTGAGTTGGGAAGGTGCCTCGTGTATCAAATGATACCGAGTCTGAGTCGACTCAGACCAGTTGCATCAGTAGCTGACCATTCGTTGTGTTGATGCTGTTGATAGTGGCTATGGACCTCGTCGGACCCATCATTGAAATTGGGAAGAACCTATGGGCGCCTCTTTCTCGACAATGGAGCTACGCCAAAAGCCTTTCTGAGAATGTAGAGACCCTGAGAAGGAAACTGGAAGAACTAAGTCACCAAGAAAAAGATGTGAAGACGGAATTGATTAAAGGCGAGTTACAATCAGGAAAGAAGCCCAAGAACGAGGTCCGATTATGGCAGGAAAATGTACAAAGGGTAGGGAATGAAGCACGCGATATAGAAAAAAAATCAAGAGAGAACCTGAGTTGCTTGAGAGGGTGTTTTCCAAATTACTCTTCCCGTATAACGCTGAGCAAGCTTGCAGTGGAGAAGATTAAAATAGTGGTGGAGCTTCAAGAGAAGGGCCGACTCTTTGGTGATTTGTCTGTTGATTCACTGCCAGATAGTGGAAAGACTTTACCGACGACGGCATTAGTTGGTAAAACGACACCAAAGAAAACAATGGAGGCGATTTGGGAATGCTTGATGGAAGATCAAGTCAGAATAATTGGCGTCTACGGCATGGGCGGAGTTGGTAAGACAACCATCATGAAACACATATACAATCAACTCATTGAAGACTCGGCTTTTGATAGTGTCATCTGGGTTACTGTATCTAAAGATTCAAACTTGGAGCAGCTTCAAAAGGATGTCGCAAAGTCATTGGATTTGGAGTTCCCTGACAATGCAGATGAAATGAGAAGATCGCAGGAGTTATTTGCAGCTTTGAAGCGGAGGAAAAGGTTCATACTCATCTTGGATGATATGTGGGTTGCATTTCCTCTAGAGGGGGTAGGGATTCCAAAACCTGATATAGAAAATGGCTGCAAGTTGGTATTGACCACTCGGTCTTTAGAAATTTGTCAAGGTATGGAAACGCAAAGAACGATCAAGGTAGAAGTTCTTTCGGAAGAGGAAGCATGGGAATTATTCAAGGACAAAGTTGGAGGTGGTGTTGATTTCTCTCCCCAAGTAGAAAAAATAGCAAAGCTTGTTGCTAAAGAATGCTGTCAATTGCCTCTTGCAATCATCACTGTCGGTCGGAGTATGAGAGAGGTGAACGACATTAGGCTTTGGAGAAACACACTGAATGACTTGCAAAGTTCGGCGATAGAGATCAAAAGCTTGGAAGAAAATGTGTTTGCAAGTCTAAAATTCAGTTATACACGCCTAAGAAATGACACAATCCGAGCTTGTTTCTTGTATTGTGCATTGTATCCAGAAGATTTTGCAATTCCCAGCAAGGAACTTATAGAATACTGGATGGGGGAAGGGTTTATCAATGACGTGGGGAACAGAGAAGCCCAAATGGATAAGGGGCATGCTATATTGAATGAACTCACATATGCATGTATGCTGGAAGGTGTTTTTGAAGGAATTTACGGCGAATGTGTTAAGATGCATGATTTGGTTAGAGATATGGCCATTGACATAACAAGAGCAAGTCCTCGGTTTTTGGTCAAAGCCGGCACTGGGTTAACAGAAATGCCAAAAGTGGACGGATGTATGGAAGATGTTCAAAGGATATCATTGATGAGAAACAACATAGAGATACTTTCAGGTCAACCCAACTGCCCTAGACTATCTACCTTGTTATTGCAAGAAAATCGTTACTTGAAGTACATCTCTCATTCCTTTTTTGAGCATATGAACAGCCTCAGAGTTCTAGACCTGTCATATACGAAGATTGAGGAGCTTCCACAGTCAGTTTCCAACTTGGGAAACCTCCACACACTCCTTTTGCATTACTGTGTAAGGTTAAAGAAGTTGCCTTCACTTGCAAATCTCAAGACATTGAGAGTGTTGGACCTCTATTATGCCCCCATTGAAGAATTGCCACAAGGGATGGAAGGATTGGTTAACCTCAGACGCCTTGAACTCTCTTGGACACATAAACTTCACATGTTCCCAGCAGGGATTGTATCCAGGCTCTCCCTCCTAGAAGACCTGATAATGTATGGGAACCCATGGCGATGGTCATCGAACTCAACAGAGACAGAAGGAGGTAGCATTGATGAAATTAAGAGCCTGACCCGGTTAGCAAATCTTAGCATCCACATTGCAGACGTGCCAAGCTTCCTTAACTATGTTAGATCTACGAAGTGGAAAACATTGAAAAGCTTCCATCTCATGGTTGGGCTCCCTTCAGAATCTATAACGCTTCCGTCAGATTGTACCATAGAATTTCATGGTTGCAATCTCATTAGCTACGAGAACTCTCTCATGGTCCCAAACAGCACTCGCGTCTTAGGCATTAGTGAGTGCAATATCACTCGGTTGTCAGAATTGTCGAGCTTATTGAATGTGACAGAGTTTAAAGAATGTTACATCCAAAAATGTGAAGGGATGGAGTGCATTTTAATGGATGATGAGAACATCTTCCCAGGCTTAGAGACGTTAGACCTTAAGCTTCTGCCCAGTTTAAGTTCTCTCTACAAGGGCGCCGTGCCATATGGCACCCTTGGAAGCCTGAAGAACTTGTACATTGGCTTTTGTAATAACTTGAAGAATCTGCTCTCCCTTGAATTGCTACAGCACCTTCAAAACCTTGAACAAGTTAAAATCCGCTACTGTGATCTGATGGAGGATGTAGTAGAGGAAGAAGGAGAGATCCTTGAAGACATGACCGATGCCACCTCTACCATAATACTCCCAAGGTTGAAGAGTTTGAGTGTGAGTGGGTTACGAGAATTGAAGAGCATTTGTGGGAGGACCATCATATGTGATTCTCTATGCACCATCAGAGTTCATAGATGTCCGAAGCTGAAGAAGCTCCCTCTCTCAATTGATAATATCCCACCCAGTCTTAAAGAGATCAAAGGAGAGAGGGAATGGTGGGACGCACTGGAGTGGGACAATGCAAATGTCAAGACATTCCTCCAACACCTATTTATAGAAATAGGACAGTGAAATTGCGAATGAAAGAAGAAGACAAGCTACTTTACTCTCTGATTCGATTATCTATTACAAGGTTTTTCATCTTCTCTTTTACTTGTTCTAGATGTTTCCTAACTTAAGTGGCTAGATTTATATTTGAATCCAGTTCTTTCTATGGAACATCTTTAGTGTTTGATAAACTAAATAACATGTTTAGTACTTAAAAATAGTATTGCCATTTTTATGCAAAATTAGGGTTCATGAGGCTTCTATAGGGTATAATCAACTTTTTACCTCTTTCAGGTTTTCCTTCTGATCTGATCCTTGTTTTGGACTCTACTTCTTGAGCTGGTACAGAAGTGGAAGATAAGCATTGTAGCACAGCTCACATTGAGGACAAATTGTTCTTGACCGTTGATCATCAGTGATGTAGAGCGGGTCGCGAACAGTTACATGGCCAAGATGGATCAGAAAAGGCCCGGTCGGCGACAGAAGTGATCTGGACCATCAGACCTTAAATCAGGCGTATCTCGCAATCCGGGATGAGTTAGCGGACGAAAAATATATGATTTTGGGGTAGAACGAGCTACTTTAGCCAACCAACCCGCTACAGCGGGTTGCGACGCCCGGAATTGCGAAAAACCCCTGGATTGACGGTCATTTCCCTGTTTTAATTTCAAATTTACTATAAATAGTAAGTTTTAGTTTGATTATAACTCTTCATCCGTTGGGCTTTAGGAGTTGCGCCCAACGTGAAAAGAGCTTAGAATAATTAGGAGAACGGTTTGGTGAAGCCAAATAGGACACTTACTATTTTTGGCCGAAAACCTTGCGCACTAGTAGACATCACGACCGTCTATAAATAGTAAGTTTACTATTTATAGTAAGTCGCGAATTCTAGGAGTTGTAGTTGTAGTTTGATTCTGATTTCTTTCCCATTGCTTGGTACCCCTATTTAAAGGGCTGTGAACTCGTTTTTATGAATTAATTAATCAGTTTCGAAATTATTAGAAATTATTTCTGTTTTCTGCTTTCTTTCCTCGTGGATTCGAGAAGTCTCTGTGAGGAGTCCAGAGAAGCTCCGTGGATTCGGAGTATTTATCCTCATCACGTTCATCCCTGCGTCAATTGGTATCAGAGCGAGGATTTCCCTCGGGCCGATGGCAAACAACGAAGGTATGAATCAAAATCCTGTGGACGGTGATCCAGGGATTCGTTATCTTTCGGAAAGAATGGAAGCTTTCCACCGGGAGAGTCAGTTGACCATGCAAGGGCTGCAGGTAAACTCGACCGTCTTGCGGATGCGCTACTTCCGCCCCGAGCCCTAGGCGGTGCTCCACCACCTATGGTGGCTCCACCACCCATGGTTGCTGTACGACGCAACCCCGATTTCCGTAGAGCACTACCATGGCAAACCGTAGGGCTACACCAGATGATTCAAGTTCTAGCGATGAAGACCTTAATGAGGGTTTTGCCCGACGACCAATCCATGGAGGTGATCATCTAGATCGTGCTGAAAGAGACTATCGAGGTAAGGCTGAACTTCCTAGTTTTAATGGTTTATTACGTATAGAAGATTTCCTCGATTGGCTAGCCGAAGTAGAGAGATATTTTGATTACATGGACGTGCCAGATCATAAAAGGGTAAAATTGGTAGCGTTTAAATTAAAATCTGGTGCTTCTGCATGGTGGGAACAATTACAACTCTCACGAGCCCGTCAGAACAAGGCGCCTATCTCATCATGGCCACGGATGAGACGTCTTCTTCGATCACGATTTCTCCCCAGTGATTATGAGCAGATACTATTCCAGCAATATCAAAATTGCCGACAAGGAAATCGAACCGTCACAGATTACACAGAAGAATTCCAGCGGTTGGCTACACGAAACGATCTGTCAGAATCTGAGTCACAGAAAGTGGCACGATTTATAGGTGGGTTGCGGCCGATAATTCAGGACCGAGTTCAGATGTACCCAGTCGGGACCGTGGATGAAGCAGTTCAATTGGCGAGTAGGGCAGAAACACAACTTGCAAGAGCTCCTGCTCGTCCATATCCTTCAACTCGACCCCCCATGACAGGTCCCACGCAGGATCCAGTGCTGGCACGAGGAAAAGATCCAGTAGGAGAACGTCCTCAACTTCCTACAACCGCAAACCGTGATACGGGGAGCGGCTCATCTAGACCTCAACGTACAACACCCACAACAGCGGGCCCGAGTAGGGTTCCAAATCCTTATGCTCGGCCAAGGTCGAACAATTGTTACCGATGTGGCCAGCCAGGCCACTTATCAAACACTTGCCCTCAACGTCCCGCGGCACACTTGACTATAAACGAAGGGGCACTGAAGATGAGGCCGCAGAAGAAGACCATGGCTTTGATGAACATGAACAAACCACTGAAGAAATAGCAGGTGGAGATGAAGTGACGGGCGAGGATCGTGGCGAATTTCTAGTTGTGAGGCGATTACTGTATGCCCCACGAAAGGAATTACATCCACAGCGACACAATATATTTCGTACTCGGTGCACTGTCCATGGAAAGGTCTGTGATGTGATCATAGACAGCGGTAGTAGCGAGAACATCGTCTCAAGAGTGATGGTGAACAAGTTGCGGCTACCAACGACGAAACATCCTTCCCCGTACTCAATTGGCTGGATAAAAAAGGTGAATGAGACCAAGGTAACTGAACAATGCACTATCTCGTTTTCAATTGGCAAAAATTATAAGGATCAAATACTTTGTGATGTGGTCGACATGGAAGCTTGTCATATGCTACTCGGTCGACCCTGGCAGTCGGACCGTGATGCGACCCATCGGGGACGAGATAATGTCTACATATTCGTCAAGGATAGTCGAAAAATAATCCTTGCCCCTATGGCACCAGAGAACCACCCTGAAGCTTCTAAAGTGGAGGGGAGTTCCCTCTTGACCATTCGGGATTTCATGGAGGAATCCAAGGAAACCGGCGAGGTATACGCCGTAGTGGTGAAGTGCGAGGAAGAGGAACCCTCAAACATCCCTCCAAGCTTAAGGCTGTTGCTAAACGAATTCAAAGAAGTCTGGCCTGAAGATTTACCTGATGGATTGCCCCCCATGAGGGACATCCAACATCACATAGACCTCGTCCCTGGGGCTAGCCTGCCCAACCGCCCTCATTATCGGATGAGTCCGAAGGAGTGTGAGATACTTCAGGGGCAAGTGGAGGAATTGATCCGTAAGGGTCTCTTGAGAGAGAGCATGAGCCCATGTGCCGTACCAGCATTATTAACGCCAAAAAAAGATGGAAGCTGGCGCATGTGTGTCGACAGCCGGGCAATTAACAACAAATCACTATCAAATATCGGTTCCCAATACCACGGTTGGACGACATGCTCGATATGCTAGAAGGGGCCAAGGTGTTCTCTAAACTTGATCTAAGGAGCGGGTACCATCAGATTCGTATCCGACCCGGTGATGAGTGGAAAACGGCGTTCAAGACCAAGGAAGGGTTGTATGAGTGGCTGGTCATGCCCTTCGGCCTATCGAACGCACCAAGTACTTTTATGCGTTTGATGAATCAAGTTCTAAAACCGTTCACTGGCCGATTTGTGGTAGTATATTTTGATGACATATTGATATATAGCCAGGATGAGGCGGAGCACAGGAAACATCTCAGGCAGGTGCTGCAGGTCCTACAAATTAACAAGTTGTACCTCAACTTGAAGAAGTGTAGTTTTTTAACTAACAGCCTATTGTTTCTAGGATTTGTTGTAACGTCCACAGGCATTCGTGTGGACGATGAAAAGGTGCGAGCTATTAGGGAATGGCCGATCCCGACAAACATTCATGAGGTGAGGAGTTTTCACGGGTTGGCGACTTTCTATCGTCGATTTGTGCGAGATTTTAGCACCATAGTCGCGCCCATAACAGATTGCATGAAAAAGGGACCGTTTCAGTGGACCGATAAAGCTGACAAGAGCTTTCATGAGATCAAGCATCGTTTATCTACAACACCGGTCTTAGTGCTTCCTAATTTTGACAAATTGTTTGAGGTTGAGTGTGACGCTTCATACATCGGAATTGGAGGAGTATTATCACAGGAAGGCAGGCCGGTAGCCTTCTACAGCGAGAAGCTCAGCGAAGCCCGAAAGAAGTGGTCGACTTATGAGCTTGAGTTGTACGCAGTTGTTCAAGCGCTGCGACATTGGCGACATTATCTGATTCAAAGAGAGTTTGTTCTGTACACTGACCATCAAGCATTAAAGTTTATAATAGTCAGACTAATGTGAATCGTGTGCATGCTAGATGGGTTGCGTTTTTACAGGAATTCACGTTCGTTCTGAAGCACAAGTCAGGGAAGCAGAACAAGGTGGCTGATGCACTTAGCCGTCGTGCATCATTACTGGTTACAATGAGCAACGAGGTGGTCGGCTTCGACTGTCTCAAGGAGCTGTATGCGAGGATGAAGACTTCAAAGATTCTTGGATGAAGTGTCAAGAAGGTCACCCCAGCGACCTTCATATACAGGACGATTTTCTCTTCAAAGGGAATCGATTGTGCATCCCCCAAAGTTCCCTGAGGGAGCAGATTATTCAGGAGCTACATGGAGGTGGCCTCGGTGGACACCTTGGGCGAGACAAGACGCGAGCTCTTGTGGAAGAGCGGTATTACTGGCCGCAATTAGTACGTGATGTGGGGAAAGCCGTACAACGTTGTCATGTTTGTCAGACCTCTAAGGGGCAATCTCAGAATACGGGCCTCTACATCCCGTTACCTGTGCCTGACGGTCCTTGGGAGGATTTATCAATGGACTTCGTGCTTGGTCTGCCACGAACACAACGCGGCATGGATTCAGTGTTCGTGGTAGTAGATCGTTTCTCCAAGATGGCGCACTTTATTCCATGCAAGAAGACTCTCGATGCAACACACGTGGCAAATCTATTCTTCAGAGAAATTGTGCGGCTACATGGGGTTCCCAAGACTATTACTTCTGACCGTGACACGAAGTTCATAAGCCACTTTTGGCGGACTTTGTGGACTCGATTCGATACACGACTTCAGTTCAGCAGCGCCTACCACCCACAAACTGACGGTCAAACTGAGGTTGTGAATCGCACGTTGGGAAACCTCCTTCGATGTATTTCAGGAGAAAAACCGAAGCAGTGGGATTTGGCTTTGTCTCAAGCGGAGTTTGCATTCAACAACATGGTAAACCGCTCGACAGGAAAATCCCCGTTCCAGGTTATTTACGGACGAGTACCTCGCCACACACTAGACTTGGTCCCTCTGCCCAAGCTCCCAGGCATGAGCATTGCAGCAGAACATATGGCAGACAAGTTCATGAGCATTCATGCGGAGGTACAAACCAAGTTACATGCCTCGAACGAGAAGTATAAGGAGCAAGCGGACAAGCATCGGCGACGAAAAGTGTTCGAGGTGGGCGACCAAGTAATGGTCCATCTGCGCAAAGAAAGATTTCCGACCGGAACATACAACAAGTTGAAGAATAAAAAGATTGGACCGGTACCAATCATTCGAAAGATCAATGACAACGCCTATGTTGTTGATCTTCCAGATGACATGGCGATCTCACGGACTTTCAATGTCGCGGACCTGACCGAGTATCATGAACCAGAGCATGACGAGAACTCGAGGACGAGTTCTTTTGAAGTGGAGGAGACTGATGTAGAGCGGGTTGCGAACAGTTACATGGCCAAGATGGATCAGAAAAGGCCCGGTCGGCGACAGAAGTGATCTGGACCATCAGACCTTAAATCAGGCGTATCTCGCAATCCAGGACGAGTTAGCGGACGAAAAATATATGATTTTGGGGTAGAACGAGCTACTTTAGCCAACCAACCCACTACACCGGGTTGCGACGCCCGAAATTGCGAAAAACCCCTGGATTGACGGTCGTTTCCCTGTTTTAATTTCAATTTTACTATAAATAGTAAGTTTTATTTTGATTATAACTCTTCATCCGTTGGGCTTTAGGAGTTGCGCCCAACGTGAAAAGAGCTTAGAATAATTAGGAGAACGGTTTGGTGAAGCCAAATAGGACACTTACTATTTTTGGCCGAAAACCTTGCGCACTAGTAGACATCACGACCGTCTATAAATAGTAAGTTTACTATTTATAGTAAGTCGCGAATTCTAGGAGTTGTAGTTGTAGTTTGATTCTGATTTCTTTCCCATTGCTTGGTACCCCTATTTAAAGGGCTGTGAACTCGTTTTTATGAATTAATTAATCAGTTTCGAAATTATTAGAAATTATTTCTGTTTTCTGCTTTCTTTCCTCGTGGATTCGAGAAGTCTCTGTGAGGAGTCCAGAGAAGCTCCGTGGATTCGGAGTATTTATCCTCATCACGTTCATCCCTGCGTCAATCAGGCAGCTTGCAATAATTTGCATCAGAGGCCCAAATTGTCGGCCCATCATTCACAGATCCCAGACGAAGACTCCCTCTAGGTGAGTGACTCCTAACTCGGCATAGTTTCCTTGTAGAGATGACTCCTAATTTTTAGTTATGTAGTATTGATGTCACTTATCTTGAGGCCCAATTTTTGGTATGAAACGATGTTAGAATAACATAAAATTGGTCCAATGTGAAAGTTTATTGACTTAGCTTTCCAACGAGCCCAAAATCATGAAATTTTGATATCACTGGGCGAGTTATAACTGATGTTCTAAAGGCTTGCGTGGCTGTGACGAGATCAAGCGATACTTTGGTTTTTATTTATTTATTATTAAAATAGATGGCTAGGATTAAAAGCAATGGATGACTAGGATAGTATAGGGTTTCTTTTGTTTTGGGAAATGTACATACATGTGTAGAGAGATGAATTTCCATAATATTAGTTGAACATTGATTTCTTTTCTGTAAGATTAATTTTATCTCCGTTGATTTCCTGTCCATGTGCTGAAGGAATTCTACAGATCCTCACTAAGCTGCTTGCAGACCATTTGTATTTGGGCTGCATGTAGATCCTCGCAGAGCTGCTCGCAGATCCGCACATAACCAAGCCTTGCCTACCCTTCACTAAGTCGCTCTCAGGACAAGAGGGTTGTGTATCCCGTTCATGTTACAGTTTCTGCCATTGTGAATGGCACAGCCACATGCTCCAAGTAGTCATCATATCACCTTTGTGATAATTACTACACCTGATTTTGTTGATGTATCATGGTTCTGACTAAACGAAGTTCTCATTATACAAAAAAGATCGTTAACGTTGAGTTTGTGTATGCTGTCAGTTCAGATGATTCATTTATACAGTTTGCACAGCAAGGGCTTTTAATTAATTTATTTTTACACACCAAGGGTGTTTTCACCTAATGTTTGGTGTACTTGTTCAAGGTTTTAGCTTACCTTAACTCCAAATTAGCCTGAGGGCTCATTTGGCAGCATGGACTTTCAATCCTGTGGAATCCAGTGGATTTTGTATGGACCAAATGAATTTTGCACATCAGCTTTGAGGTAGGATTTGGGGGGTGGGGAAGGCTCCTTGGAGGGATATTAATTCCCCTGAAATCCAAATCATTCAAAATCCTTGCTACCAAATGACCCAAATATATGAAATCCCCTCAAATCCATCTAAATCCATGCTGCCAAATGAGCCCTAACATCACAGAAATTGTGTAAGGTGTCTCACAATGACGCTGTTTTTGAAAGAGTACTATAATGCCAAACCATTCATTTTCATGCTGATAGTTTTTCTTGGAACCAAAATCATGATGCTGCTATTAGAAGGGGAGAAACCAAATAATTCTACTCAGACCATGTTACATGTTCAGACAATGAAATAAGAACAAAGAAAAAAAGAAAAATCCACTATGGGGATGGGAACCATATGACAAAACAAGAGAGAGAGAGAGAGCCACCACAGATTTTGAATCAGATTCGACCTCAACCAGTCGGATGCCAAACTCCAAGCAGAGGGCTAGACCGTTGTAAACGGCCTGGAGTTCTGCTCTAGTGTTGGAGCCTGGGCCGTAGCCCATCGAGAAAGCGAAGCAAAGCTCCCCTTCGTGATTTCTGCAGATACAGCCTCCACCTGACATCCTGGGATTTCCCAAGGCGGACCCATTGACGTTGAGTTTCGCCCACCCTCTACATGGCCTAATCCATTTAACAACGGAAAAGGAAGGAGTAGTGGAAGGGGCGGGGATGCCTAGCCCATCGATCCACCGCTGTGAGACTCGGAAGCCATTCCTACCCTTAGTTTTCTACGACACCTGAATCATATAAGAAAGCCTCCACTTAACCCGTGTGGGGCCACGTTGAGGAATGTTTTGCCATCCATCCGTTTTCCAGTTCATTTAAGGAGGTGATACCAAAACTTAAGCAGATCCAGATGGACCACATGACCATTAAAAACTTTTTTTGTGGGACACAGTTTTGGATCAAGCCAATATTTGTATTTTCCCTCCATCCAGGTCTGGTTGACCTTAACAACGGATCAGATGGAAAATAAACATTACCGTGGGCCCTAGGAAGTTTTTAAAGGTGGGAGTTCAATCACCACTGTTTCCTGTGGTGTGGTCCACCTGAGATTTGGATCTGCTTAATTTTTGTGGCCATGTCGTAAAATGGGCTGAAAAAAATGGATAGATGGTGTGGACATACCAAAAAAAAAAAAAAATCATCAAGGTGGGCCCCACGGTAAGGGTAGTTAAGATGTTACCCATGTAACACCTAATCCGGTCCCCTCATCGATATCCCACTAATCATCGTAGTCCAATAAACACATGTTCTATCCAACATTTTATCAAACAAAAAGCATGCAGAGACAACGGTCCCGCATTTAGAATACATAGAAATCAGTGTTTACTACCGACACATCCAAATGAAACCCTTCTTTGAAGGCCTAATAGTGGATTAGCTGGCCTTCTAGAAGCGAATCTGAATGTGCGCAAGCCGAAAGTAAGCTGAGAATGGTGCTCAAGTCCGGTCTAGTTCTATCCTTATAAAATACGATGTAAAAAATAAATAAATAAAAACAGATAAACCCAATGAACCTCACCAGATAGACTTAACCAGCGATCATTGAATCCAAAATTCCAGAGATATCCTCACGAGGAGACATGAAGACAGGAGGAGCAAGTAATCGAAGGAAGCAGTGTTGGGGTCACCGGGCAATCAGCTTCTGTAACGGATGGACGGTGTGGATAAAGCACAGACTTCGCGGTAGCCACGGAGAGTTCGGTCACTAGGGATATCTGTAGGGTTGGTGTCACCACGCAATCCGCTTCCGTAGAGAGACGCGGATTCGGTGGTGGGCATGGAACTGGGTTGGGTACTGCCGGACGCGGATTAGCTACTGACAGGTTGAGTAGCGACGTCATCAAGTTATGTGGGCCCCACCATGATGTATGTTTTGTATCCACACCGTCCATACATTTTGAAATATCATTTTAGGGAATAATACAAAGAATGAGGCAGATCCAAGGCTGGAGTGGACCCCACCACAGAAAACAGTGGAGAGAGTGACGCCCACTGTTGAAACTTTCCAAAGGTCCACCATGATGTTTTTTGAGATCCAACCTGTTAATGTGTTAACGCAGACATGAAAGAAGGGAAAACACAAATATAAGCTTGATCGAAAACTTTTGTGGCGCATAGAACTTTTTAATGGTGCGCGTCACTCTCCCCACTATTTTCTATGGTAGGGTCCACTCGAGCATTTCATCTGTCTCAGTCTTTATATGATGCCCTAATATGATCTCTCCAAATGGATGGACGGTGTGGATACAAAACATACATCATGGTGGGGTCCACAAAAATTGGTGTCGTCACTTCAGTAGCGAATCTGGCTACTCAACCTGTCAGTATCGAATCCGCGTCCGGATCCAAGAATGTGGGTGGGACCCTGACTGTGGGGCCCAGACTTATGTATATACCTTAAATCCAGGCGGTCCAATCATCCCAGAGATAAAGCTGACAAGGAATGTTTGAATTCTCACCGTTAAAAAATTCATGGATTCCACCTGAGTGTTTATTTGCCATCCAACCTACTGATAAATCAATATCACAACACGCATAGATAAAGGGACCACACAAATATCATCTTCATCCAGTGCTTTTGAGGCTCACAAGAAGTTTTTAATCGTCGGTCACCATTGTTTCCTTTACTATGGTACATCTGGAATTTAAAACTGCTTCATTTTTTAGACTATACCCTGAAATGAGCTTCCAACAGGGATGGATAGCGTGGATGTAGTCAAATACATCACACTAGGGTCTAACCACCTCGGTGGATCTGGGTCTCATCTAATCGACTTCCCGAATTAAGTAGACAGCCACAATCCCAAAAAATAGGTAATCCAAAACTTATTTTCTAGATGGCCACAATCCCAAAAAATAGGTAATCCAAAACTTATGTGTTCGAAAACAATATGTTGGATACACTGAAAATAAAAAATAAAATAAAATAAATATGAATTTCATTTCACTGTGTTGATTCACGCAAAACGATATGTTGTCTTTAAAACGTGATTCACTCCCCTTATCAATTGCTGATGGGTTATAGGTGAATTGCTTCCAAGATAAGACAAGTCTGTCTGTATCTGACGTGCAACAATCACGATTGTTGACGTCAAAATCTGGTCTGCTCTCCTCACAATCTTATCCGCTCAGTTCAATCACCGAGCTCTGAACCTGCGCACCCACAGTGAACAAAGGAGACCCTGGCTAGGCCGGGGGACCCTCTGATGCCTAAGTTAGGACACAGGATTTTAGGTCTAACTGAAGAGTTGAGGGGAGAGTATTTGATATTGCGTACCTGTAGACATGGGGCGATGGGTTATTTATACCCAATGGCTGAATGGTCCGGGTCCGACAATCTCGACACGATCAATGGGATTCCCGGATCGTGGAGATATGGCGCGCAATCTGTAAATCGTGCGGTGTGCCAGGCGCGTAATAGGCATAACCGGACGAAGTTTTCGGCCATGTATAGTTATGGCAGTTTCCTCATTTAGTGCATGAAGCCCTAATGTTTACTTAGCCCGGCTCAACCAAAAACATCTACGTGATTATCCTTGGCTCATGTCATTGGACTCGGACGATACATAAGTCCGAACTGGTATTTCAGACATGATCCCGAGATGAAGGCTTTGCTATAGATGGGATTGGGTTTTGTGTCCGATCGGATAGCAAATTCTACCCAACTTAGTCCCGAGGTGAAGGTCTTTTGAATGTTGTGCCTCTACGGAACGTTCAAGTCGGATCAGACAAATGAGGTGTCGGACGTTAAGGATGCTAGTCAGCTCAGTTTGGCGCTCCGCGCTCGGATCTCAAGCGGGCTCGGATCTTCCCATAACAGAAGCCCCCTACTCTTCGAGTTTATTTGCAAGCTCGGTGAGTAATCGTGCCAGAAGTTTCCCTCCCATATCGCAGTAATGATGTCTTCGAAATCGAAGCGTCACATCCTGGGATTTCGCACATGTGGACTGCGCTCGAGTAGACGCGTGGCGACGGTTACGATTTCGGATAACTGTTCGCCTATGAGAGGCTGCCACCTAAGCCTGAGAAGAGGTGTATTAGACATCTTCCCTTGCTCGGGTGTCGCTTCGGCCGTCGCATGCGCTACAAACGAGGCAGAAGGCGTTGCGCCCAGCAGAGTCCGGGCCAATGGAGCCCCGCCACGTATAATCTCGAATCGGCTCGTATCGGCTCGGCTGCAGACATTAATATTCGCCAATTAATGCTAAGATTCTCTGGAGCTTATATAAACCCTACTCGAAGACTATAACTCATTTTTGTCTCCTGCGCTCAACTTGCTACCGGAGAGGGCGATTTCCGGCGAAGGCGATTCCGACGGATCTTCTCTTCCTAGTGGGAGATATTTCCGACAAGTTCTCAGTGAGTCCCGCCTCCAACATTCTTCCTTCCCTTTGAAAGATGTCTTCTGACCTGGAGACGGTCCGTGATTTCAACAGGGACTCTGAGTCAAAGAGTCCCGTCAGCGAGAGGGGGGCCTCCGAAGGCCCACTCAATATTGTCCCCCTGTATCCTCCTCCCCAAAGACGAATGGAGGCAGGGGCTCGGACTCACCGAGCCCGTAAGAAGAGGGCTGTACGACCCCCTAGGGTTGCGGTTGCCGTGACCAGAGAGATGCCACCGAGTGGCCGGGCCTCTGAGGTAGTGTCAGGGGGCTCTGTGATAACAGAGTCCCAAATAGAATGGATCCGTTCAGAGTTTGAAATTCTCGACTCCGTCCGGATCAGGACCCCGGAGCCTACTGATGCTGCTGGTGCCCCTGCGGATGGGGAGATCGCCATCTTCCTATGCGCCCTGCAATGTGGGCTCCGCCTCCCCATGCACCCCTTCATCTGAGCCTTGGCTACTTACTTGGGGCTGACACCTGGACAGTTCGCCCCTAACGCCTGGAGGGTGTTGATCTCTGCCTTTATGATCTGGCGCCACCCCGGCGGAGTTGATGAGTCTGTACCAGGCTAAGCATGACAGCAACAAGCCATATTACTATTTTGCGACCAGAGGCAGTAAGGGGTCAGGGCTGGTCTTGGATCTTCCGACTTCAAATAAAGACTAGAAGAACAAGTGGTTCTGGGTCGCGGGCGACTGGGAGGCGCCGGCTGAGGAGACGAGGGCTCTGACATATCGGGTCCCCACCAAATTCACGACTCCAGGTCGGATTATGCATCCTTTACTTTATTACATAGCCTTCTTACTCCGGTATGGACTTACGGCTTTCTTTTTCTATAGTCTTTGCGAGGAGTCTGCCTTTCCTCTCTTCGGATTAAAAGAATCAGATAGCCAAAGCTAGGGCGAGGTCGGGGGAACTTTGCTCTTGTTCGGGTCTGATTACGGCCTCCAATCTTCACTCGTCCGGTCTCTGCAAATCACAACCCCTTCCTACATCTTTCAGTAAGTTGAGGTTTATTCATCTCTTGATGGATCTGATGTCGTTTGTCCGGTTATTGCTTCTTATGCAAGCATGGCCGAGGCGTCTGGTTCTCGGAAGAGGAAGGCAGCGGCACCCTCAGCGGGGGATATGTTGAGGACCGATCCGAAGGTGAAGATCACTCGGAAGAAGTCGGTCGTTCGTATTAGGGGGCGCGTCTGGATCTGCCCCGACCGTAGCTGCTCGGGATACAACATCGGTCTCCGCTATTGTGCCTTTTCCTGCTACTTCCGCTGCGGTTGTCATCCCAGCCTAGGGCTTGCCGACTTGACTCCGGCAACCTACACTCCGATCTCAACGACCGGGACAGCTGCTCCTACTTCAACGACTGGGGTAGCTGCTCTTATTTCAACGACTTGTTCTTCTAGTGGAAGTTCAGCGGGGGGAACCTACGGCCGCCGAAGAGAAGAGCCGTGCCATTGCTCAAGCAGTGGAAGCTCAGCGGGCTAAAGATGAGGCTTCCTTGGGTGCCGCAATATCTACGGCAGTGGAAGCGTATAAAACCTCGAAAGAGAGGAACGCTGAAGCCGCGAAGTTCTACGACCACGGTTACTACGAGTATCTCGCCGAGGTTCAAAATTTGTACCCTGACCTTGATCTCGACTCTCTGCTCCCTGAGGACATTGGGGAAGAAGCTCCCGAATCAGCCCACCCGGAACAAACTCTCAGCTCCCGAGTACCCCCAACTTTGTGAAGGATTCTTTTTTTTTTTTTTTTTAGCCGACTATGGTCGGTCTGTAATCATTTTGTTAACTCTGGATTCTGTTAACCGACCTTCTGGGAGGGCACTTTAACGCTAATTGAGACATATTTTGTTCGTAATTGATCTTCAATCTGATTGTTGGTTTTAGCTAGATTACTTAGATAGCCGAGTCCGTTTTCTGTTTCCGAGTGAGGGAGCAATCTTTGTTGGAGGGTCAATCATCATCATTTTTCCCTTCGACCCGATGACCACCGAGGGGTCGGGTCGCCGCTTGGCTTTTTCCCCTGGTTGAGGGAACACCTATAGGAATTGGCCCGACTCCACTGCTGGGCAGTCGGATCGGCTCTGGGCTTTTGTCCCCGGTTAAGGGGAGGCCTTTGTAAAAATTGGTCTGACTCCACTGCTGGGGAGTCGGATCGCCTCTTGGCTTTTCTCCCCGGTTAAGGGGAGATGCCTTTGTAAAAATTAGTCCGACTCCACTGCTGGGGAGTCGGATCGCCTCTTGGCTTTTCTCCCCGGTTAAGGGGAGATGCCTTTGTAGAAATTGGTTTGTTTATTAAAAATGGAGAGTTTTATTGAGCCTTAAAGGTTAGTCGCTTGAAGGCGTACATTTATTCATGGCCCTAAAGGCTTGCCGCTCGGAGGTTTCTTCGTTAGGGATAATACACCTTCAAGTGTTCGGCGTTCCACTGGTGGGGGAGTTGACGACCTTCGAGATCTTCCAGATGATAAGACCCTAGTTTCGTTGAAAGGACCGCCCGATAGGGTCCTTCCCAGTTAGGTCCGGACGGTCCAACACCTGGCTCAGCGGTGTTCTGAAAGACCCGACGAAGAACTAGGTTGCCTGGCCTAAACCGTCTGGTCTTAACTTTGGAATTGTAGAATCGGGCTACATGTTGTTGTCGAGCGGCGGCTCGGAGTCTAGAGACGTCTCTGACTTCTTCGAGCAGGTCCAGGTTGGCCGCGATCTGCTCAGCGTTTCGATTCTCTTCGAAATTTCGGACCCTAGCTGTAGGAAGTCCGATCTCCACTAGCACCATTGCTTCTGATCCGTAGGAGAGTGAGAATGGGGTTTTCCCTGTCGAAGAATGGGCAGTAGTCCTATAAGCCCAAAGGACGAATTGGAGTTGTTCGGCCCAGTTACCCTTTGCCTTTTCCAGTTTTGTTTTGAGATGATGCTTGATGACTTTGTTGACTGCTTCCACTTGACTATTTGACTGTGGATGTCGAGGCGACGAATACGCATTAATGATGTCGAGCCCTCGGCACATGCTTCGAAATTTGTCATTATCGAACTGTCATCCATTATCGGATATTATTGTTCGCGGGATCCCAAACCGGCAGATGATATTTTTTCACACGAAGTCGATCACCTTCTGCTCGGTGATCTTCGCCACAGGTTCGGCCTCGGCCCACTTGGTAAAGTAGTCGACAGCAACAATGGCGAACTTGACTTGTCCCTTTCCTATGGGCAAGGGACCGATGATGTCGATCCCCCATTGGGCGAATGGTCATGGTCTGCTCATGGGAGTCATCTCTTCCGCTGGTTGTTTTGACATGGCTGCATAGCGTTGACACTTGTCGCACTTTTTAACATAATCCTTCGAGTCTTGTTTGAGGGTTGGCCAAAAATACCCTTGACGGAGTATCTTTAGGGCCAGGGCTCGGCTACCAGAATGATTTCCACAGATCCCCTCGTGAACTTCTCGGATCACATAATCGGCTTCGTCTGATCGGAGACACCTAAGATATGGCTGAGAATGCCCCTTCTTATATAAAACTCCGTCCAGTATGACATATCGGGCTGCCCGGACCCTTAATCTCCTCGCCTCCAGCTTATCTGAGGGCACTTCACCAGATGAAAGGTAATTGAAAATGGGGTCCATCCAGCTCGAGATAGCGTTAACAAGATTGACCTTCTCCGGCTGGCCGATGCTCGGATATTCGATGAATTTGACGGGGACGAACCGCGGGATTTTTCCTTCAGAGGCTGAGGCGAGTCTTACAAGGGCATCGGCCCATGAGTTTTCTGCTCTAGGAATCTGTCGGATCATGCAACTCCAAAATTTCTCAATCAATTTCCTTGCTTCGTTGAGGTAGGCGATCATTCTAGTTTCTTTGGCCTCGTACTCCGAAGAGATGTGGTTCACCACCAGTTGTGAATCGCTTCGGACTTGAAGGGCTTGGACTCCCAGACTTGCTGCTAACCTTAACCCGGCTAACAATGCCTCATATTCCGCTTCATTGTTTGACGCTTTGAACCCGAGCCTGATTGCGTATTGGATTGTCATGGAATCGGGTGCAACTAGGACGATTCCGGCTCCTGCTCCCTTGACGTTGGATGACCCATCGACGTAGAGAATCCATCCCGGATCCGTCTCGGCCTCTCGATTGTTCAGAGGGACGGGCGGAGTCATTTCAACCTCCGTGCTTGAGGTTGTAAACTCAGCGATGAAGTCAGCCACGGCCTGGCCCTTAATTGCCGTCCTTGGACGGAATTGGATGTCGAAGTCCCGAGCTCAATTGCCCACTTGGTCATCCTACCTGACACCTCGTGTAACAGCCCAGATTTTTTCCAACCTGAAATTAGACGTCCTTAGGCAATGGGTCGCTCCTAACACCTTATTAACTTGGCAAAACTGAATCCCACAGTCTAAAACCGCTTCTGAACCCATTTCCTTCACAAATCCCCCCTTCACCACCTTGTTCTTTCAAATTTTCTAAGCACTTTCATCCTAGACACAATCTTAAACTATCTAAGTAGTATAACTTGGATCACTTTATATACAAACTACAAAGGCCCAGGTACCACCTCAGATAAAAATTACTCAGGACTAAATCCTTTAGAAATGAGGCGAGAATTAGCCAGTGTTAAACTAGAGTGCCTATGAAATTAGCACCAATCACTTTAAATACAATCTGTAAGACCCAAAACTTGTAGAATCATTGACGCTAGGTTACCCTAAAATCTATTATCAATCTCATTACCCAGCTGCTCTCGGGAGCATCTTGAAACTCCATATCAGATTTGGACCGCACATCGGGAGTCCGAATAATACGAGGTTAAGGACTTAGGACCGCCTCGCTGGGCTTGACAACCATCTCAGAAATCAAATCCAACCAGTGTCCCAGCGCTATTCGCTTGAGCTCGGAGTGAAGAGTGTGAGAAATATGAAATTAATTCAAAATAAAATATCTTGAATAGTAATCTGGCAGGTGTTGCTTGCGGATCAGTTTTAAGCAACCAGACCATCAGAATCAGACCAAATTATACCCTCAGATCAGGAGAAATTTCATACACATTTACATGTACTCGAAATCTCCGATCGAGATCTGCTGACCGTTGAACTGAAACTGGTCCGCCATGCATGATCTGAGAACCCTACTGGAACGAAAACTTAATAGAACATAGATCCATAGTTTATGAGCTTAAGTCCGACCTTTGGCTCAAGGAGGCCCGCCAGAAGTCCTCCGTTGAGCTGAAACGGGACCGCTTTGGTTATAACCTAAGTATACCTTGACTTGAAGTCTAATTTGGAGACTTTTTAGGCTATATAAGGCCCTTTGAACCCTCTCTCTCACAGCCATACGAATTTGAGATTTGAGAGAGAGAAAAGAGAGAAAGTGTGGGAGTTGTGGGAGGATCTCCCTGTCATGCCTCCCTGCCGTTATGCAAGCACAACCACTCCGTTCTAATCGCTTTCCTAGCGATTCCGGCGTCGTTTCTAGGTAAGAAACCCTAACCCTAATCTGTTTTGGGGTTTCGATAGTTGTAGGTTATGAAATAGCTAACCTATTTCGTTCTATAGGTTGCCAAACTGCCGAATACGGAAGCTTAGCAAACCTATCGACTCCGTTACGATTCTACGACAAAAAGTGCGGACTTTAGGTGTATAGGTTATGGTTTTCAATACTTTTAATGTCAGATAATGATAGATTCATGATCTGCATGCAATCGCACATGTACAAAGTGCTGTCTGTTTTCCGTTTCGGTTAAAGATGGAAAAATATGGAATTCTACATACTCTAGGTATTTGTAGAAAGTACGGTATACGTATAAATTTTAGAAACGTGTTTGACATGATTATTTGTTGTATGAATATATTATATGTGGATAAATTACTTATTTTGCGAAAGGACTCGCCCTAATACATATTTTGCTTATATACACTATGTATGTTGAAATTGTGTATTCTAGAAAGTACAGTATACGTATAAATTTTGGAGATGTGTTTGCCATGATTATTTGCTGTATGAATATACTATATATGGATAAAATACTTGCTTGGAGAAAGGTTAGCCCTAATACATGTTTTGCTAACATATATCATGTATGTTGTAATAGTGTATTCTAAGTGTTTGTGAAAATGACTGAATGAGTATAGAATTCTCATTCGTGCTCGCCATGACTAATTGTCATGGATTCATGATTGTTGTATTGGCGACACCCCTTTGACGAAAGGATTTGCCCTAAATCACGCTACGGCCAATATACACTATATATGCTAAAATGTGTGGCCCAAGTGTTTGTGGAAATGACTGAATGAATATGGAACTTGGATTCCTGCTTGCCATGACTATCCGTCGTGGGTGTATGTGTGTTATGATTGGGGTAACTCCCTAGTGAAAGGATTTGGCCTTATACCTATGTGATCAACATATGTCATGTATGTTGGTGTATGTAGTCTAAGTGTTTGTTACAAAGTTTGAATGAGTAGTAGTTAGTAAATTGTAATGTATAAGGGTGTTGAGATATGATTCTCAACTCTTTTAACTATGTGTATGATTTCCTTGGATAGTTGTGTGATTAGGAATTGAATATGTACAAACTCATGCTTGTGTTGTGTTTCATAACATGCTCAACTGCTTTTATGATTTTATCTATGTAATGTATATGTTTAAATTCATATTTACGTTGTATGATCCGTCATGGGTGATGGGGGAGTGGAGCAACGAGTGCGTGCAACAGCCCTGGCAGCCCTAAACGGATAATACCAGACTTGATTGTATGATTTGAATCTTGATCCATTACTGTTTTATCTATCTACAATTGGTTGTGTTTGGGGCTATGTTTATAGTCCAGACAATCGGTAACGAAAATGAATCCGTGGCTGAGATTCATTTGCCACGTGAGATGTGTTCGACGAACCCGAGTCGTACTTTGGTTGGCGATAGTGGTTGGCCACGCGAAGTGCTTATGCACTTCATGTCATTCAACTTGTTGTGCGCTCGAGCTAGCCGAGCCCGTCAAGCAACCCGATCTGTCTTATGTATGATCACCATGTTTGGACGCTACTGCTTGAACCTACGGTACCAAACTTACCAGTGAAATCCCTTTTAACCATGGTACCTCGATCCGCTAAGACTCATGAGCTGGGCATGGTGGTATGAGGCACCGTGGTCGAACTGTCGGCCTACGCTGGGGCCACGTGCCTCCCTATAGTGACCAGTGAGCAACCAGACTCGTGAACCGATTATGGTGGTATGGGACACTATATTCGTGCTGTCGGCCTACATTGATAAGGTGATGGGGGAGTGGTGCAACGATTTCGTGTAACAGCCCTGACAGCCCTTTGTAGTGACCTCGAGCATACTCTGAATCTGCGGTGAGGCGATGAGCTTCCCGTAATAACAGAGTATAAACTAAGGCCTGTATTGATAAGGTGATAGGGGAGTGGTGCACGATTCCGTGTAACTGTGTAACAGCCCTGACAGCCCTTGCAGCGACCTAGAAACACACCATCGTATGAGATTGTCTAGGACTGACGACCCTAGAATGGATCATGTTTGGGAATGATACAAGGGAGGTACCTTAGTTTCCCAATCCTGCTGTTTGAAATGGACTAATAAAAAAAAATCGGTAATCATGCTCATCATGCATTGCATGTGCCTGGAAGATGTGGAGCACTGAGGGATGAAAGCATGCCGCGAACGAAGAGGGTGTCGCATGAGGGAGTATGTCAGTGAGGGCATCCATCATGACTACATTCATACTTGCATTAATAAGAGTAGTTAGGAATGTTTGATTTTACTGCTTTATCATTACTGCTTGACTGAATTGATAACATGATAACTTATGCCTTATTGTTCCACTGAGTTAGCTACTCACTCCCACGTTACGAGACGGTGTTGTACACACCAACCAGATTTGTTGAGTTTCAGGTGATGGCGATGCTTATGAAGCAGAGCCGGACTATTGTGATGTGGAGGAAGAGTTCTCCTACATGTCGTTCTCTGTCAGGTTTATGAAGACCTGGTATTGTATTGACAGGGCTATGGTACTTGGGATAGAAGCCATTACTCTTACACATTTGGTATATTTTGGAACTATACTTGTAATTATTTAACCTGGTAATGTTATCAAACTCTAGAGACTCACCACAGTTTTTATATATTTTATATATCTATCACAGTCTTCCGCTTGCAATTTAACTGTCTCTGGAGTATGATATGCTGTTTTGGCTTAATCTCACTCATGTTCACTACATTAATGCAGACAACATTTAATCATCATTATCTATATTGCATAAGTGATGTTCTGGAAACTCAAGAGTTGAGTTACTTCTCGACCCTCGATTTTTCGGGATGTTACACCTCGGGCCTTTGGAGAACTTGTCTCAGGGGAGAGTTGGTCAGTACGATGATGGAATGGGCCTGGAAATATGGTCGCAATCTCTGAGCCGAGACAACAAGGCAGAGAGCCAGCTTTTCTAGGGATGGATATCTTGTCTCGGCCGGTACCATGACCTTGCTCACATAATATACGGGGTATTGTCTGCCCCCAACTTCTCTGATCAGGGCCGAGCTGACGGCTGAGGTCGAGACCGCGAGGTAGAGGAATAGGAGCTCTCCTTCTTCAGGTTTAAACAACAGAGGGGGTGAACCTAAGTATTGTTTCAATTGCTGGAAGGCCTGTCCGCACTCTGACGTCCACTCTGCCTCCTTATGACCCTTTAATTGTTGAAAGAAGGGGAGGCATTTATCAGTTGCTCTGGAAATGAAGCGTCCGAGCGCGGTAACTCTTCCCGTGAGGCATTGTATTTCCTTTATAATCTGAGGTGAGTTCATGTTGAGGAGCGCCTGGTTTTTGTCAGGGTTGGCCTCGATTCCTCGCTGACTAACTTGGAACCCAAGGAACTTTCCGGATTCGACTCCGAACACACATTTAGCGGGGTTCAATTTCATCCGGTATTCTCGGAAGACACTGAACGTATCTCCGAGGTCTGCAAAGTGATCGGATGCTTTGATACTTTTCACTAACATGTCGTCAACGTAGACCTCCATAGTGCGTCCGATCTGCTTAGCGAACATCTGATTTACCAATCTCTGATATGTTGCCCCAGCGTTCTTCAGGCCGAAAGGCATGACCTGGTAACAGTAGAGCCCCTTGTCTGTGACAAAGGTGGTCTTCTGCCTATCTGGGGGATGCATGGTGATCTGGTTATACCCGGAATAGGCATCCAGGAACGAGAGCAACCCATGTCCAGCGGTGCTGTCCACTAGTTGATCGATCCGGGGTAATGGGAAGCTATCCTTGGGACATACCTTGTTTAGATCCGAATAATCTACACAGACTCGCCACTTCCCATTGGATTTTTTCACAAGCATAACATTTGCTATCCAGTCGGGGTAATATACTTCTTCTACGAAACCCGCATTGAGCAGGACAGAGACCTCCTCGGCAATAGCCTCATATCGTTCAGCGTCGAATGACCTTCTTTTTTGCTTTACTGGCTTGTAGTCTGGATCCACATTTAGTCTGTGAACCATAACGTCAGGAGAGATTCCTGGCATATCAGCGTGTGACCATGTGAAGACATCTCGGTGTTGCTTTAAGAAGGCCAACATCGCAGATTGATGCTCGGGATTTAATAATGATCCGAGCTGAACGGTTCTGCTCGGGTCATTTTCGTCGAGAGGCACCTTCTCTAGTTCTTCCACTGGTGAGTTCTCCACAGGTCCTCGGGGGTCCAAAGCGTTGGTGGTAAGAGTTTGCTTGGCTGCTCCTTTTTTGACCGTCATGGCGTAACACCTTCGAGCTTCTCGTTGGTCGCCTCGGAGGTAACTGATTCCGTCTTCGGCCGGGAACTTCATCATCAGGTGATAGGTTGAGACGACTGCTCTCATTGCATTGAGGGAAGGTCGGCCCAACATGACGTTGTATACCGATGGCACATTGACAACCAAGAAATCCACCAAGACGGTGGCTTGATGTTGTCCTTCCCCCGCTGTAACCGGGAGGGAAATGGCTGCTTCGGAGATTACTCTCTCCCCAGCAAAGCCATGTAAGGGAGTCTTCATGGGTCGGAGTATATTACATGGAATTCCCATCCTTTCGAAGGCTTCAGAGTATATTACATCGGCCGAACTTCCTGTGTCGACCAAAATACGATACACCTTATGGTTCGCTATGGTCATTGTGACCACTAGTGCATCGTTATGCGGATGCTGGATTCCGCGTGCATCATCTTCCGTGAAGGTTAGGCTGCATGGACTGACTTGGAGCTCCTTGCTGGGCCGCCCTGCGAGATGAACGTAATGTTCTGGATCGGACCTCCGGGAATGAGTCTTCCGGGCCCTGTTAGAATCCCCTCCCCCGGCTGAGCCCCCGAAAATTGTACGAATTTCAGTGGGCTCTTCTGCGGGGTTATTCGGCTGTTCTTGCAGTCGTTCTTCCCTCTGAGCGGACCTCTCATTTTTGGTGTAATGTCATAGATGTCCCTTGCGGATGAGGGACTCAATTTCGTCCTTGAGGTTTACGCAATCATCCGTATTGTGGCCGTGATCTCGGTGGAAACGACAGAACTTGCGCTTGTTTCGGTGCTCCGAATAAGCCCTCATGCAGACTGGCCAATTGAGCCGCTTGTCTTCTCGAATGTCCAACAGAATCTGCTCGGCGGATGTATTGAGAGGAGTGTAGGAACGGAATTTCCCCTCCGGCTTCCGACTTGGTCGACGATCACGGGGAGCTCGGTCGTCCGCTCCTTTGGACGGCTGGGATTCTTCGTTCCTAGACCTTTTCCCTTTATTGGTTGGGTCAGTTACTTGTACCCCTTTACGAGCATTAGTGAACTCCTCGGCGTTGGTGTATTTCTAAGCTTTTGCCATGAAGTCCGCGAATGTTTTCAGCGGGTTCTTTCCGATAGAGAAAGTAAACCGCCTTTCCTTTAGACCGCTGAGTATTGCGGCAAGCGCCATTTTATCATCGTAGTCTTCGACTTGTAGTGCTTCCTCGTTGAAACGGGCAACGTAATCTTTCAGTGATTCTTTTAACCCTTGCTTAATAGTAAGCAGGTGAGTATTGGGTTTTCGACTTCTCTTACCGCTTATGAATTTGGTAAGGAATAGCCGACTTAATTCTGCGAAAGAGTCCATGGAGTTAGGCTTGAGCTGTTGGTACCAACTCTGAGCGGATCCCGCAAGGGTTATTGAAAACCCTCTGCACATTGCATCCGTTGCCGTCTGGATTTACATCCAGGATCGATAGGCTTCCAGATGCTCGGACGGGTCTCCGGTTCCCGAGTACTAAATGACAGGAGGAATCCGAAACCTCTGCAGCATCACCTCCTCCATGATGGCAGAAGTGAAGGGAGGCTCGGTCTCTTCCATTATGGCCTGGACTATAGCGGGAACCATCGACAGTTGTTGCTTCCTTTCCAAAGTTCGTAGTTTGTCGTTGAATTCCGCGAACCGGGCTTCCTAGGGATCTTCATTCTCTGCGACTCTCTCTGGGGCTCCCATTTCAGGAGTCCTTCTCCCCCTCCGTTCCAACCGATGACGGAGATCCGTAGGCGCTAGAGCTGAGGTGACCGAATGGTTAGTGGGCGCCGAGTGGCGGTGTTCCGTGATGAGACTCTGACTTGCACAGGAGGATTCTGACCCGAGAGCGGCACCCGGGATCGTTGGGGCGCCTCGTGCCTCACATTCCCTGGTGCAGAGCGAGTCTCTACGTACAGACCTACCGGCTCGGGATTAGGGTTCCCCTGAATTGGGTGCAGTTGTGGATCCCTTTGCTGCTTCATTATATTCACTTCCTCGCGCAGGGCCTGAATCTCACTCTGCATGGCTCGATACTTGCTCGCTCGGTTGCGAGAGCGCTGTGAAGGCCCTGGCGCGGATTCAGCATGAAGGGGTAAAGAAGATCGTGTTTGCTCATTTGGCTCTGGTTCCGCAGCCACTGCTTTCTTCTTCCTTGCCATTGGATTTGAAAAACAGGAATTTGGCTTTTCATACTGATTCCCACAGACGGCGCCAAAAAATGTTGATGTCAAAATCTAGTCTGCTCTCCTCCCGATCTTATCCGCTCAGTTCAATCACCTAGCCCTGAACCTGCGTACCCACAGTGAACAAAGGAGACCCTGGCTAGGCCGGGGGACCCTCCGATGCCTAAGTCAGGACATAGGAATCTGGGTCTAACTGAAGAGTTGAGGGGAGAGTATTTGATATTGCGTACCTGTAGACATGGGGCGATGGATTATTTATACCTAATGGCTGAATGGTTCGGGTCCGACAATCTCGGCACGATCAGTGGGATTCCCGGATCGTGGAGATATGGCGCGCGATCTGTAGATTGTGCGGTATGCCAGACGCGTAATAGGCATAACCGGATGAAGTTTTCAGCCATGTATAGTTATGGCAGTTTTCTCATTTAGTGCATGAAACCCTAATGTTTACTTGGCCCGCTCAACCAAAAACATCCACGTGATTATCCTTGGCTCACGTTATTGGACTCGGACGATACATAGGTCCGAACTGGTATTTCGGACATGACCCCGAGATGAAGGCTTTGCTATAGATGGGATTGGGTTTTGTGTCCGATCGGATAGCAGATTCTACCCGACTTAGTCCCGAGGTGAAGGTCTTTTGAATGTTGTGCCTCTATGGAACGTTCAAGTCGGATCGGACAAATGAGGCCTCGGACGTTAAGAATGCTAATCGGCTCAGTTTGGCGCTCTGCACTCGGATCTCAAGCGGGCTCGGATCTTCCCATAACAACGATGGTTCCACTTAGGAACAGTTTAACGCAGTACATATGCTCTGACAATATCAGACAGTGGACATGTTTACAATATTCTATAAAGAAGATTTGGAATATCTGATGGGAGAGATGGTGTTGACATGATTGGGTTACGTGTTCCAGTGTGTAGCACTGGAACACACGCATGCATGCATGCACGCGCGACCACGCTTGGGCTTGGGCATGGACACGAGCCTAGGCGTGGGCGACGTCGAGGTCGAGGGCGTGGGCAGTGTAGCTGTAGTGGCGCACTTTACACCTCACACTTGCGCATCGGGTCGCAGAGTAGTCACTTCCTCGCAACCTTACGCGAACCGTCGCAAGATGATGCGGTGGGTCTGAAATGAGCCATGGCTTTATAGGCGACTGAGATCAGTCGGATCTTAAATCCAAAACGGCCGGCCGTTTCTGAAAACGGCTAGCTGCCTTGCAAGCCACAACGGTCCGAAAACGAATGGGCCATGATGATCCAACAGTCAAATCTTTCGACCCGACGACTAGAAACGACTGGAATTAATGGTTAACGGTCAGAAACGTTTTTCAAATGTTCTGAACCATTGATAGCTACCCAGCAATGGTCCACTTCCTGGTGTCTATATAAACTGGACCATTTCAGTCCAAATCAATCATCTCAACACCATCTCTCTCATTAGATACTCCAGATTTTCTTTATATAATATCGTGAACATGTCCACTGTATGATTTTGTCAGAACAGATTTGCTACGTTAAACTGTTCCTAAGTGGACCCATCGTGATTGTTGCACGCTGGATTCAGACAAGCTTGTCTTATCCTAGAAGCAATTCATCTACAACCCATCAACAATTGATAAGGGAGGCGAATCATGATTTAAGGACAGCGTATCGTTTTACGTGATTTAGCCTAGCGAACCGAAATTCATATTTATTTTATTTTACTTTTTATTTTCGATGTATCCAACATATTATTTTCTCCAACATATTATTTTCTAACATAATGAACACTAACCATTACAAAATTCTTGTGGGCAGCAAAAGCTTTGAATCAAGTTGATATTTGTGTTTTACCCACTAGATATAATCAACAAGATGGATAGCAAATAAACATCGTAAACATTATAGTGGGCTTCAAAAAGTTTGTAATGGTACCTTTTCAATTATCAGTATTTCCTGTGTCCTAAAATGAATTGATAAAATTGATGAAAGGTTTGGATAAAACACATACATCATGGTGAGCCACAAGGCATATGTGGCACCAACATCAGTAATCGGAAGAGTCACTGACAAATTCGAGCGTTTTTTTTTTTTTTTTTTAACCTTTAAAGTATCTACAAAGGACGTGGATTGCGTGATGAGTAGAGTAAACTTTCTTATTTATGTGTTTTATACATGCCATCCATCCGTTTTAGGGGCTCATTTTATGGCAAAAATTCAAAATTGAAGCGTATCAAAAGCTCAAGTAAACCAGGTCACGAGAAACATCGGAATAATGACGTCCCATGATGAGAATATCAGCTTGATCCAAAACTTCCGTGGCCCCTAAGTTTTCAACGGTAAGTGTTCCTGTGGTGTGGCCCACTTGAGCTTTAGATATGTTTAATTTCTGGGCTCATGCCCTTAAATGAACTGGAAAAACAGACGACCGGCGTAGATAAGACATATACATCACGGTGGGCCTTACAGAGTTTACTCAGTATTACTGGTAATAAATCGGCGTTCATTGACGAAGACCTAAAGACTCGGGTCGTCGTCAACTTTACCTTTACTTCTTCTCCACTCCATCACTCAGGGTGTTTTTGAAACTTTGGTATTTTTGGTTTTCCTCTCCAACCAAGGAATCCAAAGATCAGGTCAGTGGGTTTTTCTTTTCCTGCTATTCTAAGTTATTTAAGATCTTTTTGGTAGGGCAGAAAAACTTGGAACAGAAATCAATTTCCATGGAGTTCTACTTTTCCCATTTGAAGGGAAAACAAAACAAAAAACACGAAAAAGGGCATGGAAATCAATTTTCCCTTCCAAGGTTTTTCTATATATATATATATATATATATATATATATATATATATATATATATATATATATATATAAACGAGGATCATTAATTTCTTTCCTTTAAAAATGTTAAATGATGTTAAATGTGGTATTATGTGGGTATTAGAGAATTCTCATTGCCTAGTCACTAGCCTTTTAATCACGAAAAAGACACCATAATGTATGTGGCCTACATCCATGCCGTCCATTCGTTTTGACAGACCATTTTAGGGCTTGACCCTAAAAATGAAGCAGATCTAAATCTTAGCTGGACCAAACCGCAGGAAACAGTGGTGATTATGTGCGGCCCGGCCTCACCCAAGATGGTGCGGCCATTACCATGGGACCCACCTTGATGTATGTATTCTATATGCGCACTGTCCATCCGTTTTGCCAGATCAATTTAGGGTATGAGCCCAAAAAATGAGACGGATCCAACTCTTAGGTAGACCATACTATAAGAACCAGTGATGATTGATTATTAAAAAGTTGTTGTGAGCTACAAAAGTTTCGGATCAAGCTTTCATTCATCCAGGTGGTTTATATGACCTTATCAATATATTAGATGGCAAAAAAACATTAGGTGGACCCTAGGAAGTTTCTAATGGTGCGGCGTTCAATCACCACTGTTTCTTTTAGGATGTTCCACCGTAGATTTGTATCTGCTTAATTTTTGAGCTCATGCACTAAATATTGCACTGACCAGATGATCTCAATCATCTGATTTCATGCACTGAATTTGGACCACTGACTGTTTTCTTTTTAGCTGTCACTTCGTATGGTTAAGATTATCTGGTCCATATGATTTTCTTCGGTACTCCACCAACAGCATGGACAGTTTAGATGGCCTGGATAGCTGTGGATGTTTGCTGCAATATTCTATGGGCGAGTTGCCAAAGTGATATCCGTCAAGGGCATCCGCTTATTTGGTAACTAGATCATCCATGGTCTAAAAATTCCTCCATTCAGATGATCTCGACTGTCTAATTATTGGTCTATCAATGAACAGTTAAAACAGAAGGCCTGGCTTTGTTTCATTTACACTTACCGAGGGAGATGATACCATGGAGCAGGGAAAACAGTAATATGGTAGAGCCATATCCACAGGACTTGTGGCAGTGTGATGTAAAAAATCTCATATTCAAGGCCATGGCATGGATGGTATATGTTTTAAAATTACCTCTATTAGACAATCATATCCATCAAATATATGGCCATTGAATGGTCGGTAGAAAATTAAACAGTTAACGATCAGATATGTGGTGGGATAAACTGTATAAAATAAAAGAAAATTTCATGGGTCTTATTTTTAAAATGTAAGCTGTCCATCATGATGTCTGCATATGGGTGGACAAGATATATACATTACTATCAGTACTCTGTCATGTGTCCTGTGGAGAGATTAATTTATCTGCTACATCACTGTTCTTCCAGCTCTACAGAATCATCTCCCGTGATTTTGCCAAGATGAACTGGGTCTTGGAAGGGCTTGGTGGGGCCCACTGCCATATATGTGTTTTATTCACAGTCCTTCCATTTTGCCCGATCATTTTAGCCTATGAGCCCAAAAAATAGGCAGATCCAAGGCTCAAGTGAACCATACAACGGGAATTGAACAACCACCATTAAAAACTTCCGAGCTGCAGGAGTTTTGATGAATCTGATATTTGTCTTTTCCCTTCATCCAACTCTATGTAAGCTTATTAATAGGTTATGTTAAGCAAACATCACGGTGGATCCTTACTCTTGCCCGGGTGGTAGACTCTCAGGAGTTTCAACACCCGATCAAGGGTTCGAGTATCCATAGGTGGTGAAAATTCCACTAGCGTGAGTGTGTGGGGTGTGTGTGCGTGTGAGAAAGAAAGAAGCAAACATCACGGTGGGCCCTAGGAAGGTTTCAACGGTGGGTCATTATCACGACTGCTTCCTGTCATGCGGTCCACTTGAGCCTTGGATCTACCTCCTTTTAGTGCTCATACCCCAAAATGGTCGGTCAAAACGGATGGATAAGTGGATAAAACACATGCATCTCCGTAGACACCCACACAGAGCCCCTGACACAATTAGTGTCCACATTAGGCCTGGTCCTTGTACAACAAGCTTACTATAAAAGTGCTATGTGTGGGGCCCACTGCAGTGTGTGTATGGCATCCAACCTTTAAGTTGTAGGGTTTCCCTCTACATGAGTACTTCTTAATAGAATTGAGCAGGCGAGACCAAGATTGCCTGTAGGCTTGGTCCCAGTGACCCGATTCAGTGGGGCTCATTTTGATGTATGCATTTTATCCATGCAATCCTTCCATCTTGCTAGATCATTTTAGGGCATGGGCCCAAAAATGAGGCAGATCCAAAACTCAAGTGGACCACACCACCTGAAATAGTGGGGATAATGAGAAACCTTCTTGGGTCCACCATGATGTTTATTTGTCATTCAATATGTTCATAAGGACACACAAACTTAGATGAAGGGAAAATACAAATATAAGCTTGATCCAAAACTACTATAG
The DNA here is from genome assembly GCA_021015155.1 of Magnolia officinalis. Classification (NCBI taxonomy): domain Eukaryota; kingdom Viridiplantae; phylum Streptophyta; class Magnoliopsida; order Magnoliales; family Magnoliaceae; genus Magnolia; species Magnolia officinalis. The sequence goes on along the minus strand of JAJHSJ010000006.1, from coordinate 3,418,164 downwards.
CCTCCAAGAAGTTTTGGATAATATGCATTCAGCTCCCACTATTTCAGGTGTAATCCACTTGAACTTTGGATCTACCTCATTTTTTGAGCTCTTGCCCTTAAACATGGATGGATAAAACACATACATCAAGGTGGGCCTAATAGAATCAGGTCATCAAGGAGGTCTTCGGTCAACCTGTGTCTGAGCAGGTAGAAGTTTGCTAATTTCACATGCCTGTGGGAGCCATACATTTCCACATGTGGATGCATGAGGGCTGAGCTTTCCATCAGGTGACCCATGCTTATTTTTCTAATGCAGTTTGCCGGTGACCACCGACACACACGACGTTCATGTAGTAGAAAGCTAGGTGAGGCCACCATGATGTTTATTGTTATGATTGAAGGCGGAAAATAGAAAATGAATCACTTAAAGATAGGCTTAAGGCGCGTTACGATGTTGCTATCTTTAAAGCAATATTCGCACCCTACTGGTAATTAAACCAATTTGCAAAAGGGTTACAGCAAATCCACCTCCAGGATACAATAAGCCTCTTCTCCAAAAACAGAGAAATGTGGGTTTCGACTTGCAAAATCGAAAAACTGTACTCTAAATACACTTTTACAACGTATAACCCTGACTTCTGTGATGTTACAATTTACCCCTAAAAATTGTTTGCAATTTACTGCCTGAAAACTATTTACATTTAGCGCCTGAAAACTGTATCTTTCCAAAAATGAAAATGGTGAAGAAGAAGAAGATGGAGAGGAGATTGTTGGAAATTGTAAATTCGAATTGATCCAAAGATGGGTTTATATAGAATCATAAGAGATGTTAAAGATCATTTTCATGAAAAGACATCTTCTTAAATGGTGTCTTTTCAACAATGACTGTCCTCCATTTCAAATTCAAATGATGCTTCCTTTACCATGAGACACCACCATTCACAAATGAATGGTCACCAACAATCACCAAAAGCCACAATCTTTTTCTCAATTTCTTTTATAAATTAAAATTTATTTTCTTCTTATTTTGAAAAAACCCAACAATCCCTAACTATTTTTCAAAATACAGAGGTCAGGGTATGTAAGGAAAATATGTGCATAGGAGGAGGTGTTTTATGAACTTTAACATTCACTTAGTGTAAACAAATCAAAGTTGAATCAAAATCCTTAGTGACCATGGTCTTGAACTAAGTATTCTATATAACACAACCGGACATGTTACACACACATATATTTCAATTGCCATATGTTCTAAAATTATAGCACATTAACGACCTTGTGCTTTGTCCTGGATTCATGAGTTGATGAGAGTAGCCAAAAGCTCTCGAACATCAAGAAGTGGCCCCACTTCCAATACTCACATATGTGAGTCCTTATGAATGCCCATGTAACTATAGCACCCTTGAAATGACTCATTAAGAGCAACAACTCATCCTCCTTTTTAACTTCAGACACTTCCTGTGAGGTACTTTGCCCGTTAAACCTATTAACTTAGGTTGGGTTTTCCTCATCTGATGTCTGTGAAATTGGCTTAAGTCTCATTCATCTAGATATCTTACTGACAACATCCCTTGTCAATCCATTGGTGAACGAGTCCGCTAGATTCTAGATAGATCGTACATACTGTATTGTTATAACACCGTCACCAAGTTATTTCCGCACAAAACTATACCTTAGACTAATATGTCTGGATTTTTCATTATAAGTCTTGTTATATGCCTTTGATAGTGTCGCTTTACTATCACAGTAAATAGAGACTGGTGGTAAAGGCCTTACCAATAATGGTATTTCTAATAACAGGTTTCTTAACTATTTTTCTTCTTTACTACTAGTTGCCAAAGCTATGAATTCAGATTCCATGATAGAGTGAGATATGCAAGTTTGCTTCTTAGATCTCCAAAAAACGACAACTCCTTCAAGTGTAAAAATCTATACACTGGTAAACTTGAATTCATTAGAATCAGTGACCAAACTTGCATCACTATACCCTTCAAGTATATTAGAGTAACAAAAAAAATTGTAAACCATAGTTAACTATTTTTCTCAAGTATCTGAGTACTTTATAAATAGCATTCCAATGATCTAAACTTGGATTACTTGTAAACATACTCAATTTACCTACTGTAAAAGCAGTATTAGGTCGAGTAGAAATCATAGCATACATAAGACTGTCAATCACCTTGGAATACTCTAACTAAGATACATTACGGCTTTCATTTTTAATTAACTTGATATTAGAATCAAATGGAGTAGAAACCGGATTCTTATCATAGTGACCAAACTTTTTAAGTATCTTTTCAACATAATATGATTGAGATAAGGTTATACCATTATTGTTTCTTAATAACTTGATACCTAAAATCACATTAGCTTCATCCATATCCTTCATGTCAAAACTAAATGATAAGAATATTTTAGTGTTATTTATAACTTCTAAACATGTACCAAAGATTAACATATCATCCACGTAAAGACATATAATTAATATTTTATTATTTAATATTAGAATCAAAAGGAGTAGAAACCGGGTTCTTATCATAGTGACCAAACTTTTTAAGTATCTTTTCAACATAATATGATTGAAATAAGGTTATACCATCATTATTTCTTAATAACTTGATACCTAAAATCACATTAGCTTCACCCATATCCTTCATGTCAAAATTAAATGATAAAAATATTTTAGTGTTATTTATAACTTCTAAACATGTACCAAAGATTAACATATCATCCACGTAAAAACATATAATTAATATTTTATTATCAGAGAATTTCGAATATACATATTTATCGGATTTATTAATCTTAAAGTCATATGAGGTGACTACTTTATCAAAATTTTCATGTCATTGCTCAGGTGCCTGTTTAAGTCCATATAATAACTAGATCAATTTACACACTTTATTTTCTTATCCTGGAACTATAAAACCTTTTGGTTGCTCCATATAAATCTCTTTATTTTGATCACCATTTAGAAAAGCTGTCTTTATATCCATCTGGTGGATTTCTAACTTATAAATGGATGGTAGAGCAACTAAAACTCGAATAGTTGATATCCTTGCTACTAGAGCATAGGTATTGAAAAAATCAATGCCTTCTTTTTGTGTAAATCCTCTAGTCACTAATCTGGCCTTAAACCTTTCTGTGGTACCATTTGATCTGAGTTTTCTTTTGAAAATTCATTTACAACTTATTGGTTTTGATCCTTGGGGCAGATCAACAAATTTTCATGTTCCATTTTGCAATATAAAATCCATTTCATTATTTATAACTTCCTTCCAAAAAAAGCACCCTAGGATCGAAGAGCATCATCTATCGTTACCAGATCATTTTCTATATGATATATCAACATGGTTTCTTGTGTTATGTTATCTATATCTCATTCTATTAGCAGAAGATAGAAGTCGGGTCCAAAAGATGTACCCGTTCTGATCCTCTTGGTCCTTTTAGGTTCCATGTCCTCTTTATTAAGACTGCTGATATCTTGATCAGGTATCTGAAAACTACTGCTTGTATTAGGGTCTTGAGATCTTATATCTTTTCTAGTTATAAAAGAGAATGAGTTTTCATAAAACTCGGCATCTCTAGATTTTATTGTGGTGTTTACCGGGATCGTATGATTAGATTATACAACTAGAAATCTATATGTCTTACTATTTTATGCATATCCTATGAAAATACACTCAAGAGATCTCAACCCTATCTTGAGTTTTTTATGATCAATAAGCCGAACTAAGGCTCTACAACCCCATACCTTGAAGTATGAGATATTAGGAATCCTATTCTTTCATAGTTCATATGAAGTCTTACAAGTCTTAGAGTGAGGTATCCTATTGAAGATATAATAGGCGGTCAATAGGGCTTCTCCCCAAAATCTTGAACTTAAACCTGCATTATTGAGCATAGAGTTTACTAGGACCTGTTTTTCTGTTCTGTTATCCCATTTTGCTGGGGTGAATTATACCATAAGTTTTGAAAAACTCTGAAAATTCTAAGGATAGATATTCTCCTCCCATGTCCGACCTTAAGATTTTAATCATTTAGTTTAACTGGTTCTCAACTTCTGCCTTATATATCTTAAATTTTTGTAATGCCTCATCTTTATTTTTCAATAGGTATACTAAGGTATAACAGAAAAAATCATCTATAAATATTATGAAGTACCTCTTTCCCCTCTTATTATTAAACCGCTCATTTCACATATGTCACTATGAACTAGGTTTAGGAGTTGCAATTCTCTTTCCAATCTTAAAAACGGTTTTCTAATTATTTTGGATTGTACACAAATACTACATTTGTCATTAAGTTTTGTATACTTAGGAATTAGATTAACATTAGATATATTATCCATACTACGATAACTAATGTCCTAATGTAGCATACAAAATATTATGTGAATCAAGCATATAAACGGAAGAAGAATTTTCATTTATAAGCTTTAACTTGAACATTCCATTAGATACATAACCCTTCCCTACATATACCCCATTTTTACACATAATCAATTTATCATATTCAAATAGGAGTCTGAATCCAAACTTAGTCAGCAAATTATTGATATAAGATTTCTCCTAATATTCGGTACATATAGCACATTGTTCAGAGTAAGGACTTTTCCGGATGTTAGATTAAGACGTATCTTCCATTTTCCTACAATCTTAGATGTGGAGGCATTCCTCATGTATAGTTCTTGATTATCCCTCACTATTTTGTAGGAATTTAATATGTTGTAATTTCTACAAACATGTCTGGTAGCGCTAGAATCTACCCACCATTCAACATCCTCATTCACCATATGAACTTCAGAGACGACGGTTGCTAGATTTATGTCTTCTGTTATATTGACTTGCCATTTTTACATTTTCTTTTTTTATTTTCAGTGGTCTTTCTTAAAATAACTACGGATTTTACAAAAGAAGCATGGACCCTTCTTGGATGTGTTCTTTTTGAACTATTATTAGGTTTGAGTCTATCATCTTTCTTGAAAGGTGGCTTCTCTAATTCCCGATTTACACTATTCTCGACTACATTAGCATTACTTAGGGCCTCCTATTGTTATTCTTTTTTGTCACGGAGTCTAGATTCTTCTTCTATTCGAAGAATTATTAGGAGGTCCTCTAAGGACATTTCTTTTTTTTTTTCAATGATTTTGTAGTATCCTTGCATATTGAGACGACAGCTGCTAAATTCATGTCTTCTGTCATATTGACTTGCCATATTTGCATTTTTTTTTTTGTATTTTCGGCAGTCTTTCTTAAAATGACTAGGGATTTTACAAAAGAAGCATAGACCTTTCTTGGATGTGTTCTTTTTGAACCCTTGGTTATTAGGTTTGAGCCTATCATATTTCTTGAAAGGTGGCTTTTCTAATTCCCGATTTACACTATTCTCGACTACATTAGCATTACTTAGGGCCTCCTGTTGTTCTTCCTTTTTGTCATGGAGCCTAGATTCTTCTTCTATTCGAAAAAACATTAAGAGGTCCTCTAAAGACATTTTCTCTTTTTTATATTTCAATGATTTTCCAGTATCCTTTCATTTATGTGAAAGTTTAGCAATAATAATGGATACTTGGAAGGATTCGTCGAGATTAGTGAAATCGACAATAATTTGTTGGACGATAACTTATAACTTATGTACCTGATCAAGGACAGGTTTTTCATCCAACATTTTGAATTCTAAAAATTGACTTACAAGAAATTTTTTGTTGCCTTCATCCTCTAATGTGTATTTAGTGAGCAGTGCCTGCCGCAAATCCTTAGCAGTCTTCTTTTGACGATAAACAGCGTATAACGAGTAAGAAGGAGCGTTGAACATATTACATTTGCATAGGTAGTTGTTATGCTCCCAATATTGTCTCTTCTGAATTTGTTCTAACGTATCATTGTCAGATGGTGGTGAAGGAAGATCTTAAGTGAGCACATGATCCAACTTAAGTGATGTGAGGAAGACATTGACCCTCAAAGAAAATTTGAGTCGTCGAATGGTGTAATTCGAACATAGTCAAGTTGGCCCATAGAAGAGGTCATAATATCGCCTTAAAATTGTTATAATTGAAGACAGAAAATAAAAAATGAATCACTTAAAGATAGGCCTAAGGCACGTTACGATGTCACTATCTTTAAGGCGATATTTACACCCTACTAGTAATTAAACTAATTTGCAAGAGGGTTACAGCAAATCTGCCTTCATGATACAATAAGCCTCTTCTCTAAGACCGGACAAATGTGGGTTTCAACATACAAAACTGAAAAACCGCACTCCGAACACACTCTTACAGTGTACAACCCTGACTTCTGTGTTGTTACAATTTACCCCATAAAAACTGTTTGCAATTTACTGCCTAAAAACTATTTACAGTTTAGCGCCTGAAAACTGTATCTTTCCAAAAACAAAAAGGTAAAGAAGAAGAATATGGAGAAGGGATTGTTGGAAATTGTAAATTCGAATTGACCCAAAGATGGGTTTATATAGAATCACAAGAGATGTTAAAGACCCTTTTCATGAAAAAATATTTTCTTCCAAGGTATCTTTTCAACAATGGCATCTCTCCATTTCAAATTCAAATGATGCTACCAAGAGGCACCAGCATTTACAAATGAATGGTCACCAATAATCACCAAAATCTACAATCCTTTTCTCAATTTCTTTTATAAATTAATTTTATTTTTTTTTTCTTATTTTGAAAAAACCCAACATTGTGAGAAATCTACCTAGTCTATTCTTTTGCCAACTAATGTTGAGCCCAAAATTAAAATAAATCTAACACTCGAGTAAGCCACACAATAGGAAAAAGTGGGGGAAATGCCAACCCTTCACAATGGTTTTTTGCCATTCAAACTGTGCATAAGGTCATTCTCACTGGAATGTACTGAAAAAACAAGAATATTAACCTAATTCAAAGCTTCTGTGACCCACGAATGTTTCAACGGTCGGCATACAATCCCCACCATTTCTTGTCAAGTGGCCAACTTAAGTTCTGGATCTACCTTAGTTTTGGGCTCATTTTCGAAAATAATCTCTCAAAATGGATGGATGGTTTTGATTTCTCACAAACATTACGGTGGACCTACCTACTTTTCGGCTGCAGAAACTTTGTACAGTCGGGTCACAGGCAATCTGCGTCCCACTTTTACACGTACAATGGTCCACCGCATGTCAGAACAGCTAGGGAAAAAAAAAAAAAACAAAACCGCCAATTTACTTCGTATGTTGTGGCCTGCTTTGAAGGGTAAAATTATCTACTTTGTTAAGTAGAAGATTTAAACATTATTTCCAGCCTTATGAAAATCTCATAACCCACATGGGTTTTATATTTGCACGTGTACCACTCCGTGGATGTAGAGGCATTTACACGTGCTTCAAAGTAGCAAACTTCAACAGATAGATGCTTGCCAAGCCAACATGCTTGTCAAGCCCTGCCCATCCGCATGCACACACATGACAATATAGCACACGTGTGCAAGATTTAAGCTTTCCATCAGGTGGGCCACACTTTTTAGATTTTCTAGCCTAAAATGAGGTCGTTTTATTCGCCTGGTGGGCCACACACTGCACAAACAATGTAAATTCTGTTTGCATTAGTAACATTTATGGGGTCATAAAACTTCCAACACTCCAGCGAGCGATGGTGGGGCCCACCTGTTCTGTCTTGAGTTGGGGGTGGGCTCCACTTCAGAATCATCAAAGCGCCCATAAGTTGATGTGCTTGGCGATATCATTTCCCATCTTTGAGCTTCTTCTTTTAAAAAAAAAAAAAAAGAAAAAGAAAAAATAACATTGAAAAACAAATAGTATTGAAGTGTGGCCCACCTGATAGCAATTTGAATCTTGCGCATGTGCCGCATTGCACGCGTGAGAAGCCAATGCTAAAAAGGTTCACTCCAGCAAATGCACTTTGCTTTCCTTGCAAGAACTGCATAATCATCGACCTCAGAATACGCATGATCATTGACCTCAAAATACGCATGATGATCTACTCGGATTTTTCATTTGTGAAAATGGGCTATGGCAGGAGATGGGATAATGGCTGGCAAAACTTCCGCACTGGAAGATCCCATTCATCCAATCTTTGAGTGTCAGTTTGAATATGGGCTGTTGTGGTATTTCTTTCTTAGTTTCTATTTGTAGACTATAAATTGAAGGACTAGGATTACTCTATTGAGGAGATCCGGGGCATGGCCTACCCATAGAGGTCCCTCTGGCTAATTTCCTCGCTTAGGGACTGTTTGGGTTGTTGGGATGCCTTGCACAAACCTTAGGATCTAGCCTCCCGAACAACCAGAATTATGGATAATAAAAGCAATGAAATAAATCAAAGCATCAATCACACACCACACAAGAGATTTTTACGTGGAAAACCCTCAAAGAGGTAAAACCACGGGACCTCGTCCAGATCAACATCCACTATGAAGTAGAATGTTTACAACCTTCTTCACTCACGCAAGAGTGGATAAACAATGAGAGAAAAAAGAAAACTAGAGAGATCTCACCGATCACAAGGACGTAGAAGCGCTGAGATGACGGCTCCCTTCCACAAGCTTCCTCTCTCTCTTTCTCCCTCTCTCTCTCACCTTTGATAGCCCTAAACCTTTTAGCAAATCCCTTGCAAAGCTTTAGGAAACCCTCTTGCTATTTTGTGATACCTAGAAAAACCCTAGGCAACCCCTTTTATAGTTTTGGGAAACTCCTTTCCGCATCCCAGTTGCGAAATGACTCAAATCCGCAGTTTCGCGCAAAATCGCGGAACAAACTGCGTAACCTACGACTAGTCCTGGAAATTCCAGGACTGGTCTTAGCCTCCTACGACTGGTCGTAGCTCACCTACGACTGGTCGTAGACCACCTACGACCGGTCGTAGACCACCTACGACCGGTCGAAGCTCACCTACGACTAGTCGAAGACCTCCGAGAAAAACAGCACGAATTCGCTGGACTTTGAGTCATGCCAGGGCTCGAACCTACGACTGGTCGAGCGCCTCCCACGACCGGTCGAGCGGGGCTCAGGACCGGTCGAAGACGGGGAAAAAACCCCATCATGGGTGCCACTTAAAAATGAGTTTATCTCATTTTAATAAATCATAATTATGCAATAGAGATCATGGTTGTTGGTTATAAACGTAACCTTTAATCCTCGCCAAAAAGGAAATATGATCCCTAATACATAATTAAAATTAACTAAAATGAGGTTAAATCATTTTTTTAAAGCAGTATCCAAACAAGGAGCTGTTGGTGGGGATGTTCATCTCATTCTAATTAATTCAAGGGATCAAAAACAATATTTGATGTGCTAAAATGAGATGAACTCATTTTTAGGGATCTACCAAAGAGGCCTTAAAGCATTTGATTAGCATCTGAGAAGACCAATGGCTCTAGTAACATCCCCACCAACAGACACTAGCACACTCTTTCCACAAGTGCCTTTCAGGCATCACAAGAGTCACACTGGCAAGTGTGTGGAACATCAAAGTGGTGCATGTGGTGGCCCCCACTTTGAAAATGACCATGCACAGAGATCAGGCCCATCTTCTGATCACATCCCACATTGAATGTGGACGGTTGCTGCGAAGTTCTTCTAAAGTCGGCCATTCTTCTAATGTAGGAGCAGGCACCTGACAAGTTAGCCAGCCTCATTTTTCCTTGTGGTCATCTTCACAGTGGGGGCAGCCACCTTATGCACCACTCAATATTCCACGCATGGTTAAAAGACTCAGCCACTCAGACCGATTCATTTGGTCTTTTGAGTCTGAATCAGCCTGACTCGTTGGAGTCAGGTGGTGAATTGGGAGGGTGACAGGTGTATTGAACCAGATCGAGTGCTACTGTGTTCAAGTTGACTCAAATGAGTCGCATCAGAATCATCCGAGTCTTAAGACCATGAGCCCACACATAAGCCAGGTCAGCACATGTGTTGCGTATGAAGGTGTATGTGGAGAGGGTGCATGAGAAGCTAGCAGACCAACCTAGTTCTGCCTTATTTCTAGTCTTACATTTGATTGATTCAGTAGCTGACAATTCGCTGTCTTGATGCTGTTGATAGTGCCATCATTGAAATTGAGAAGCACCTCTAGGCACACCAAGAACCTCGAACAGAATCTGGAGATGCTGAGAAGGAAAATGGAAGAACTAAGTCACCAAGAAAAAGATATAACGACTACATTGAAGAAGCCAAAGATCGAGTTTCAACTATGGCAGAAAAATGCTCAAAGGGTGGTGGAGGAAACACTTGTCATAGAAGAAAAATCAAGAGAACATGAGTTGCTTGAGAGGGTGTTTTCCAAATTACTCTTCTCACCTAAAGCTGAGCAAGCATTCCTTGCAGACAATTAGAGTAGTATCGGCTCAAGAGAAGGACCGGCTCTTTGATGATTTGTTTGCTGATTCACCGAAGACAGCGTTAGTTGGTAGAACAACAACAGATAAAACAAGGGATGCAATTTGGAAATGCTTGATGGATGTTCAGGTTGGAATTATTGGTGTTTATGGCATTGGGAGTTGGAAAGATGACCATCATGAACTATGTCTAAAGCTTTGAACTTGGAGAGGCTTAAAACATTGTTACAACGGCCTTGGATATGGTGTTCTCTGCCAATTCAAATGAAACGAAGATGGCAGGAGTTATTTGATGTTTAAGGAAGCATGGGAATTACTCAAGAAAAAGTTGGAGGTAGTGTTGTTTTCTCTACACAAGTAGAAGAAATTGCAAAATTTGCTACTAAAAAATGTTGTTGATTGCCTTTTGCAAACATCATTGTTGACATGAGTATGAGGAAAGCGAATAACATTAGGCTTTGGAGAGACGCATCGAATGAATTGCGAAGTTCGACGACAGAGATCAGAAGCATAGTATGAAAATGTGTTTGCACATCTACAGTTCGGTTATACTTGCCAACGAAATGACACGATCTGAGTTTGTTTCTTGTACTTATCATTGTATCCCAAAGATTTTACAATTCCCAGCAATAACCTAATAGAATACTGGAAGGGGAGGGGTTTATAGATGACATTTGGAACAGAGAAGCCGACATGGATAAAGGGCATGCTATATTGAATGAACTCAAATACCCATGAATGTTGGAAGATGTTTTTGATGATATTTATGGCGAATGTGTTATGATGCATGATTTGGTTAGAGATATGGCCATTCACATCACACGTGATAAGCCCTCGGTTTTGGGTCAAAGCCAGTGTCTGGTTAATAGAAATGCCTAAATTTGAGGAATGGATGGAACATGTTCAAAGGATATCATTGTTAAGAAACAAAATAGAGATACTTTCAACTAGACCCAACTGCCTTAGACTCTCTATCTTGTTGTTGCAAGAAAGCCTCTACTCGAAGGACATCTCTCATTCCTTCTTTGAGCATATGAACAGCCTCAGAGATCTAGACCTATTGTATACAAAGATCAAGGAGCTTCCACGGTCAATTTCCAACTTAGGAAACCTCCACACACTCCTTTTGCATTTTTTTAGAAGGTTACAGAAGTTAACTTTACTAGCAAATCTCAAGGCACTGAGAGTGTTGGAACTCTACTATGCCCCCATTGGAGAATTGCCTCAAGGGATGGAAGGGTTGGTTAACCTCAGAGGCCTTTATCTCTCTTGGACACATAGCCTTCACATGTTCCCAACAAGGATTGTACCCACGGCGATGGTCATCAAACTCAACAGAGATAGGAGGAGGTAGCATTGACGAAATTAAGAGCTTGACTCGGTTAGCTAATCTTAGCATCCACATTGCAGACATTCCAAGCTTCCTTAACTATGTTAGATCTATGAAATAGAAAGTGTTGGAGAGCTTCCATCTCATGGCCAGGCTACCTACAGAATCTATAAAAGTTCCGCAAGATTGTACAATAGAATTTCATGGTTGCGATTTCATTAGCCATTAGAACTCTCTCGTGGTCCCAAACAGCACTCGAGTCTTAGGCATCAGTGAGTGCAATATTACTCAGTTATCAGAATTGTCGAGCTTATTGATTGTGACGGAGTTTAAAGAATGTTACATACATAAAATGCGATGCGATCCAGTGCATTTTAATGGATGATGAGAACACCCAGTTTAAGTTCTCTCTACAAGTAGAGGAAGAAGGAGAGATCATTAAAGACACGACCGATAGCACCTCTACCATAATACTCCCAATGTTGAAGAGTTTGAGTGTGAGTGGATTACAAGAATTGAAGAACATTTGTAGGAGGACCATTATATGTAATTCTCTATGTACTATCACAGTTCGTAGATGTCAGAAGCTGAAGAAGCTCCCTCTCTCAATTGATAATATCCCACCCACTCTCAAGGAGATCAAAGGAGAAAGGGAATGGTGGGACACAATGGAATGGGACAATGCCAATGTCAAGACATTCCTCCAATGCCGATTCATAGAAATAGCATCGTGAAATTACGAATGAAAGAAGAAGACATGCTATTTTACTCTTTGATTCAATTATCCATTACAAGGTTTCTCATCTTCTCTTTTACTTATTTTTCTATTGGGGATACTCAGCTTTTTCCCTCTTTCAGGTTTTCTTTATGATCCTTGTTTTGGACACTCCTCCTTGAGTTGTTTCAGAGGTGGAAGATAAGCTTTGTGATGCAGACCACATCTCTGCCAAATTGTTCTGAACTGTTGATCATGAGCATCAGAGGCCCAAATTGCCAGCCATCATTCATGAATACTAGATGAAGAGTCCTCTAGGTAAGTGACTCCCAACTCAGCATAGTTTCTTTACAGAGCTGACTCCTAATTTTAGTTATGTAGATGGAGTTCATGTTTCGCTTAGTAGTTAGTATTGATGTCACTTATATTGTGGCCCAATTTTTGGTATCAAATCATGTCAAAACAACGTGAAATTGGTCCCATGTGAAAGTTTATGGAGTTAGTTTTCCAAAGAGCCCCGAATCATGAAATTTTGATAACATTTGAGTGAATTCTAGACAATTTTCTAAAAGCACGTATGGTTGCGATGAGATTAAGTGATACTTTGGTCTTGTTTTGTTTATTTAAATAGCTGGCAAGGATTAGAAGCAACAGATGGCTAAGATAATATTAGGGTTGTCTATTTTTTTTAAAGGTCTATAAATATGTAGAGAGATGAATTTTTAGTTGAACATTGATTTTATTTTATTTTTCTTTAAAATTGATTTTATCTCAGTTGATTTCCAGTCTTTGTGCTGAAGGAATTTGATAGATCCTCGCTAAGCCACTCACAGACAATTTATATTTGGGTTGTATCTAGATCCTTGTAGAGTTCCTCGCAGATCCACCCATACCCAAGCCTTGCTTGAACTTCATTAAGTCAGCCTTAGGACAGCAGGCTTGTATATCCTGTTCGTGTTACTGCTTCTGCCAATGTGAATGCCACAGCCACATGTATCAAGTAGTCATCACATGCATCAAGTGACCAATGCCACTGTTTTCTGTGGTGTGGTCCACCTGAGATTTCATCTGTCTCATTTTTTGAGCTCATGCCCTAAAATGGGATGTCAAAATGGATGGACCGTGTGGATGAAACAAATACAGCATGGTAGAGCACACAGAGCACTAATAAATACCAACAGCGGAACTGGAGGGGTTCCTATTGAATCTAAGACCGGATTAGGATTTGGGCACTGCCATGCCTATACCGAGCGGAGGTGGATTGGTTGGTGCTGCCCATGTGTTGAGTGCTGTGGAGCCCACCGTGATGTATGTGTTTTATATTTAGACGGCTCCATCTGTTTTGCCGATTCATTTTAGGGCATGAACCCAAAAACGAAGTAGATCTTAAACTCAAGTGGACCACACCACAGGAAACAGTAGGGATAATGACACCTAGCGTTGAAGCCTTCTTAGGGCCCGCTATAACATTTATTTGTCATCCAACTTGTTGATAAGGTCGTATATACTTGGACATAAGGAAAACACAAATATCAATTTGATCCAAAACTCTTGTGACTCTCAAGAAGATTTTAGTGATGGGCATTCAATCACTGTTGTTTCTTTTGGTGTGGTCTACTTGAGCTTTGGATTTGTTTCAATTTCAGGTTCATACCTAAATTGAGTTCACAAAATGGACGGATGACATGGATATAAGATATACATTACAATAGGCCCCATAGCACCCAACACATCACCACTGTTGGAGGTGGTGTGGGCAACACCACTTGATCCACACATGTACTCGTAAAAGGATGACATGGCATGATGAGATTTGATTAGACAGTAGATCATTGGTAGAGATGAGCTCCACCCAAAGTAAAGTATGTTTGAAAGTTTTTTGGTCCAGCCATCCAATTAATCCCACCACCCCATGCTCGTGCTGCGAGGTAGTGTGAGTGTATAAGTGTGTGTAAATTATTATTTTTAAGTGCACAAGGGCAGTACCTAGTCCAAGTCCACCACCTACTTTGTTGGTGAGATGACATTGCGAGATTTGATGGGTGAGGTATGCACACGGTCGAAGATAAGCCAAACCTTTTTTCGATTTTCTAACTAAGTTCATAGCTCTAACAGTATATATTCCTACCAATCAAATCTCACCATATCATCTCACCACTAAAATAGACCTAAATTAGGTAGTGAAACCTACACCTCCAACACAAAGCTAATTATAATAAAGGAATGACATGGTGAGGTTTGATCAAGCCATCCCATTATAATAGAAGAATGACATGGTGAGTTTTTATTAAGGCAGCCTATTGTAATTAAACCATTTTCAAACATGTTTTATTTTACCTCGCTTCTTATAATGTCACATCGCTCAATCAAATCTCACCACCATTGGGTCTCGTAGTGTTCGATGAGACCCAGGGCTCACCTAATCAGCTCTCTCTATCAGTGGGGAAATGACACCGTGAGATTTGATTGACCACAATCTATGAGGCCATATGCAGTGTTATAGAGCGGAAGCTCATAGTCGGCTAAAGGCGTTAAAACGTGCCGCCTGTCATATAGAGCAAGCCGGTCAAATCTCACCGTAACTGGCGGCGGTGCGAGCTTGACTATCTAACCGTACCCACCGAGATCTCCTCACCAACCAATCCCCGTCCGTAATGGGTACGGAACCGTCAGATACCTAGGCCCGTTTTGGGTGGATCCACCGAGGTCGGTCGATCCTTATAAATGTGGGTCCTATTGTGATGTATGTGCCTTATATCCATGCCGCCATCCATTTTGATGGGCTCATTTTAATGACATGATCCCAAAAATGATGTATATACAAATGTTAGGTGGACTATATCACATAAAACTGTATCGATTGAATTCCCACCGTTAAAAACTTTTATGGGGCCACTGGAATGTTTATTTGCCATCCAGCCTATTGATAATGTCACAAGACACAGAGACCAAGATGAAAAGATCACACAAATATCAGCTTGATCTAAAGCCTTTGTATCTCGCTATAAGTTGATAAGTTTTTAAGGTCAATTACCACTGTTTTCTGTATTTTGGTTAATATAAGATTTGGATATGCTTTATGTTTTGGACAATGCCGAGTTTTCAAAACAGATGGGCGGCCTGGATATAAGGCAAATGCGGGCCCACGGTCAGATATTCCCAATTTGATATTGAAGCTCTTTTTACTGTTCCACGCTTACATCCATTTTGATAGCTCATTTTAGGAGCTGAGCCCAAAAATGAGGCGGATACAAATTTTAGGTGGACCACACCATAGGAAATAGTAAAAATTGAACACTAAATATTAGGAAATTCTTAGGGCCAAAAAAGTTTTAGATCAAATTGATATTTGTGTTTTCCTTCATCCAAGTTTGTTTGACCTAATCATCAGATTGGACGGTAAATAAGCATTACAGTGGTCCTAGAAAATTTTAACGGTGAGAATCCAATCGTGAAAATTTCCTTTGGTGTGTTCCACCAGAGATTTGGATCTAACTCATATTTGGGATCATGACCTAAATGGAGCTGAAAAAAATGAATGGACGGTGTGGATAAAACACATACATCATGGTGGGGGCTCATCATCGTTGAGGCGTCACCACCGATGCTTTTTTTTAGGTACAGACGAATCCCGAAGCTTTTTAACTTCTTTGTTGTTCTTCTTTCCCTTTTGCTAAAACATTTTTACATTTTTTCTTTTTCTTTTTGTCTACCAAGGAATCCAAAGAACAGGTTAGTGGTTATATTTATTTATTTTTTATTTCCCTTGGCATTCTAAGTTAGAGTTCGAGGGCTGTTTGGCCGACAGAAAATCTTGGAAGAGAAATCAATTTCCATGGATAAAAGGCATGGAAATTAATTTTCGCTTCCAAGGTTTTCCTTAAAATACGATTCGAACTTAATAATAATAAGTAGCTAAAATCTATTCTTACTACTAGGTGCGTCACCCCACCTTAAATCAAGGTCCCAAAAATTAGCTACATCTGTGATTCAGGGCAACACTGGCCATCCAAACTGATTCCATAAGTGTGGCCCACGTAAATCACAGATGGGTGTGATTTTTGGGTCTTAAGTATAAATTGTTGCGTGAAATCTAATGGTTGGAGCGAATTTCATGTAATTATCAAGGCGGCCTGTAAAAATCAAAGGTGTACATCTCTCATCGCTGATACTTTTTCGATCTAAATACACAGAGGCGGTTTGGCTAGCTAATGGGGTGTTCTGTGGGCCCCACCATTATGTATGTGTTTTATCTACACCGTTCATTCATTTTTCTAGATCATTTAATGGTTTGATCCCAAAAATTAAGTAGATCTAAATCTCAAGTAGACCACACCATAGGAAAATAGTAGTAATTTAATGTCTACCATTAGAAACCTCCTAGGACCCACTGTAATGTTTATTTGACATCGAACCTGTGGATTACGTGGTACACAGGATTTTCTGCGACTGATCTTGATGCAAAACTGAACACTATCGTCATTTATTCCAGAGAACCCCCTACCGTCTGTTATTCCAGGTAACCCCCTTCAAGTATCAACTAATGAAGGGTGATAGTAAACAACTCATAATTTCTCTTCTTTTTCACGTATAGGAAGTTTAATAATTTGAATGGTGGCTCTGCAACTTTCAGGCTTTCCCGGGTACTGAATCACTCCAGTGCGGTACCGCCGAGAGAGAGGCAAGCTCACCTGCTCACCTGTACGCACCTGTGCACACGTGTCATCATAGGCTTCTAATTCGAATAGTCCATGTGCTGCCGCATCCCATAAAATCTCACGGGACCAGTTAAGGTAATTTTCACCTTAATCTAAAACTCTGGTGGCGATAGCAAAGAGAGATGCATGGAGATGCAAATCAATGGAAGAAATTGTTTTCATTTTGGATCAAAGTAAAAGTTGGCCTCGACAGTTTCAGGTGCTTCATCACATGAACCATCTAAATTTTGGACACACATCACTTATGATGAGTTCTTGAAAAGTTTGTATGAGTTCTGCTGGGGAAAAATATGACAAGTCCGGAGACTCGGTTATGGAAAGGACCAACTCTACTAAAATTATCCGAAAGTCCGAACCAATAGTTCGAACCGAAATAAGATAAAGCCTAAAGGAGAGACTTATCTCAGATTTGTACGAAATGAATCCCGACTGAAGCTGAAAGAGTCAAGAGCCTTAAGCAAGTATAAGACACATCAAGTTGACTCGGTTAACAAGGCAGCAATGTCTATAGGGACCTATTAAAGGCCCTAAAGCTGAAAGCTACCTGACCGACTATGAAACCGACCTATGTAAGGTTGGTTGTAGTGTCGACTATCGGATTAAAAATAAAAAACATCGGTCGTGAACCGACTCGGTTTCATCCAACAGTAGGCAAAAAGTTTTCTTTGTAAGCTTGCCGAGATTGCAAATCTATTAAGGCTGAGCCAAGCAAAGGAGAGACATAGTAATCTTAAACACCATCTCGAGAATCTTGTAAAAGGATTCCCGACCCCGGAAATCTCGGGATCGAGAAGTATCCGTAAACAAAGTATCAAATAAATCAAATCTCTCGGGAAATCAGGAGAGGATCCCCTTACGCGGGGACCTCTCACTCCTATAAAAAGAGGGCTCTCCAGGATTAAAGATATGCAAGAAAAATCCTAAAAAATCCCTCTTCCTGAGCCCTTACTAACTTAAGCATCGGAGTACCCCCGGCTCTAGCCAGGTTCTTTCTTTCTCCCTCATTGTGTTGCAAGTCAAAGTACAGGAAGAGATTGATCCAGTTTTTCGCATCAATAGTTTGGCACCATCTGAGGGAAATGATACAAAAAGTTATTTTTTACATTCTACCCAAGAAGTTGTAAATACATTCTAATGGCAAGAACCAGAAGAACGGAGCCTGAAGAACCGGGTGACGCTGTCGTCACTGGACAACCAGGAACAAGTGCAGCCCAGGGGGGCACAGAATCAACCCGATAATCGCCAAAGTTCCGCCCCTCATCCAGCTACTTCTGTGGCAACTAACGTTCAACGGAACCGAGACAACGGACGATTAGACCGGGAAGTCAAAGAGCTTAGAGCTGATATAAATGTCATGAAACAAATGTTGGAACAAATGCACCATCAGCAAATGCAGCAACTTAATCAAGGTCAAGCAATGAACGTTCCGCAACAAGTTGTCGACCCTCAACCAACCGTTCAGCGATCCCTGCCACAGCCGAGTCAGCCCTATGGGCCATCTGAGCCAGTGCCCGCTCATTCTGTGACTGCTGAGCTGCCTCCCACTGATCTCCGACATGAAATAGATCGGAGGAGGCGCGGCCGGCTTCCGGATGAGGCTATGACAGAAAGTGACGAGCCCTGGAAAGCTGACCTCCAAGACTTTAAGAAAGAAGTGTGGGAGGAGATGACAGATATGAAGCAAGGTCGAGATACACGTCAAAACTGGCTTGAAAACAAAGCATCTCTTTTCATCGACGAAGTAATGCGAGCTTGGCTACCGGAAAGGTTTCGTCTGCCACAAATTACCCCTTTCACCCGTAAGACCGACCTAACTGAACACCTCGAGTGCTTTCGGACGTATATGGAATTGCACGATGATTCAGACGCCGTGATGTGTCGAGCTTTTTCCCTCATCTTAGCCGATGTAGCTTGACTTTAGTTTAAACAGTTGAAACCGAAGTCAATCAGTTCGTTCGCGGAGCTCAGCAATGCCTTCCTCACCAATTTTATTGGCGGGAAGAAGAAATTAAAGCCCCCTGCACATCTGAACAATATAGTTCAAAAGGAGGGAGAGCTACTGAAAGACTACATTAAGCATTTCAACTTCGAATCACTGTAGGTTTGGAAACACTCAGAAGAAACAGCGCTCAATTCCCTTATGCAAGGCGTTAGGGACAAGCCGTTTCTGGCGTCACTAGACAAGAATCCACCAATGACTCTGACCGAGTTCATGACTCGATCAGACAAATACGCAGATGTCAAAGAAACGTGAATCATGTGTGAGGCTGCCCAGAACACGAAAGCCTCGGCCAAAGAGTCAGCCAAAAAGGAAGTTGACTCGGCTGGAGGGAAGAAGCGTAAGGACGACCGAACGCATGACGAGCGCAAATTGGGTAAGCGACCCGATCTAAAATTCTCTGCGTACACTCCACTCAACAAATCGAAAGAACAAGTGCTGATGGAGATCAAGAGTGAGAGATTCGTTAATTGGCCCGACAGGCTTCGAAGCAATCCCAATCGACGAAATAAGAGCAAGTATTGTCATTATCATCGAGATCACGAGTACAATACGAGTGACTGCTATCACCTGAAGGAAGAGATTGAAAGGCTCATCCAAGAAGGCCGACTCACCGAACATGTTGATATGATCGGGACAGCTGAAGAACCCCCAAGCGACAACCGACCCACGGAGGAAATCCGGACTATCATCAGTGGTCCCTGAGGCGGAGGCGACTCAAATAATGCTCGAAAAAATCACGCCAGAAGCCTCAGCCGACCCGAGTCCGAGCTCCTGATTATAGCTCGACCTTCAAAGGAAAGGAAAAGAAAGAAGTACTGCATCTCATTTATGGATGAGGATGCCCGAGGCATCTGTCACCCCCATGACGATGCACTAGTTGTCACTTTCACTATCGCGAATCAAAAGGTGTTCCGCATCCTAGTCGACACAGATCGTCGGCTGACATACTGTTCACTCAAGCGTTCGATAAAATGGGAGTTAAGCAATCGGCATTGCGACCAATTCGTACCCCATTGGTCGGATTCTTGGGAGGACAAATACTCCTAGAAAGGATCATCTCACTACCACTCACGGCCGGGAACCTTCCGTACCAAACGACGACAATGGTTGATTTCCTGATAGTCGACCAATCCTCCATGTACAATGCTTTACTCGGTCGACCTTCTCTGAGTCTCCTTCAGGCCGTGGTTTCTACATACTACCTCTCCATGAAATTTCCAACTGAGTCGGGAGTAGGAGTCGTCAAAGGAGATCAGCAAGACGCGAGACGTTATTACGTGACAGTTGTAAAAATTCCTACTGAGAAAACTGCAATCGAAGTAACGATGATTGAGTCGCTAGACCCCCAGGTCGAGACTCATAAACGAGGGCAGCTAGTTGAAAATTTTATCTTGGTGCCTTTGGTCGAGACAGATGGATCCAAAATAGTACAGATTGGCTCGTCTCTGCGATTGCCCTTGAAAGATAATTTAATAGCACTGCTCCGACGATATGCTGATGTATTTGCATGGAGCCATGAAGATATGCTGGGATCGACCCGTCAGTGATCACTCACTGACTCAATATCGATCCGACCTACCGGCCAATATGACATAAGCAACGACCACTTGGCCCCGAAAGGTATGTTGTCATTAAAGAAGAGGTCAGTAAGCTCCTCAAGGTAAAATTCATAGAAGACATATACTACCCGGAATGGGTAGCTAATATCATACTTGTGAAGAAAGCCAATGGGAAGTGGCGAGTTTGTATTGACTATATCAACCTAAATAAAGTCTGCCCAAAGGATAGCTTTCCTCTTCCGAGGATAGACCAGTTGGTAGATAGTATTGCGGGGCACGAACTTCTTAACTTTATGGATGCGTATTTAGGGCATAATCAAATTGTAATGCATTAATTCAATAAATCTAAAACTACATTTGTCACTAACAAAAGCCTTTATTGCTACCGTGTGATGCCCTTTGGTTTGAAAAATGCTGGTGCGACTTATCAAAGATTAGTGAACAAAATCTTTGCTCGGCTGATCGGCCGAACCATGGAAGTGTACATTGACGACATGCTCGTCAAAAGCGTATACGCGGCCGACCATATAGCTGACCTAGAAGAAATGTTCCTTATCTTACGCAAGTTCCGAATGAAATTGAACCCGAGTAAGTGTGCCTTTGGTGTAAGGTTTGGAAAGTTCATTAGTTTCTTGGTCAGTCAGCGAGGAATAGAGGCAAACCCGGAAAAGATAAAAGCCTTGCTCGACATGGAATCTCCAAAAACGATTAAAGACATACAAAGACTGACTCGACGAGTAGCTGCACTTAATCGTTTTCTGTCAAGAGCCACAGATAAATGTCTCCCGTTCTTCAAACAATTGAAGGGACGACAAACGGTGGATTGGACGAAAGAGTGCGAAGCAGCGTTCCAGCAATTAAAATCTTATCTCGGATCTCCACCTCTCTTATTGAAGCCCAAGCCAGGAGAAGCTTTGCTGCTGTGTCTAGCAGTGTCCGAGGCAACAGTTAGCTCACCCCTGATACGAGAGCACGAAGAAAGCAGCTGCCGGTTTACTATGTCAGCAAAGCAATATTATCGGCAGAGACGAGATACCCACTCTTGGAAAAAGTGGCCCTAGTTCTGGTAGTCTCCTCGCATCGACTTCAGCCATATTTCCAAGCACATACCATTGTCGTTATGACCGACCTCCCATTGCGTCAGATTCTACAGAAATCGGAAGCATCCGGCCAACTTACAAAATGGGCGATTGAACTCAGCGAATTCGACATTCTGTATAAGCCGAGAGTAGCAATCAAAGGGCAAGCCGTAGCTGACTTCATTGCTGAAATAACACCACAAACCAACCGATGATTGGGCATGCGACCGAGCCTATTAAAGAATCGACTACTGCTTCTCCCGAGTCATCGCCTGATCCAATACCTTGGAAGATGTATGTTGACGGCTCCTCCAACTCTAAGGTAAGTGGGGCAGGAGTAGGTCTGGAAACTCCTGATTAAACCTACATGCAGTATGCCTTAAAACTTGGATTTCAAGCTTCGAACAATACAGCCGAATATGAAGCGTTGTTACTCGGCCTCCGACTCGCAGCCAGCTTGGGTGTTACGCATCTAAATGTTTTCGGTGATTCTCAGCTGGTTGTCAACCAAGTTACCAGTGTATATCAAACACGGAAAGAGCAATTAAAAGCATACATGGATAAAGCTAAAGAACTGATCAGCGGCTTTCAGTTTTGTGCCATCACTCGGATCCCTCGGACAGAAAATGTCAAAGCCGACCTATTAGCGAAACTCGCCTCTGCTGATGAAGACGACATACCCAGGTCTGTTCCGATCGAGTACATCGCTAAACGAATATTAAAGAACCAGTTAGCTCGACAGTATATACGATTGACTCAAAACCTTCTTGGCTTGATCCGATCGTCCAATATCTCGACAAGGGTGAGCTGCCTGAAGACCGTGCCGAGGCCCGACAATTGAAGATCCGAGCTTCCCGTTATACCATACTTAACGGAACTTTATACGAGAAAGGTTATTATGCTTCATTGCTGCGATGCCTAAACTCCAGTGAAGATGACTATGTTCTATGAAAAATCCACGAAGGGATCTGCGGAAACCATTCAATAGGACGATCACTCGCGCATAAGGTCTTACGTTAAGGATACTACTGGCCGACTATCCAACACGACGCTCATAAGCTCGCTCAAAGATGCGACAGGTGTCAGAGATTTGCGATTATCCCGAGACAATCTCCAGAAGCGCTGACGCCTATGACTGGTCATTGGCCCTTCGCACAGTGGGGAATCGACATCATAGGGCCACTCCCTATGGGAAAAAGCCAGACCAAGTTTGCTTTCGTAGCCGTGGACTACTTCACGAAGTGGGCTGAGGCTGAGCTACTGGCAAAAATAACCAAACAGAAGATCACTGATTTTGTATGGAAGAACATTGTCTGTCGGATCGGGGTATCCCAAACCATTGTTACCGACAATGGAAAGCAATTCGACAATAGGAGCTTTCGCAAGATGTGTGACAATCTCGGGATCAGAAATGTGTACTCATCGCCCCACCATCCTCAATGAACGAACAGGTTGAGGCGGTTAACAAGATCATCAAACAGCATCTCCGGACTAAGCTTGACCGAGTCAAAGGAGCATGGCTCAAGAACTCCCGAAAATATTGTGGGCATATCGAACTACAGCTCGAATCACCACGGGAGAAACTCCTTTCTCCATTGCTTATGGCTCGGAAGCCGTCACTCCTGTCGAGATCGGATTGCCTTCAGCCCGAGTTAGTTCGTTCAATGCAAAGGATAATGAAGAACTCTTAACACTCGGACTCGATCTTGTGGACGAACAAAGAAAGAGCTCGGCTACGTATGGGGGCTCGGCAACAGCAAGTAGCTCGATTCTATAATACCCGAGTCAAGGTCAGACGTTTTCGAGTTAGAGACATGGTTCTCCGAAAGACGTTTCTCAATACAAAGGAAGTTGGCTCGGGTACACTAGGACCCAACTGGGAAAGACCCTATATCGCCTTAGGCACCATCTGACCGAGGACATATCGGTTGAAAGACCTAACCGGATGATTACTGCCTCATCCGTGGAACGCCGAACATCTAAAAATCTATTACCCCTAAAGTCGGCATGGCAAAGCAATGAAAAATACTCGAAAATAACAGGCATGTAAACTGAGTCAAAATGAATAAAATGAAACTAAGCATATTCATTTATCGCTATGTTTGTTACATCAGGTTATATCTTGCTTCAGAGTTACATTGATTAGACTAGAAAGGGTTAAGAGCAAAAGAAAGATCGGCCACAACGTGCAAATCTCTTCCTCGGCTAATACTATTCTCGAGCTTGTCGAGAGCTAGTGTGAGTGCCAAAAATGGAGCCGATGATGGTACCAAAAACCGAGCTCCAAGACTATCAAAGGTCGCTCAGAGCGACCTCTGGAGCCGGAGCCGTCTCAGACTCGACCCCAGTACCACCCGCAGCATCATCAGACTTAGTTACTTCAGTCGCCGGATCATCGGGAGGCCCTTCCTTAAATCTCGAGAGATCAAGATTGGGAAAAAACTATTTCACCACTTGGATGCAAGCTTTGTACCCACTCGCATATAAGCGATCCATCTCATCTTCAAACTCCAGAGATTCAAGAAAGTCTTTTATAGCCTTCTCCCCTGCCTCTTTCTTGGCCACCTCAAGCGCTACTTTTTCATCGGCCTTCAGCCGAGCCAGCTTCTCCTCAAAGGCATCACGAGCCAGACGGAGTTTCCGACTCTCATCATGGGCTTCTTTCAGTAGATGAGCCATTCGAGCACATTCAGCTCTAGCATCTTCAGCCGCCTTCCGAGTAAGGCCCAACTCGCCAGTTAAATGGCCGACCCGATTTGAGGTAATCTCAAGTTGAGCCTCTGCCTCTACTGCCCGTTTCCGAGCCGCTTCGACGTCCGCCACATCTTTCTGGGCCTTCTCAGCCTCGGTCAGATCTCCACTGGCTCTCAGCAAGTAAGAAGCGAGCTGCATAAGAAAATGACGAAGTCTGATTAAAGCCGAAAGAGACCAAGAGCTAAAAGATAAATTTGAATCCTACCTAAAGCAAGATCTTCGCAGCACGGGAGAGTATCCGACTCTCAGGGGCTTCGAAGATGGAAGCGAACTCCTTCTCACTCCCGGCAGAAACAGCCCAAGGGACTATGTCTACCATAGCCCGACAAAAGGATGATTGCTCCTGTGGAGCCGATTCCCTCCTTGAAGTCTCTCCTCTCTGCTCCTCCCTTCGTCCCGAGACCCGTTCTGCAACGGGTCCTGGCTCAGGAGTTGCTCGGGACTCGACCGGAATGTCCACCGCCCTCTCTTCGGGGTCAGAAAGGACAACGACGGTCGGGACAGCTGAAGTGGTGGTGAATGGGGCGGAAGGCTCCACGATTGAGGGAGCAGTTTTTTGTCTTCTTTGGAGGCCGAGGCTCCGACATAAGTGCTGACCTAAGAGGAGCTTTCAACTTTGCCCTCAGAAGGGGTCGAGCTTCAGCCACTTCTGTGTCAGATAAAACGCAGAGTCAAAAAAATTCAAGAAGAATGTGTCTGAATAACTTAAAGATACCTGTCACGAATGAATCTAGGCCCGAAAGAAAAAGACGCTCCGGTTGAAAAAGAGACTTCCAAGACCTATCTTTCGGACTCAACGTCCATAGGTCTTTAATCCGAGTTAAAGCGTTGGCTGCTAGCTTCGGTTTTTTCTTGGGAATATCCGCAAAATACGTTCAGTCAGACTTAAGAGGATTATAACAAGACAAACGAAGGAAAAGGCGTGCCAAGTCACCTGCTTTAAAGAATGCCCTGGGAACGAGAGGTTCGAACAGCCCAGGCTCGGCAATCTCCCAGCGACTGCATGCCCAGAACTACCTCTCTCTCCAGTGCTTGTTAGAGGTGGGAGAGTCTGTTATCAAAGAGCTGCCCTTGTTCCGCTAAGCGCTCAAGAAATACCAGCCGGGCTGCGAAGTGTTCGGCCGAACCTGGTATAGATAGAGGAACTCGTCCATGGTCAGTGAGAGTTATTCTGCCTCAGCCCACAACACTGCACATCCGAACAAGTTCCTCCACCCATTCGGAACTATCTGCCCAGGAGCAATTCTAAGTCGAGAAAGAAAATTTCGAACAATGGGTTGTAAGGGCAGACCCATGCCACATTGCATGGCAACTTGAAAAATTGCGATCCATCCCAGGTGGGGGATGGTCGGGCAATTCATTTGGGAGCGGAAGTTGAAGAATTACTGAGTCGGGAACATGATACCCGACTCGGATCCTATCCAAATCCGTCTCAGTCAAAACTGAGGGGATTGGCCCCTTTTGTTTGTCTCCGACCTCCTCACTCTCGGCAGCCTCTTCTTCTTCAGCTGCTGACTTAGCAAACCGAGCCGATCTCCGTAGGGGAATCAACTCAGTGATTCCTCCAAACTCGATCCTCACCGATCTCCTAGGAAGAGCCAACTCAGAGGTTCCTAATTCTTCTTCCTCTTCTTCTAAGTCGTCCCCAAGGAAAAAATGGGTAGGCCTACCCAGGGCATGTTTTAAGACAGAGGGACCCTCTGAAGCGGGGCGTTCAACCGAAATCCCACTGGACATCCAAGCGGTGAGCTGGAAAGCCTCATTGGCGCTCATCGCCATCTCCGTCAATAAGGAAGGCGATTCCGAAACATTCCAAAAATGCTCTGTTTCGCCCTTATCACCGGAAATCCCCTCCTGAGGACTTGAAGGGTGCATTGTCACTAAACGTCGAAGAGAAAAGGGAGAGAGAAAAGACTCACCGGAGAGGCGAAAAGCACACAGTTGAGGAGGAAGGAAGAAAGCAAGGACGGAGAAAAATGGCAGGTCGCAAGCACAGTCAAGAAGGAAAATGAGGAAGAAGAGAGAACGGAAGAAGAGAAAATCGAGCGGGCAGACGAAAGTGCGAAAGTCGATCCCGCTCCTTTTATAGTCGAGCCACATGGCAGCAACATTTAAGGAGGAGTCGAAACAACGCCTGCTTTGACTCCCTCGCCCGACGCATGGCGCACACCAACTGACACAAGTAACGTCTTCGCCACGTGTCCGACAATCATAAGCGAACAAAACGACTTGACGGCTATCCACTCGTGCGACCTCGAGTAACGATCCATCGCACGTTAAGAACGACACAAGAAGCAATCAATGCCCCATCATAACCTCGGTCTCCAGTAAATACCGACTTAGCAATACATTACTCCTTAGTGCCGAAATAACTGACACGAGGAGTAGGGGGCTTACTGTTGGGGAAAAATATGACAAGTCCGGAGACTTGGTTATGGAATAGACCAACTCTACTAAAACTATCTGAAAGTCCGAACCAATAGTTCGGACCGAGATAAGATAAAGCCTAAAGGAGAGACTTAACTCGGATTTGTAGGAAATGAATCTCGACCGAAGCTGAAAGAGTCAAGAGCCTTAAGCAAGTATAAAACACATCAAGTTGACTCGGTTAACGAGGCAACGATGTCTATAGGGACCTATTAAAGGCCCTAAAGCTGAAAGCCACCTGACCGACTATGAAACCGACTTATGTAAGGTTGGTTGTAGTGTCGGCTATCGGATAGAAGAAAAACATCGATCGTGAACCGACTCGGTTTCGTCCAACAGTAGGCAAAAAGCTTTCTTCGTAAGCTTGCCGAGATTGCAAATCTATTAAGGTCGAGCCAAGCAAAGGAGAGACAGAGTAATCTTAAACATCATCCCGAGAATCTTGTAAAAGGATTCCCGACCCTAGAAATCTCGAGATTGGAAAGTATCCGTAAACAAAATATCAATTAAATCATATCTCCCGGGAAATCAGGAGAGGATCCCCTTACGCTGGGACCTCTCACTCCTATAAAAAGAGGGCTCTCCAGGATTAAAGGTACGTAAGAAAAATCCTAAAAAACTCCTCTTCCTGAGCCCTTACTAACTTAAGCATCGGAGTACCCCTGGCTCTAGCCAGGTTCTCTCTTTCTCCCTCACTGTGTTGCAGTTCGAAGTACAGGAAGAGGTTGATCCAATTTTTCTCGCATCAAACATGTTACATGCAAACTTGTGCGGATCTGCTCATTATATATATATATAATTATATATATATATATATATATATATATATATTATATATATATATATTCAAGGTTGCTATAGCAAACGGAATAAATGCAGAAGAAGCTACAACCTTCGGAGGTGCTATGGTTATAAATGAGCGTAGTCTCTCGTACCGCCACAAGCAGCAAATCCTGTTTTACTACGTCATGGCTGGTTATGTCATTATTGATGTGGTTAGCACTGTCCCGTTAAATGTAACATGTGATAATGTAGTCTGCTTAGACTGCAACAAACAATATATTTTTGTTTGTGTCCGGATTCACCGGAGACGAGATAAACAGCACTTGTCAACATCAAAATCCACTTCAAAATAATATATTTTTTTCTTTTTTAAATAAATTTTGTAAGTAGATGGAGTGAGGAGGACTCTCTCTCTTTCTTTCTTTTTATTTTTCCAGGGCTTTGATAAATTTATTGTGATCATTAGATGCCTAATCTCAATTTAGTTCTAAATCCTAACTATTAAACTGACTTGTGATTCAAGTGGGGAATACCAAAGAAAACAATTGGGATAGATGTCCATCCATTCCAACCGTTAGATGCCCCACCAAAGTCTAGCCTCGGAGTTTAAAAACAGTTTACCTAACATTAGGTAACACCTAACATGAGGTGACGCACCTGGGTCAGTGTGGATTTTACATAAATATTAGGGGTGGGACCCACTCAATCAAACGGCCCATTTGGCAGGGGTTCTATGGGCCCACCGTGATGTATGGGTTTTATCTACACCATTAATATTATTTTTTCAGAATATGTTACGCTATGAGCTCATAAATTAGGCATATTTAACGCTCAAGTGGGATTGAATTCTCACCGTTAAAAACTTCATGGGCGTTACAGAAGTTTTGAATCATGCTTGAATTTGTGTTTTCCCTTCATCCAGGCATATGTAACCTTATGGACAGGTTGGATGGTAAATAAACATGATGGTGGACCCTACGAAGATTTCAACGGTAGGCATCATTGTCGCGGCCGTCCAATTGATACTTTGATCTGTTTAATTTTCGGGTTAATAATCTAATATGGTCTTGAAATATGGATGAATGGCATGGATAAAACACATATCATGTTGGTACGCACAGAGGCCCTGCCTGAACCGATATCTGGGGCTTGCTTTGCATGCCAATCCAACCGGGAATCGGATTGGCTGGTGTACCACACACCAGCTATATAGCTGGTGTATTGACCTCAGCAAGTTATGTGGGTCCCATAATGAGGTATGTGTTATATCTAAACCATCCATCCATTTTTTGAGCTCGTCTTAAGCCATGAGTCAAAAAATAAGACAGATCTAAAGATCAATTGGACCATACTGCAAGAAGTGGTGGGGGATTAAACGTCTACCATTGAAACCCTTTTGGGGGTCACAGAAGTTTCAGATCAATATGAAATTTGTTTTTCCTCTTCATCCATGTATTTGTGACCTTATTAACAGATTGGATGGAAAATAAACGTTATGGTGGGCCTTACAAATTTTTTAACAGTGAAAATCATTGTCCTCGCTGCTATTTCTGGTGAGGTCCATTTGAGCTTTGGATATGATTCAATTTTTTGTCTAATGCTCTAAAATGATCTTGAAAAATGAATGAACGTGTGTGGACCACACCAAAAATAGCAGCGAGGATAATGATTTTCACCGTTGAAAAAATCATAGGGCCACCATAATGTCTACTTTCCATCCAATTTGTTAATAAGGTCAAAAATAAATGAATGAAGAGGGAAAACAAATTTCATATTGATCCGAAACTTCTGTGACTCTCAAAAGGATTTCAATGGTAAACATTCAATCCCCCGCTGTTTTTTGCAGTGTGGTCTAATTGATTTTTATATGTCTTATTTTCCAGCTCAAGCTTTAAGACGAGCTCGCTAAATGGATGGACGGTTTGGATATAACACATACCTCATGACAGGACCCACAGAACTTGCTGACGTGAATACAGCAGCTGTATAGCTGGTGTGTGATACACCGGCCAATCTGCTTCCCTACAATTGATACCTACTAGGGTACCAGTTGAAGGTCAAGGGGGTCATGAGAGCAGTCTGGAACGATAAAAAGGGAAGATAGTGTGATCCAACTGTCAACATATGGTTGCTAGTAGGTTGTTGCACATGCCATCATTCATCCCATTGTCCGCTCTAAATTCAGCCGAATCTGAAAAAATCATGATTGTGT
Source organism: Magnolia officinalis (assembly GCA_021015155.1). Classification (NCBI taxonomy): domain Eukaryota; kingdom Viridiplantae; phylum Streptophyta; class Magnoliopsida; order Magnoliales; family Magnoliaceae; genus Magnolia; species Magnolia officinalis. Next base: position 3,388,273 of record JAJHSJ010000006.1, on the reverse strand, counting down.
CGTCACCATGCCTCACTAGAAGAGCCAATATTCCAAGTCACGTCTCTTTTGCAAGAAAAATGATGTTTTGAATTTTCCTTTTTATTTCTCAAATCAACTTGCCCTTCACTCCAAACATCCCAAGACACTTGCAACACATATTGTTTCTAAACTCCTCTCTCCTCCACATACTTCTTTTTATTTTATTTTTTAATTTGCCTCCTTGGGTCCTAAAACTCCATAAAATATGACCTAATGAAATAACACCCAAGCTCTGTTGAATTCCTTAAAACCAGTAAAATCCTATTAAAATTAGAAGCCCCATGTTGTATATATGAAAAGTGGTACCTAATTCCTTCCTTTTCTATAATGGAGGCTCTTCCTCAAAATCTACAATTGTTGACTAACCATAAGAGTCGTTGAAATTAGGTGATTTAATAATTTCTCAATCTCTAAGAGATTCTATAATTACCATCTGGGTGCAGACAGGGGCGGCTCTAAGGGTTAGGCAGGTGAGGCAATTGCCTAAGGCCCCCTAATTATGAAGGCCCTATATTATAGTAAAATTAAAATTTCTTAATTATGAAGGCCCTATATTATAACAAAATTAAAATTAAGAAGAAAAAAAAAAGTCCAAAATTTTTGAAACAAAATTTATCGAAAGCTCTACAAAATAGAAACATCTAAAATTACTTTACAAATTTGAAATTGAAAATAAAAAACAAATCCTAGAAAGTAGCACTATCAATAATAACAGTCTTATATCTTTTGGAAATAATAACATCATTCCCAATAAATTCTTCTCCTAAAACCTAGGACCACAACTGTCTACTTTATCGCTAATTAAGTTCTCAAAAAATTAAATTCTAACGTAATTTTTTAAACTAAAAAGCCTCATTTTTATGACTTGCCTAAGGCCCCCAAAAATGTTGAGCCGCCCCTGGGTGCAGATTCTGAAGCTTCAAGTCATACACATTGTCCTATATCAAAACAGAGCTTTCTGTCAGGAGACCTAAATCTTCTTCTTTTCTTTTCTTCTCTTTTCTTTTCTGTTTTTTTTTTTTTTTTCAAACGTAGATTGCCTGGGACATACCACATGAAGTTCATGCAGTTGAGCGCTAGGTGGCCCTTTGCTATGTCTGTGTGAAATATCACCTGTCAATAACTCGAGTCAAAAAAATGAAGCACATCTAAAACTCAAGTGGGTCACACTACATAAAAAAGTAGAGAGGGAAATGCCAACCGTTGAAACCATCCAGGGGTTCACCGTGATGTTTATGTGCCATCCAAACTGGGGAAACCGATTGGCTACTCCCCTGCCACCGGCCCCGTGGCTGGTGGTCACTGCTGGATATAAATCTCAGGTGAACCACATGACGAGAAAACAATAGTGATTGGATATCCACCATTTAAATCCTCTTAAGGCCCACTGTATTGTTTATTTGATATCCAATTGATTAGGTCATACAGACCCAGATGAAGGGGAGAAAAAAAACAAGAAAGATCAGCTTGATCCAAAACTTTTATAGCCCCCAAAAAGTTTTTAATAGTCAACGTTTCATTCAACACTGTTTCCTGTAATGTGGTCCACTTCAGATTGGGATATACCTTATTTTAGGTCTCATACCATAAAATGATCTAGAAAAATAGATGAACGGCATGGATGAAACACATACATCATGGTTGGGGCCCACATAGCACCAACCATCAGCCATTAGCTGGTGGCAGGGGAGTAGCCAATACGTTTCCGCAAACTGGGAGTCATTAGGACGCGAAAGCCTTTTCCCAAGAAGTTCCTGCGTTGGGAACTTAAGTGGAGCCCACGGTGATGTTTGTTTGAAATCTACCTGTCCATCCGTCTTGTGAGCTCATTTATGAAATGAGGCCAAAAATGAGCCGTATCCAATACTAAAGTGGGCCAAAAACGTGAGGACCGTGAAATATTTGTGAGGCCACTGAACTTTTGAATCAGGCTAATATCTGTGTTTTGAGTTCATCTCAGTAGGAATGACGTTATGAACGATATGGATGGCATGTAAACATCACTGTGGACCCAGGGAGGTTTCAATTGTATGAATTTCCCTGCGGCCTTTCCTCTAGTGCAGCCCACTGGGTGTCGGATCCCCTTACTTTTGGTCTAAAGTCATAAATTGAGCTCACAGAGCGGATGGACCGGGTGGATTTCTAACAAACATCATGGTGGGCCCCACCTAAGTTTCCAGCGCAGAACTTCCTGCGAAAGGGGTCAGCAGGAAATCCGAGCCCAGTGGATTAGGAAACGGATTGGCTACTCCCCCTAACACCAGCCAATGGCTGGTGGTTGGTGCTCCGTGGGCCCCATCATGATGTATGTGTTTCATCCATGCCGTCTATCTATTTAAACAAATCATTTTACGGTATGATAACAAAAATGAGTTATATCCCAATCTTAAATGGACCACATTATAGGAAACAGTGTTGAATGAGCCGTCGACAACTAAACAACATTCTGGGGCCATAAAAGTTTTGGATCAAGCTGATTTTTGTTTTTTCCCTTCATCTGAGGCTGTATAATCTAATCAACCTAGTGGATGTCAAATAAACAGTACAGTGGGCCTTACAAGGATTTTAATGATGGATGTCCAATCACTATTGTTTTCATGTGGTGTGGTCCATCTGAGATTTATATACCACTTATTTTTGGGATGAAGCCATAAAATGATCTATAAAAATGGATGAAAGAAAAGGATGAAACACATACATCATGGTAAGGCCCACAAAGCACTGAACATCAGCCACGGGGCTGGTGTCAGGGGGAGTAGCCAATCCGTTCCCAGCGGATTAGATTAGGTGTCACGGAAACGGACTGGCTACTCCCCCTGCCACCAGCCAATGGCTGGTGGTCGGTGCTCTTTGGACCCCCACCATGATGTATGTAATTCATTCATGCCGTCCATATATTTTTCTAGATAATTTTATGATATTAAACCAAAAATTAGGTATATCCCATTCTCAATTTGAGCACATTACAAAAACAGTGTTGAATGAACTTCGACCATTAAAGGCTTTTTGGGGCTATAAAAGTTTTGTATCAAGCTGATATTTGTTTCTTTCCCTTCATCTGGGTCTGTATGACCTAGTCAACAGATTGGATGTCAAATAAACAGTACGTTGGGCCTTAGGATCATTTAAATGGTAGATATCCAATCAATATTATTTTTCCTGGTCTAGATGAGCTTTATATCCCTTTAATTTTTTATACAAAGCGCTAAAACTATCTTTAAAAATGGATGAATGGAATGGATGAAACACATACATCATGGTGGGGCCCACAGAGCACCAATCACCAGCCACGAGGATGGTGTTAGGGGGAGTAGCCAATCCATTCCCGGTGACACCCGGGCGCGGATTAGATACTGGACACTGACAAGGAAATCGTACTGAAGTGACGTCACCAAGCTGTGGGCTCCACCATGATGCATGTGTTATATCCATACTGTCCATCCATTTGGAGAGATCGTTTTATGGCATGATAAAAATAATGAGATAGATCTAAAGTTCAAGTGGACCCCACCATAGAAAACATTAGGGACAGTGACATCCACCGTTCAAAACTTCTTAGGGGCCACAGAAGTTTTCGATCAAGTTTATATTTTTGTTTTCTCTTCATCTATCTCTATGTTAAGTTATGAATAGGTTGGATCTAAAAAATACATCATGGTGGACCCTATAAATATTTCAACGGTGGGTGTGACTGATCCCACGGTTTTCTGTGGTGCGTCCACTTGAACTTTAGATCTATGTCATTATTTTTCTAATGTAATAAAACGATCTCTACAAATGGTTGGGCGGTATGGATACAACATATGCATCATGGTGGGGTCCACAGAGCTTGGTGACGTCACTTCAGTAGCGATTTGGCTACTGACCTTGTCAGTATCTAATTCGCGCCTGGTATTTTTTCTGTATTCACGCCATACCGTGGGGCCATTTTCATGTATTTGGTATAATACCCAAGACGGTGCAGCCCTTACCGTGGGGCCACTTTCATGTATTTTCTGTATTCATGCCATATATCTACGCCGTTCATCCGTTTGTTCATATCATTTTAACGCATTATCAAAAAATTTGGAGCAAATCGAAATATCAGGTGGACCATGCATAGGAAACAATGGTGATTAAATGTCCCTACCATTAAAACTTCTTAGGGCGCACCTTAATGTATCCATGGTGTTTATTTGACATCCAATCTGTTGGTGACGTCACGTAAGCCTGGATGAAGGGGAAAAAATAAATTTCAGTCTGACCCAAAACTTTTGTGGTCCATTGATGGTCAATCACAACTGTTTCCTATAGTATAGTCCACCTGATAATTGGATTTGCTTCATATTTGGTATAATACCCTAAAATGATCTGGAAAAACAGATGGACGGCGTGGATACAGGATAAGTACAACAAGGTTAGCCCCACGGTAAGGGCTGCACCGTCTTGGGTGACACAGCGTTTCACCTAATCCGCTCCCATCCAAACATGGGTTGTTGACTTGTTGGAGAGAGATGGGAGGCATGGAAGGCTGGAAAGAGAGGCGATATTCAAGGTTTTTTTTTTTTTTGGTAATATTTGGTATATTACCAATTTGCCTTGCAAACCCAAATGGGTCAGGTTGGGCTGGGCCGGAATGACGGGCTAGTACTGTACAGGGTCTCAACTCAGCCTGAATGAAAACGGGCTTGCATTTTAAGCCTGAGCCCGGCCATCAAGCCTATGTCCCAACCCAAATCTGGTTTTCTGCGGGCCAGGCCCGAAAGCCCGAGGCCTAGCCTGCTCAATGACAGCCCTGGAAACAATGTAAAATCCGTTGCAGTAGCAACATTTATTGTCAATAAAACTTCAAACACTCCAGCGACCGACAGTGGGGCCCACCTATTTTGATAGCAACTTGTATATTGCACATGTGCTTATATAGCACGTGTGAAAAGTCAATGCCAAAAAGGTTCACTCGAGCAAATGCACTTAGGATCTGATAGCTGATGGGATGATGACTGGGAAATTTTCCACGCCAGAAGATCCAATCTTTGACCCTTGTCAGTTGTATATGGGCTAGGATTACTCTATTGAGGAGATCCGGAGTATGGAGGTGCCTCTGGCCCATTTCCTCTCTCAGGGCCTGTTGGGGTACCACTTCAAAATAAGTTCATCTCATTTTAGTAGGAAAACGCTCACCTGCGAACCAGTTCGTACATAGTACGTACGAACTTTTTTGAGAACCCATCATACGTGATGAATCTCGCAAATCTGAACCGTCCACATGAAGCAGAACCTCATGAAACCTCATAGTATGAATTTTTACTTTGATCTGAAACTTTAGTGGACCGTGAAAAATGTAAACAGTTTCTTTCCTTAATTTGAATTTCTCTTTGCTATGGACGGTATGGATAAAAGTCTTAGATAAAAGTAAAACTTAGTTTTAGGGGGTTTCACTAGGTGCTGCTTCACGTGAACGGTTCAGATTTTGGATCCACATCACGTATGATGGGTTCTCAAAAAAGTTCGTACGTAGTATGTACGAACTGGTTCGCAGGTGAGCGCCTCTCTCTCTCTCTCTCTCTCTCTCTCTCTCTCTCTCTCTCTATATATATATATATATATATGATCCATCCATCCATTAATTAGAATGAGATGAACTCATTTTTAGGCACCCCGAAAAAATAGGCCCCTGTTTGGGCGCCACGTAAAAAATGATTCAATCTCATTTTAGTTAATGTTTATGTGCATTAGGGATCTCTTTTTTTTAAAAATTATTTATTATTTATTATTTTTACGAGGATTAAAAATTATCTTTATAATCAACAATGATGATATGTAATGCATATTATGATTTACTAAAATGGAGAAGCACTCACTTGCGAACCATTCGTACATACTACGTACGAACTTTTTTGAGAACCCATCATATGTGATGTGGATCCAAAATCTATATATATATATTATATATATATATATATATATATATATATATATAAATCTATTTATATATATATAATATATATTATATATATATATAATGAGATGAACACATTTTTTAGGTGTCTACCACCAACAGGCCTTAAAGCATTTGATTTGCATCTGAGAAGACCAATCACTCCAGTAACATCCCAAACTGTGGTAATGGTTGTCAAGCTAATAATTCCCCAAGTGCTGTCCTACTTCTGGGGTTTGATAGTCCTAGACACATGCACACCCTCTCCAGAGCACCTTGACAGGCATCACACGAGCCACCCAGGCAAGTGTGTGGAACATCTGAGTGGTGCATGTGGCAGCCCCCACTTTGAAAATGACCATGCACAGAGAGCAGGCCCATCTACTCATCAGGCAGGCCACACATCCTACATTAAATGTTGATGGTCAGGAAGTTCTTCTAAAGCTACCCATTCTTCTCATATAGAGGTTGGGCACTTGACAAGTAGATCAGCCTCATTTTCCCATGTGATCATCTTCACAGTGGGGACAGCCACCATATGCACCACCCAAATATCCCACACATGGTTAAAAGACTATCTCAGACTAAGTCATTTGGTCTTGAGTTGAGTCTGAATCGGCCTGACTCGCCGGAGTCGGGTTGACTCAGGAGGGTGATTCATGTATCGAACTGGATTGAGTGATATACTGAGTCTGAGTAGCATCAGATTAGTCAGAGTCTTAAGATCATGACCCTACGTATGTGCCAGGTCAGCACATGTGCTGTGTATGAAGGTGCATGTGGAGAGGGTGCATGAGAAGTTAGCAGACCAACATAGTTCTCTCTTATTTCTAGTTTTACCCTTGCTCAATTCAATAGCTGATCATTCACTCCCTTTATGCTGTTGATAGTGGCTATGGATGTCATTGGACCCATCATTGAAATTCTGAAGCACCTATGGGCACCTCTTTGTCAACGATATAGCAATGCCAAACGCCTCAAACAGAATCTGGAGACCCTAAGAAGGAAAATGGAAGAATTAAGTCACCAAGAAAAAGATATAAAGATGAAATTGAATGAAGGCGACGTACGTGCAGGGAAGAAGCCTAAGAATGAAGTCCAACTATGGCAGGAAAATGTACAAAGAGTAGAGCATGAAGCGCATATTATAGAAGAAAAATCAAGAGAGAATATGAGTTGCTTGAGAGGGTGTTTTCCAAATTACAATTCCCGTCAAAAGTTGAGCAAGCTTGCGGTGGAAAGGATCAAGATAGTGGTGGAGCTTCAAGAGAAGGGCCGGCTCTTTAGTGATTTGTTTGCTGATTCACCTCTAGATGGTGGAAGGACCTTAGCGACAACAACATTAGTTGGTAGAACCACAGCAGATAGAACAATGGAGGCGATTTGGGAATGGTTGATGGATGTTCAGGTTGGAATAATTGGTGTTTATGGCATGGGGGGAATTGGCAAGACAACCATCATGAAGCATGTTTTCAATCGACTCGTTGAAGCATCGGCTTTTGATAGTGTCATCTGGGTAACTGTGTCTAAAGCTTCAAACTTGGAGCAGTTTCAAAACGTTGTCGCAAGGGCATTGGATATAGAGTTCTCTAGCAATGCAGATGAAATGAGAAGATCGCAGGAGTTATTTGCAGCTTTGAATAGGAGGAAAAAATTTGTGCTCATCTTGGATGACATGTGGGTTGCATTTCCTCTGGAGTGGGCAGGGATTCCAAAACCTGAGGTAGAAAATGGCTGCAAGTTGGTCTTGACAACTCGTTCTTTCGAAATTTGTCAAGGCATGGAAACACAAAGAGCAATTAAGGTGGAAGTTCTTTCTGAAGAGGAAGCGTGGGAATTATTCAAGGAAAAAGTTGGTGGTGGTGTTTTCTCTCCACAGGTAGAAGAAATATCAAAGCTTGTTGCTAAAGAATGTTGTCGATTGCCTCTTGCAATCATCAGTGTCGGCCGGAGTATGAGGGAGGTGAATGACATTAGGATTTGGAGAAACACGTTGAATGAATTGCAAAGTTCGACGACGGAGATCAGAAGCATGGAAGAAAATGTGTTTGCACATCTACAATTCAGTTATACTCGCCTAAAAAATGACACGATCCGAGCTTGTTTCTTATACTGCGCATTGTATCCCGAAGATTTTGCTATTCCCAGCAAGGGCCTAATAGAAAACTGGATCGGGGAGGGGTTTATAGATGACTTGGGAAACAGAGAAGCCGAAATGGATAAGGGGCATGCTATTTTGAATGAACTCCAATATGCATGCATGTTGGAAGGTGCTTTTGATGGAATTTATGGCGAATGTGTTAAGATGCATGATTTGGTTAGAGATATGGCCCTTCGCATCACACGAGATAGCCCTCGGTTTTGGGTGAAAGCCGATGTCGGGTTAACGGAAATGCCAAAAGTTGAGGAATGGGTGGAAGATGTTCAAAGGATATCATTGATGAGAAACAAAATAGAGATACTTTCAGGTCGACCGAACTGCCCTAGACTCTCTACCTTGTTGTTGCAAGAAAACCGCTTCTTGAAGGACATCTCTCATTCCTTCTTTGAGCATATGAACAGCCTTAGAGTTCTAGACCTATCGTATACGAAGATTGAGGAGCTTCCACAGTCACTTTCCAACTTGGCAAACCTCCACATACTCCTTTTGCATTATTGTGTAAGATTGAGGAAACTGCCTTCACTAGCAAATCTCAAGTCACTGAGAGTGTTGGACCTCTATTATGCCCCCATTGAAGAATTGCCACAAGGGATGGAAGGATTGGTTAACCTCAGACGCCTTGAACTCTCTTGGACGCATAAACTTCACATGTTCCCAGCAGGAATTGTATCCAGGCTCTCCCTCCTAGAAGACCTAATAATGTATGGGAACCCATGGCGATGGTCATCGAACTCAACAGAGACAAGAGGAGGTAGCATTGATGAAATTAAGGGCTTGAACCGGTTAGCTAATCTTAGCATCCACATTGGAGACGTGCCAAGCTTCCTTAACTATGTTAGATCTATGAAGTGGCAAGCATTGAAAAGTTTCCACCTCATGGTTGGGCTGACTTCAGAATCTATATCACTTCCGTTAGACTGTGCTGTAGAATTTCACGGTTGCGATCTCATTAGCCATAAGAACTCTCTCATGGTCCCAAACAGCACTCGAGTCTTAGGCATGGTAAGTGCAATATCACTCGGTTGTCAGAATTGTCTAGCTTATTAAATGCGACAGAGTTTAAAGAATGTTACATCCATACCTGTGATGCGATACAGTGCATTTTAATGGATGATGAGAACACCTTCCCAAGCTTAGAGATGTTAGACCTTAAGCTTCTGCCTAGTTTAAGTTCTCTCTACAAGGGCATCATGCCACATGGCACCCTTGGAAGCCTGAAGAACTTGTACATTGGCTTTTGTAATAACTTGAAGAATCTGCTCTCACTTGAATTGTTAAATCACCTTCAGAACCTTGAACAAGTTAAAATCCGCCATTGTGAACTGATGGAGGAGGTAGTAGAGGAAGAAGGTGAGATCGTTGAAGACATAACTGATACCACCGCTAGCATAATACTCCCAAGGTTGAAGAGATTGAGTGTGAGAGGATTAAAAGAATTGAAGAGCATTTGTAGGAGGAAAGTCATATGTAATTCTCTATGTACTATCAGAGTTCGTGGATGTCCGAAACTGAAGAAGCTCCCTCTCTCAATTGATAATATCCCACCCACTATCAAAGGAGAGAAGGAATGGTGGGACGCACTAGAGTGGGACGATGATAATGTCAAGACATTCCTCCAACGCCGATTCATAGAAATAGAATCGTGAAATTGCAAATGAAAGAAGAAGACATGCTATTTTACTCTCTGATTTGATTATCTATTACAAGGTTTTTTATCTTCACTTTTACTTATTTTAGCAGTTTCCTAACTTAGTGGCTTGGTTTGTACTTGAACCCATTTCTTTCTATATATGGTATGTCTTTAGTGTTTGATTAACTATGTTAGTTGTTTAGTACTAAAATATTATTACTACTTTTATCAAAATTAGACTTCATGAGGTTTCTATAGGGGATACTCAACTTTTTTTCCTCTTTCAGGTTTTCCTTGTGATCATTGTTTTGGACACTTTCCTTCTTGAGTTGGTACAAAGGTGGAAGATGAGCTTTGTGATGCAGCCCACATCAAGGCCAAATTGTTCTTAACTGTTGATCATCGAGCAGCTTGTGATCATGAGCATCAGAGGCCCAAATTGTCTGCCATCATTCATGGATCCCAGATGAAGAGTCCTCTAGGTAAGTGACTCCCAACTCAGAATAGTTTCCTTCTAGAGATGACTCCTAATTTTTAGTTATGTAGATGGAGTTCACGTTTCCCTTAATAGATAGTATTGATGTCACTTATCTTGTGGCCGAATTTTTTGTATCAAGCGATGTCAAAATAACAAAAAAATTGGTCCCACATGAAAGTTTATTGAGTTAGTTCCAAAGAGCCCAAAATCCCAAAATCATTAAATTTTGATATCATTTGAGTGAGTTATAGCCAATTTTCTAAAGGTATGCATGGTTGTGATGAGATCAATGTTTTAAATATCGTTATCACATAATGTATCGCACCCTTGGGATACGGATACATATCGGTTATTGCATGAGATTATCGGTTGTATCGCCGTTGTCGGGAAACATGGGAACATTGGGAAATTTGTCAAAATTTTCAATGAAACTTCAGGGATTGTTAAAAAAGACATCAATTAATACACACTTAGAAATCAAAAAAAAAAAAAAAAAAGTGCACATAATAAGGGTTTCCTTTGTATGGGGTCCTAATATATGCACTTTCCAACTGAACTGATGCAAGTATATTCATATAATTTATAAACTTGTAACGCCCCGATTTTCGAGACCCAAGTATACAATTTGTTTCCTGAAAATCCGGTGTTAACTAGTGATCAATAGATAATTCAATCAAATTAAAGTGCGATTAGTAGAAGCAAAGCGTAGTATAGATGCATCCCAAACCAAAGCAATATCCTCGGCCACTCAGCTCGGGCCCATATACAAAAGTTCCAAAATATAATTGTTCAAAACAAACTATATCACAACTAATCCTACTGATTCAAGCCAAGTACGCAGCCACTTCCTGATGTGACCCCTCATCATAAAATTCCTCTTCGACAGTGGTTGACTCCGGGCCCACCATACATCCGTCAGTACCTATATCTGCATCCTCTATACGGTTGGACATTGATGAATGAGTGGCCAGCTCAGTGTGATCTCCCCTTAAGATTAAACACCGCCGCCCTAGACAAGAATTAACATAAAAATGTTTAAGCAACCAAAACATAGTAAATACAATCTTATTATATGCATGGTTGCGTGAATGTAATCATCGTCCTAAGGATGCTTATCTGTGCGGACATTGGGCTCGTCGCCCATGCAATGTGGCCGATCACCAGTGAAAGTACGTAGTACATACATAGTGCCAAACTCACCAATATAGCCGATCATCAGCGAAAGTACATAGTACGTGCATAGTGTCAAACTCACCAATATAGCCGGTCACCGGCGAAAGTATATAATACGTACGTAATGTCAAACTCTCCAATACGGTCAGTATGCTATGTATGCATGATTAGCCAAACCATTATTAGTCCAGTTACAATCAACCAATTTAAATAAGCTCAATGTCACTACGGAGGCTCGTCACCAAAGTAGGCCGACAGATCGGGCATAGGTCTCATACCACCATCCCCGGCTCATGAGACTACCGCCTTAAGGTGTGTATAGAACCCATCAACACGTACGTGGTCAATCAATTCTCAATATAAGGGAACTACCACCGTATGTTGACTAGGGATGAAGTATAGAAATCATTAAATGCAGCGACTAAGGTAAGACAGTATGTATAGTTCAATACGAGTAAACAATGGTGAGTATAAACGTTACATGGTTCACTCCATAGTCAGGTAAGTGAAATCACTTCATAGATGGTAAGCCCCATAAATCAATCGCCACTAATCACAACCTTCATGTTGAGGGTTTATTTTCATCACATCCGTTCCGTTACACCCTAAGCTCGGACTCTCTTTAAATAAGAGTTTTCATAGAGAAGTTTTAATCATTATGTGACTTGCAACCAATATAATCATACGAGACAAGAAGATATAAGCATAATTCAATATTTACAATAAAACTCATGTGTGTATAAAGTTCAAGGATCATGTGCCCATTACTTATCAATTCTAAATATATAGTTCTAGTAAAAGTAATCAAATGCATGCTTTAATGAATCTAAAGCATATTTTTATTTCTAAAACATGCGATAAAGTAAACTAGTCAAAGGATCGGACCTATAACCCATGATCAAGAAGATTGAAGATTCAATCACTTCTAAGATATCTATATAATAGTTAAACAATGGCTAAGTAAGGTTATAAGGTATGTATTCAAGCAGCAAGTTAAATGATCATCCAGTCCTAGGATATCACTTGCAACTGTTATAAAAGACTAACCCTAATCCAGTTTAGAGATGGAAAGCTCAAGGGGAGGAAAATCATCACCTGGTGGTTCGTAGCTCTTCCCTTGAATTGGATCCCTGTGATCGTCTAATGGTCTAACGCGGTATGTTTGGCCACCTGGGGTTATTTCCAACCCAAGATCTTGTGTTAATTAGTGTTCACAACACTCTAGCTAACTACTAGGTGGTTGTTTGAAAGGCTTGTCAATTGGGTCTATTTCAATATGACCAGTCCCACCAACTTTGGCCCATTTGGCGAGGCCCACCTAAGCCTTGAAAGGAGGCCAGTTGGAACATGGCCCACACGATCCTTACGTGAGTGCGGCCCACCTGTATATGGTGTAGCCCACCTGGTATATGGTGCAGCCCACCTGTGCAGCGTGCGACCCACCTGCGCAGGTTCATTTTCTGAGCCGATTTCAGCTGGGATTCCAGCCCACCAGAGGTCCATTTCTGGGCCGTTTTCCAGCCCGAAGTGCTGCCCGATGCACGTCCTGTATATCCGTTTAAATTAGGGCCTGTTTGAGGCCTAATTCCAGCAAAATTCAAAGCCCATTACAGGTCGTTTTTAGCTTATTTTAGAGCCCAATAGATACTCACTTTCTGCCCTATATCTGGCCCACACTATGGCCCCAAACGGTCTGATTCCAGGCCGTTTTGGCATCATTCAAGGCGCGGTTTTGGCCGTTCTTTTTGGCTTGGATTGAGGCCTATTTAAAAGCCTGATTTCAACTGCTTCCAAGCTGATTTTCAGCCATCTCTGAAGTTTCCCTTTCAGATATTTTCCAACTGAAAATCCGTTGTTTTCACGTTGTAGTTGCAGCCATTTTCAACCGAAAAATCAGTTGCTATCTGGATACATTTCCGACTGTTTTCGAGCTGAAAATCTGCTGTCATGAGGTTGTATTTTCAGCTGTTTTTAAGCTGAAAAATATGCTGCTATGAGGTTGTATTTTCAGCTGTTTTTAAGCTGAAAAATCAGCTGCTATCAGGCTGATTTTTCAAGTTATCTACATGTTAGAGTTTTAGCTGTTATCCGGTTGATTTTTCAGCTATTTATAAGTCAGATTTCCAGCTACTATCAGGCTGATTTTTCAACCATTTATAAGTCAGATTTTCAGCTACTATCAGGCTGATTTTTCAGCCATTTATAAGTCAGATTTCTAGCCATTATCAAACTGATTTTTCAGCTATTTATAAGTCAGATTTCCAGCCATTATCAGGCCTGGTTTCCAGCCCGCTTTCAGCATAACATCAGGCCTGATTTTTAGCCTGTTTTAGTGTGAACTCAAGCCTGGTTTCTGGGCCGTTTTCAACTTGATATCAGGCCAATTTGAGGACTGATTTGAAGGGCATTTTCATCTCTGTTGGACGTCCAGCTGAGACTCATTTTTGGCACTAAAATGGCCCAAATGGAGGCTTGGTTAGAGGACATTGTCAGCTCTGTTGGACGTCCACTTGAAACTCGCTTTTGGCACCAAACATGGCCCAAATTGAGGCTCAAATGGAGGCTCAAACCATGGACAAACTTCTCACAGATTTGCATGAAAGAAAATGGAGAGAAAGAGAGATCATTACCTGGCTGTCTTGCAGCTCCTCTCTCTCTCTCTCTCTCTCTCTCTCTCTCTCTCTCTCTCTCTCTCTCTCTCTCTCTCTCTCTCTCTAGCGTGAAAGCTGAGGGCAACAGTGCCCATTTATAGGCATAGGAGAGGAACTTCCAACAGTTGGAGAGAGGCCCTCATCATGCGACGGTCGAGATTAAAAGATGGTCGTGCATGGGGCCAATCCATGTTTGAGGATGGATTACTAATGCCTTGGCCTTCCTAAAAGTACATCGTTTGGGTCTGGTGGGGCCCATCCGTGATCAGGCTTGGACGGATTATCGAGGAAGATGACCCAACCATTAATGGCAGATTACTATCTCATGTGTTTTGACATGATCTGGTCCGTTTGAGCGGACCAGATGGGTCCCCTGATCAGTGCGGGGCCCTTTTTTTGGGCCACAAACACCAGTTCCGGTTCATCTCATGAGAAGATCAGATTTTTCTCAATTTTCTCATGAGATGAAATATCTCAGCTTCTCATATCGTACTACCCACTAGGATGGGCACTACCCACTAGGATGGGCTGGGATCATGCCACGTGGCCCCAGGGAATGGTCACAATCTTGCCAGCCTCCTTTATCTAAAAATGGGAAGTCTCTTTGTTCTTCCCTTATGGTTTGCTTGGTCATTTTTGGCTATGAGAAGACCCTCCCATAGCTGGATCGTTGGTGGCTGTAACCCCATGGATAAAGGGTTGTTGGCTTGCATATCAAGCTACCTGATGGTCCCTCATCTTGGATCGTAGCCACACATGAAAGAAATGGACGATCCAGACCAAACTCCTCCATTCCTATGCATGGATCCAAATCCCTATGCCGTTTTGGTTGGGCAGACCCCACAAGTAAAATGGATGGTTTGGATCGTCCGGAAAATGGCCAAGGTGGTCCACTTTGGGGCTTGAAATCTCCCAGTTTCAAATTTCAAAAAACAGCAAGGAGAGTTTTTCCTTTTTCTTTTTTTTTTTTTTTTTTGCTTTTAGTGAAGGTGCTCGGTCAAAGGTCGTTTGACCGAGTAGCCATGTCCAGTGCACGTCTTGCACTTTAGTGTATGGTGTACACACAGTTTGTGTGGGACCATTATAATTCCTATGATGAATCTACTCCATCCAGCTAGCTTGGGGGCCCCACTTTGGGGGTCCTGGCCCACTTTGGGCCGATGGTGAGGTCCAGGTGGGCCATATCATGCACTTCGAGACTTTGTTTGGCCCATACATCGCAATCCAATGGTCGGATGGGCTTGAGATCTTGTTAATTTGGATGGTTGAACGGGGATTTGAGAGGTCTCAACTGCTTGGTTGGCCACTAATTAATTCCCGAGGGTTGATAGTTGTGTACAATGTCAGTATATGTGACCTATGGTATCTTTAACTTGAAGTGCTTAGTTATACTTACCCTCTTGGCTGATGTAGGATCCCTATCAGCCCCTAATGGATGGCTCTAGGGCTACTTGGAACCTTCTGGTGTGCCTTGAGTAATTGAATTTTACAATAGCAGGGTTGGGGCCAAAATCGAATGGTTGGGTTAATCCGTGGAATGTTGCAGATCCTGAGTTGGTGGTTCTAGAGTCGAAGTTGTTAGTGGACGTCCCGACTAGCCTCTAAACTCGTCTAGGTGTTATTGAACGGCTTGAGGGACGGTCCTAGGTTACTCCCATTCATTAACTAGGTTTTAAATGGTAACACTCGAGTACTGGAAAGTACGGGGTGTTACAAAACATAAGATGTATGGAAACAGAAGCAATACATTTAAAAGCAAAAGAAGATTCGCTAGATCAAGGTACATACATGTTTAATTTTGTGTTTGGATACAAAGATTGTAACTGATTGGCGAGAAATTGAGAAATTTTGATTTTTCTCAATTTTCCACAACTTGACCCATCTCCCATAATTATTTTTTTTTCAAGGATAACGGGATAATATTAAAAGAGAGAAAAAAGTACAAAAAGAAATGAAGGAATCTACTGAGGTAGCAGAAAACTTATGATCCTAGAAACGATAAATCATAATCTTTCAAGATGTTTACAATCCCCGCCCATTCAAAAATTAACGTTTTAACTCTAGAACCAACTGACTGAACCGATGTAGATATATCATTGAAACATCTATTATTTCTTTCTTCCCAGACTGCCCACCAAATCGCAAGGATAGACAGTCTCCAAAGACGAGATCTTTGCTTGCCTATTTTCACACCATGCCATGCCATTAGAAGATTGCTAGAAGATTTGGGATTGCACCAGTTGATTTTAAAGCGATAGTAGAAATCTGCCCAAATTTGGGAGACGAAAGGGCAATGAATCAGGAGATGGTCCACGGATTCCTCATCATTCATGCAACAGAGGCATATGTTCACAATCTGCATGCCCCTTTTCTTCAGATTATCGACTGTTAAAATTCTGTTTTTCCCCGCTAACCAGCCAAAATAAATGAATTTAGGGGGGCAGAGTATTTCCAAATGAACGGCGTGGAAGGAGTCGATGATATGAGAGAGGAGGCGAGGAGGGTGTGGAAAGATTTGACCGTGAACTTGCTGCTTTTGTCGCCGGACTAAATGATTCTGTCAAGAGATGATCTATCAGGCGCAGCTTTAGAAATGTAGTCAAGAAGGTCCACGTACTCTGAACATTCCCAGTCCTGGAGATTTCTGAAGCATCTCACATCCTAGACACAATTCGACTCGACAATAGAAAAACGGTCTGCCACTTTAACATTGGAAAAAGGAGCCAGCCGATAAATGTTCGAAAACTGAGTTTTGAGAGGCAACTCTCCAAGCCACACATCTTCCCAGAATCGGATGGATTGGCCATTACCAAGATCGAAGCTAATACGCTTGAGCATCTCTTCTTTGGATCGCATGATCCCTTTCCAAATATGAGAGGCCCTATACATCGATGAATCTTTGGTCCACCAGTCACAAGAAGAACGACCATATTTGCTTTTGATGATGGAATTCCAAAGGAAGCCTTCTTCATTTCCGAGTCTCCATATCCATTTACTGAGGAGGGCCCGATTCATGATTTTGAGATTTTTTATGCTCGCCCCTCCCTCTTGAAAATGTTTACAGACCTCCTGCCAATTGAGAAGATGTAGCTTATTTTGATTATCCTTACCACACCACATGAAGTCACAACTCAGCTTGTCGATGGCCAGCAAAACAGCCGAGGGGCATCTAAAAAGAGACATGAAGTATATGGGCAGATTGGAGAGGGCTGCTTTGATGAGCGTGAGGCGACCTCCAATAGAGAGATATCAACACTTCCATCTAGCTAGGAGTTTCTGAAATTTGTCGATAATCTTGTTCCACATATCCTTCGGAGGGTGGCCAACAAGGGGAAGCAGAGGGGAAGCCACGAAGGATAGGGAAAGGAGGCTGAAATGCAACCAAGAGAATTTGCAAAAGAAACTGATTCATCATCTGAAATATTAACTCCAAGGAGTTTCGATTTGGCCATATTAATCCTAAGACCAGACACGGCTAAAACTCGAAGGGCTATATGTAAGCATCGAAGGTCGTATGTATAATCCCGTACCCTGGGCCGCCGAAGAAATAAGCTGGTATCATCTGCAAACTGGATGTGGGAGATGGCAGGAGATATCCCGGGCATCTTGATACCACGAAGAACTCCAGCCGCCTGACCTTTACTCAGCATTTGGGACAAAGCTTCACTGATCATTAGGAAAAGAAGAGGGGATAAGGGGTCCCCCTGACGGAGACCTCTAGAGGTGTTGAAAAAGCCGAAAGGAGAGCCATTAAGAAGGATTGAAAAGTGGGCTGATTCGACGCACGTGTGGATCCATTTTCTCCATTTGGTTCCAAACCCCATGCGGATCATCATGTATTGAAGGAAGTCCTACTCCACGTGATCGTAAGCTTTCTCAATGTCCAGCTTGCATAAAACGGCCCTATCGCCAGATATGTGGCATGAGTGAAGAATTTCGTTGGCTATAAGGGCACAGTCCACAATCCGTCTTCCCCTGATGAAGGCTCTTTGGTTAATTGAGATGAGATTACCAATCACCTTAGACAGCCTTTGAGAGAGCACCTTAGCTAGGATCTTATAAGGACCCCCTATCAAGCTGATGGGTCTGAATTCAGAGAAGCAACTAGCGCCTACTAGCTTAGGGATAAGGGCTATAAAGGAAGCACCTAGACCTTTAGATAGTCTCCCTCTATTGTGAAACACAGCCATAAATTCCATGATGTCTGGGTGAATGGAATCCCAGAATGTTTGAAAAAAGGCTATTGGGAAGCCATTAGGACCCGGCAACTTATCTCTGCCCGCGAGTCGACGGCTAATTTGACTTCTTCGTCAAACAAGGGGGCCTCTACGAGATTCGCTTCCGTGGGACCTAACGAGTTGAATTGAATACTATCTAGGCCCGGTCTGCTCCAACCATCAGAGGTTAGGAGAGATTTGAAATAATGAATGGCGTGGTCGGCTATCTCCTGTCTGTCATCTGTACAAACCCCATCTACTGAGATGCTATGAATAGCTTTAGCAAGGGCACGCATGTTAGCAATACTGTGAAAGAACTTGGTGTTCTTATCGCCTTCAGTGATCCATCTAACTCTGGATTTCTCCTTCCAGGATATTTCATCTTGCAGCGATCTAACGGAAATATCTTGTATGATCTGGATACGTCTGCCCAGTGCTTCAGAAGACAACATAGATCCCTCTGCTTCTGAATCCAAACTCTGGAGTTCCGACAGAAGGGTTGCCATTTCCGAATCCCTTTTTCCCAATTCCTTTGTTTTCCATTTCTTCAGCTTCTCCTTAAGCAATCTGAGCTTACATAGAAGTTTGTGACCCACGAAGCCTTCGACCTGAAATGAGGACCACCATTCCTCGACCCGCTGCTTGAAATCTTTTAGGTTGATCCAGGAAGAAGTAAACCTAAATGGTTTAAGACCCCAGCTCTCATCTTCCAGGGATAGCAAGATTGGACAGTGGTCTGAAGTAATTCTGGGAAGGGCCAGTTGAGTAGTTGTCGGAAAGGCCTCTAGCCAGTCAGTGGATAGAAGAAATCTGTCGAGTCTGGACTGAATTGGAGTTTGACGACCGTTGGACCAGGTAAACCTCGCCCCAGATAAGGGGATATTAACCAATTCGTGCGATTGGATCCAATCAGAAAACTCTTCCATAGCTGAAGAAACTCTTCTCTTCCTTGAATGCTCCTCGGTAAATCTGATGACATTGAAATCTCCTACGAAGTAGCAAGGACCTGGGAAGGAATGCCTAATGCTAGTCAGCTCATTCCAAAAATCTTTTCTGATATGATCTAAGTTAGGACCATAAACCGAAGAGAGAAGGCAACATAAAGAAGAACACTTATCTTTTAAGATAGCTGAGACTGAAAATGATCCAACGGAGGAGGATTGAAGCTCCCACTTGGAAGTTTTCCATGCCAGAATGATGCTGCCAGAGCTTCCTGAGGCATTGAGAGGAACCCATTTGACATCCTTAGCTGACCACAGCGTGGACAAGAGTCTTTCTTTGAAGATGGAAACCTAAGTTTCCTGAAGGCAAAGAATATCTGAATCTTTCCTACCTATCATATTTTTTATTAGGCTCCTCTTCTGCTTAAGAGTCCACCCCTCTAACGTTCCAGGAGAGAATTCTCATCGGAGCACCAATCTTCCCTATAGACCCATCTACCATAAATCTCGAAATCGAAGTTCCAAATCTATGATTTTCAATGGAAAGTATGAAGAATAATATATTTGTAACAATTTGACACTGGTTTAATGTAATTTACAACAAAAACATGGATTGAAAATCTAAAATGCTCACAAGTGAGATATATCAGCACTACCTGTGCATTTCGTATCGCACAGGTGGGATACAAGATATATCGTGGGATATATCGGCTGATATCGTCGATATTTACAACACTGGATGAGATTAAGTGATACTTTGTTTTTTGTTTGTTTATTAAAATAGATGGCTAGGATTTGAAGCAACAAATGGCTAGGATAGCATTAGGGTTTCCTTTGGTTTTATAAAAGTCTATAAATATGTAGAGACATGAATCTCCATAATATTTAGTTGAACATTGATTTCTTTTCTTAATGATTTGATTTTATCTCAGTTGATTTCCAGTCCATGTGCTGAAGGAATTTGACAGATCATCACCAAGCTGCTTGCATACCATTCGTACCTGGGTTGTATGTAGATCCTCGCAGAGCCGCTCGCACATCTGCCCATAAACAAGACCTTCCTACCCTTCAGTAAGTCTCTCTCTGGACGTGTATCCCATCTGTGTTACTGCTTCTGCCATTGTGAATGCCACAGTCACATGCGTCAAGTAGTCATCCTATCATCTTTGTGAAGATTACTACACCTAATTTTGTTGATGCATTGTGGTTCTGACTAAACGACATTCTCATTATACCAAAAAAAAAAAAAAAAAGAATAATCAATAAGATTGAGTTTGTGTGTGTTGTCAGTTCAGATGATTCAATTATACACTTTGGAAAGCTAAGGTTTCTTAATTTATTTATTTTTGCACACTAAGGGCATTTTCACCTAACATTTGGTGTACTTGGGCTACCGTTTGTTATGGTTTTATCTTAGCTTAACTTCTCCATGAGAAACACCACATGCTTTATTTCAACACATACTGCCACTGGTGCTGCTTATTTCTTGCTAGCAGATGCCTGGAAACCCAATTGTTAATTTATGCATTCCGGACTCTCTCAAAACCACTCCCTACTGTATAGAACTTTATTTCCTGCACAATAATGCTTTAAAAACAACAGTTACACTATGCATGCAGCAAATCGTGCCAAGCAGGCTGGTTTTCCATTGCATGCTACAGACCTAAACTATTTGCAAAATTCCCTTTCAGATGGTGTGCAGTAGTTAGGCTAAAGTGTTGTGTTGGGCATGATTGTGTAGACATGTGAGAAGTTTTTGTTGTGTGCAGCCAACTTCTTAAGCATGTCATTTGCATTTTTGGTCCTATGATGGTATACTTGTGGCCTCCATGCTTAGCGGTCTGCCTGGCAACGGCCACGACCTTACCTTGCTTGCTCACTCTTCAGGGGGCATGCATGTAATAGTTGGATGGGTTCCAATACTAGGTGGGACTCTGCAGCTATGTGAGTGGTGTCAATGTGAGCCTCTATCACGGCCGATTCAAGAACTCTTGTATAGGAGGAAGGTTGGCATCTGGCAGGCAGCTGTTCAGAGAACTTTTGCCAATCTACCATTTAAAAACCAACCCCAAATGCCGGGTGAAAAGACTAAGATCATGATAATGATACTACGTATGCAGCAACATAAATCTGATGATGGTTTGTTTACATACCCAATGCCTTGCAATTTGGAAGATAATGACATGAAAATTCAAAGCAGAATGAAGCAGGAAGAACATTACAATGTGCAGCCCTAATGAAAGCTTTCTTCGCAAGCAATTTAATTCTTCCACATTTGGCAACATTGTACTATTTTAGAAACGAGCCACTATATACACCCATCCTTACCACTTTGGCTATATAGTAGTACGAAATTTTAGATTACCCAATTGTACAAAGTTGTAATGAAAATACAAAGTGGAAGTAGCATGCATTTCCCAGTCAAAATGGGTTCCAGAAAAATTCCCTTTCCAGAAATGTCTATACTTGAAGGGGTATGCCACATGCTTTCATTCACCAATTAGCCTAAGGGCTTGTTTGGCAGCATGGATTTTCAATCCTGTGGAATCCAGTGGATTTTGTACCTGTGGAATCAAATGGATTTTGCATGGTGTCTAGGAGTGATCCAGGGTTCAATCCCTGGTAGTGTTACCTTTCAAAAAAAAAGGATTTTGCATATCAGCTTTTAGGTGGGAATGGGAAAAAAAAAAAAGGCTCCTTTGAGGGATTTTGATTCCTTTGAAATCCAAATCCTCAAAATACTTGCTACCAAACGACCTAAATATATGAAATCCCTTCAAGTCCCTCTAAATCCATACTGCCAAATGAGCCATAACATCACAGAAATTATGTAAAGTGTACCAATGATGCTGTTTTGAAAAAAGATTACTTCTATAACGCCAAATCATTCATTTTCACACTGATAGTTTATCTCGGAACCAAAATCATGATGCTGCTATTCCAAGGGGAGAAACCAAATAATTCTGCTCAAACCGTGTTACAATATTCAGACAATGAAATGAGACAAAAGAAGGGAAAAAAAAAAAATCGATTATGGGGATGGTAACCATATGGAAGACAATGAGAGAGAGAGAGAGAGAGAGAGAGAGAGAGAGAGAGAAACTGATTCAACTGACTGGAAGAAAATGGTTTTCAATTCTTTTTTAATTTTTATTTTTATTTTTACTTTTCAAATCCTAAACAATTACCATTGTTATGGGAAAATATGGGCCAACCTCGGAAGAGGCGGACTCAGCTCGGTCGATTGGGTGGACACACCTGGACAGGAACACCTCCAACTCCAATTGAGGAAAGCGCAACTCGGCCAGATGGGCAGACTCACCATAGTAGGCCGGACGACTAAGGCCGATGAGCCGAACCTCGCCTCGCCGGTGATAGCTCGTCCATCCCGGTTCGATAGCAACCAAAGTTCGGCTTTCAAGTTCCTTTGTAGAGCTTTCACATCAGTCTGGAACCCGGAAGAAGCCATTACACACTCCACCCGTTGCCTTCGACCAAACCCTTGTTGACAAGCGACCAGGATCAGCCCACCCATGGGCTCAGACTGTCGCAAGTGAGACCTAGACTTCGGAGTCAGCTCAAATGAGAACGTAGTCTACAATTACGCTCAAGAATCAACTCCAGTAACACATGTCTAGAGCAACATCCGACGCACGATCTCCGGGTAACGGCCAACATCAGCGCACGCACCATTCTCGTTCAACGACAAGGATCGTGCCGAGAATGACAGGCACGTTCATCTCAGGAAAAAGGTATAAATAGGGGACTCATTTGCATAGACAGGTACGCAATATCTCACACCCTAAGCCCCAACTACAATACTTAGACCCAGATTCCTAGCCTGACTTTGGCATCGGAGGGTCTCCTGCTCTAGCCAGGGTCTCCTGTGCAGGCTTACAGGGCTCGGCGCGAGTGCTCGGAGCTCGGCGAGGGTGAACCAGATTTTTGCATCAACAAACATCTCTCAAAAAAATAAATAAATAAAAATCCAAAACAATTACCAATATTGTGATACTCAATAGTACTATCTGACATTACCTCGTTCTCATAATAAGGTGATTATTGTCATGCTTCTTCACAATATGGATGGCCTTTGAGATCGTTCCACCATTGCTTCCATGTATAGATATGCTCTTTGCATAAAAGCGACGATGCACCTCAATGTCTCCAATAAGAATACAACAATTACCTTCATTGTGAGGAAACAACTCACATACCTGCCTTCTGACTTGTCTGAATCTTGTGGGGTCCATGACATGGAGTTGGGTAAGTTGGTGTAACACTGTAACTATAGGGGCTGTTTCGAATGAGGTTTGCTCAAATACATCCTGATGTATGACAGTAACATACAGCAGACTATAGCCATCAGATCTGGGCCTTTTTCAATGACACAAACCGTTTATCTGGTAGGGCTCTCCTTGGATGGGGGATGTCCAAAAAGACTCTCTGATTGAACATTTCAACCCATTGATCATACGAAGGGTATGGTGACTGTTCATGTTCAAAGCAATATCAATGGATTGAAATTATCCAACTATAGCTTTTATTTCTTGACTTTCCACTATACAAAGTGAGACCTGTTATATAAATGATCGTCGGAAGATGACCCAGATTGAAAGGCTAAAGTCAAACCTTGTTTGGAATTACCACAATCAGAATGGAATAGGATTCGCGTTGGCCCATGCAAGTTTTTTGGAAGTGAAGCTGTTTCCTACATCTTGCAGAATGCAGATGAAGGATGCTCTAAATGCATCCACAAAATGTGCTCCAAAAATGACCATAACCCTTTATCATCACATTGTCAGTTGAGGCAATGGATGAATGCTCCCAATTCCAATTTCGAGGACATTCCAAAGAGGCCCTTAGCCTTTCGAAGATGGAGATCTCTCTCACAATGGTTCCTGCCAGTGCCTTCATCCAATATCATCATTTCACTCCCACTCCTCTAGAAGAACGTATATTGAATTTGGCCTGAATCCTGCTTCCTTCAACTGCAAAGCTAAACCACCTAAAACTTCGTATATCTGGAAGCCTTCAGGGTGATGCCTATCTTCGACAGTGAATGCATGAACCTTTCCGTTCACTCGAATGAGACTGCGGCCTGGCGATTTCCTCACCCCCTTGCTTTTCATCATTGCCCGTATCTTTGCAACACCCTCCCACCTCCCTAATGCTGCATAGATGTTTGCCATCGCGACATATGATACAGCAGTCTGAGACTCTATCATGAAAAGGTGGTCCGCCACATACTCGCCAACCTCAACCGCATTGTGAATTCTGCAAGCACCAAGTAAAGCACCCCATAACCCAGCATCAGGTTCAACAGGCATGCTCTGGATGAATTCCAATGCTTGTTTTACTCTACCGCTACGCCCAAGAAGATCAGCCATACAAGCATAGTGCTCTAATTCGGGCCTTATCTGATATACTTCAACCATTAAATTGAAATACTCCCACCCTTTCTCGAGGAAACCAGCATGGGTGCATGCTTGAAGAACAGCCAAAAATGTAACACAATTCGGTTTCAAGCCTGATTTCACCATTCGAGAGAAAAGATCAAAAGCCTCTTCGAAATCCCCATTCATCGCATACCCTGCGATCATAGTCGTCCAAGAGACTATAGTTTTCCCAGGCATAGAGTTGAAAAGACCCCGAGCTTCATCAATACTACCACATTTGGCATACATATCTACCACCGCATTAGAAACCATAACATTCTCTATCAACCCATTTGCAATCGCATACCTATTGATCCATCGCCCAAGATCAAGAGCCCCCGTTTGGCTACAGGCGGACAACACGGCAACCACAGTAACTGCATCAGGCTTCTCACCAGCTGCTTCCATGGAATAAAACAATTCCAATGCTTCGTCGACATCCCCTTTCTGGGCATACCCACCAATCATCGCGGTCCAAGAAACACAAGTTCTATCCAACATTTTATCAAACAAAAAGCGTGCGGAGCTAACATCCCCACATTTAGAATACATAGAAATGAGAGTGTTTACCACCAACACATCCAAATCAAACCCTTCTTTGATGGCCCAAGAGTGGATTAGCTGGCCTGGTAAAAGCGAACCTGAATGAGCGCATGCCGAGAGTAAGCTAAGAATGGTGCTCAAGTCCGGTCTAGTTCCATCCTTACACATGCGGCGGAAAAAACATATAACCTCAATGAACCTATCCAGATAGGCATAACCAGCAATCATTGAATTCCACGAGACAACTGTTCTCGCAGCCATAGAAATCCCATTAAATACAGACTCTGCCGAGTCCAAATCATCACACTTAGCGTATGCAGCAATCCAAGTGTTGGCGACAGAGGTATCAGCTTTGACTCCAGTGTGAATTCCCAGGGAATGAACAGCTTTCACCACATTTAAGTTCTTCATATTTGCACTAGACTGAGTCAAGCTTATGATCGTGATTGAATCAGGTTTGAAATCTGCAAGCCTCATTTGGTGGAAAAGATCCAAAACTCTATCAAGAAGACCCAACTGAGAAAAACCCACAATGATCACATTCCAAGACGCCACGTCTCTTTCAGGCATTCCAATAAACACTGCGTGTGCGGAATCCAAATGGTGGCATTTGGCATACATATCTACCATTGCTGTTTGCACGAAGATATCGGAAGAGAAAGGGGATTTTGCAATGTGGCTATGAATGATTTCGGAGTTTTGGAGATGGAAGAGCCGAGCACAGGCCTTCGCTATGAAGGGGAAGGTGAAATTGTCGGGTTGGATGCCGGATTCCTTCATCTGGCGGAAGAGAAGAAGAGCCTTTTTGCTGCAACCATTGTCGACTGCTGCTCTGATGTTCGAGTTCCATGAAACAACGGTCAAGGGATTTGAAATACGGTTGAAAATTCGGTTACAGGAGGTCATTACCAGGTTTACTTCTCATCGCCAAAAGCTAAGGGACTGTTTGGATGCCTGTAACTTTTCTAAAATGCAACTAAGTTACAGGTGACTTTGTTACAGTTGGCGTTTGGGGAGGAAAGTCACAGGTGACTTTCTCTCAACCTCTAACTAAGTTACAGGAGAAAGAGCCGAAAATCTTACAGGCGTTGGAGTCGTTTTTCAAGTTACAGGTAACGGTCGAAATTTTTGAAATAAAATCGTTGGGAAGAATCGCACCTGCATTGAAGAAGCGTACCTATCTTCTCAGACTGAGTGAAGGCCTCCGTTTCCCTCTCTCTCAGTCTCATTCTCCCTCTCCCAGTCTCCATCTCCCTCTCCGATCCAGCTTCAGCAGGGTTAGAAAACCCCTTTCTTTCTTTTCTTTTCTTTTTTTTTTTTTTTTTTTTTTTTTTTTTTTTTTTTTTTTTTTTAAAATGTTTTCATTCCTTCTTCTTTTTTTTTTTTTTTTGTTTTTTTCATCGGGGATTGACGGAGGCAGTTTGGCTAGAGGCGTGGGTAACGTCCGATGGTCTGTGGCGTCCACCATCCTATATTTGTTTTATCCATGCCGTCCATTCATTATTTTGTATTGTTTTAGGGCTTGATTCAAAAAATGAGGCATATCTAAATCTCAGATGGACCACACCACACAAAATAGTAATGATTGAAAGTCCACCGTTAAAACTCCTTGGGCCACTGTTACGTTTGTTTCACATCCAACCTGTTGAATAGGTCAGAAAGACCTGGATGAAGGGAACAAAACAAATATCAGTCTGATCCAAAACATTAGTGGCCTACCAAAAGTATTTAATGGAGGGCATTCAATCAACATTGTTTCTAGTGATTTGGTCTACCTGGGATTTTGATGTACCTTATTTTTGGGTTGATTTCTTAAAATGATCTAGAATAATGGATACATGGTGTGGATAAAACAAATAAATCATAGTGGGGCCCACATCCATTATTCATTTGGTATAAGTGGGGCTTGTTGGTCAGTGCAACTTGTCCCCTAGGTCCCAAATCTGTTTTAACATATGGTTTTTTAAACGCTCCCAATTTCTATTTGCATTGAGATTCCTCACATCCTCGGGTGTTTTGAAATTGAGTGCCCACTTTATTGTTAACATATCCCTTTTCAAACAGTTCCAAGTTCCATTTGCATCTGGATTCTTGCCTGTTGTCAAATGGTGAGAAATCAAGGGTACATCGAAGTGTTAAGATATCTAGTTTTAAACAGTCCCCTGATATTGGTCCATTTTAATAATGTCCCACTTTGAGATTTTAACTACTAATGCAGAATTTGGTCGAAGCAGCTTCCTATGCTTGTGATTTCTCTTAAACTGATCCTTGCCAACGAGAGTCACTCTTGTAAAAATTTTTGCTTGAATATTTTCTTAAGTTTTTTTTTTTTTTTTCCTATATTACAAGCATTTTGAAAACGTTAGCCCACTTTTATGGCCCACCTGTTGATTTGTTTGGCTTAATAATCAACCAAACTATTCATTTACATGGGCTTGATAAAATGAAATAATTTTATCCAAACTTTTTTATGTGTAAATCTGATTTTTCAACGATTTTCTATTTCAAACTCTACTTAGTGTGAATATGCAACTTATTACCTATAATAAAATTACAAGTTATCCAAACACAAAAAGTAAGTTACCTGTATGTAAGTTACAACTTATATCCAAACAGGAGTACCTGTAACTTACTTACAACTTACTTACACCTGTAAGTATGTTATATGTAACTTTCTTACAACTTAAAAAAGTTACAGGCATCCAAACAAACCCTAACCTGTGAAGCTGTGCTCCGCGGCACGAGCTACATATCATGCATCGAACGTGGATAAGGTGGTGGTGCTGGACGCGGATTAGATATTGACAAGTTGAGTAGCGAGTCCGCTACTGAAGTGACGTCACCAAGTTCTGTGGGCCCCACAATGATGTGTGTGTTGTATCCACACCGTCCATCCATTTTGAGATATCATTTTAGGGCATGAGCCAAAGAAGGAGTGGGATAAAAAACTGTAGTGGACCCACAACAGAAAAAAGTGGGGAGAGTGATTCCCACCGTTGAAACTGTCCTAAGGCCCACCATAGTGTTTTTTTGAAATCCAACCTGTTCAAAAGTTAAAAAAGACATGAAAGAAGGGAAAAAACAAATATCAACTTGATCTAAAACTTTTGTAGCCATTAGAAGTTTTTAATGGTGGGTGTCACTGTTACCACTGTTTTCTGTGCTGGGTCCACTGGAGCTTTGGATTTAACTCATTCTTTTTGGGGGAAATTTACGACTGTGGACCCCACCTTTTATCCAGTGGTTTTTACGGAGCAATACAAACTTAACATACGCAGTTGGACCTCCTCGTACAGACACTGAATTTGAGGACAAAAATACCCCCGCCTTCCTCTGGCTGGCGTGCAGAGACGAGCGCTGACGGACGGTCCGGCTTGGGGAACGCAGGTGAGGCCCACTGTGATGTTTGTGAGAAATCCTCTCCGTCTAAGTTCATTCACAGGGTTACAAAGACCTGGATGAAGAGGAAAAAACAAATTTCATAATGACCCAAAACTTCTGTAACCCCTGAAAGGGTTTCAATGGTAGACGTTCAATTTCCCACTGCCTTTTACAGTGTGGTCCACTTGATAGCTAGATCTATCTTATTTTTCACATCAAGCCTTAATACAAGTTCGCCAAATAGATGGACGGTTTGGATATAACACATACCTCATAATGGGACCCACAAAAATTGGTGGGGATTACAAGGAAGAAAAAGAAGAAAAAAAAAAACATGCCAGCGAGTTGGGGTCGACCGGGTTGGGACCCGGTCAACCAGGTCAGAGAAAAAAATCACGGCCAGCAAGTTGGGGTCGACCGGGTTGGGACCCGGTCGACTGGGTCAGAGCTTGGCCTATCGCTACGAATTATAACCATAGCCATAGCTGTAGTGCTATGCACTTTTTTCTCTTTTTTATTTTTATTTTTATTTTTTTTATTTTTTACATGGAGAACATTTTTCCCTTCACATTTTTCTATAATACATAATTATGTAAATATGTATATATAAGTATATAAAAATATTTTTCTATCTTTTAATTCATTTCTTTGTCTATTTATTTAACAAGTATATCTCCTAAACTAGAATGATTTACTTAACTTACCATATATGATTTTGGGGTAGGAGAAGCTAATTTAGCCAACCAACCTATTTATTTTCCAAGATTCCATTGGGTCGATGGTCAAAAATCTATTCATTCAGCTTATGATCAATTTCAATCAACATCGATGGTTCGGGTTGGTGCTCAACCCTAACCCACCCCAGGGTTCCTATACTTAAACCTTGACCCAACCCACCCAATCTTGGGTTGGGAATTCTCAACCCAAGCCCAACCCAAGAGGGCTCGACGGGTTGATTGGGTTGGTCGGGTGTATAAGTGCTAATATTTGGTTATTACATTAGTTTATTATATTTCAATATAGGACTTATTTTTTGTATTTATAATTTTATTAATTATATACGTGATTATTCATTATAAAGAACTTCATTTTTTTCTTTAAAAAACCAAGCTAAAATATAGGACTACTCCTTTAAAAAGTCATGCAGCACAACAAGCAATCTATTTGGGAGAGAGAAATTCGGCATATCTTGTTAGCGTGAGTCCTTGGAAATGACGTGGACAAATGAGACCCAACATCACTAGTGTACTTTCTACACAAACAATCCACACTCAATTATAATTTATAAGTAACTAATATATTGATCGGGTTCGGGTTGGGTTGGGTCAGGCAACCTCAGACCTCAACCCAAGCCCAACCTAAGTTTTATCGGGTTGGTGTTTGTATAGCCCAAGCTCGAGATCGGACCCGATATATGCTACCCGAGCCTAACCCAATGTCGGGTCGGTCGGGTTGAACCCGCCCAACTTTCAGCCGTACATGAAATTGAGCGAGGCAAACATGAAAATGAGCCGTTTTTCATGCTTGCCCTGCTGATTTTCTAGTTTGCCCCGCCATTTTTCATGCTTGCCCCGCCGATTTTCTAGTTTGCCCCGCCGTTTTTCTTGCTTGCCCTGCCGATTTTCTAGTTTGCCCCGCCGTTTTTCATGCTTGCCCCCCATTTTATAGTTTGCCCCGCCGTTTTTCATGCTTGCCCTGCCGATTTTCTAGTTTGCCCCACTGTTTTCATGCTTGCCCCGCCGATTTTCTAGTTTGCCCAGCCGTTTTTCTTGCTTGGCCCGCCGATTTTCTAGTTTGCCCCGCCGTTTTTCATGCTTGCCCCACCGATTTTCTAGTTTGCCCCGCCGTTTTTCTAGTTTGCCCCGCCGTTTTTCATGCTTGCCTCGCCGATTTTCTAGTTTGCCCCGCCGCTTTTTATGCTTGCCCCGCCGATTTTCTAGTTTGCCTCGCCATTTTCAATGCTTGCCCCGCCGATTTTCTAGTTTGCCCCGCCGTTTTCTAGTTTGCCTCGCCGATTTTCTAGGCTACGGATATGGCTACGGTTATAATCCGTAGCTATAGATTCTTTTTTCTTATTTATTTATTCATTATTATTTTTTTTTGCTGTTGTAATCCCACCGCCTTTTGTGGGTCCCATCATGAGGTCTGTGTTATATCCAAACCGTCCATCGATTTGGTGAGCTCATATTAAGCTTGAGACGTAAAATAAGACAAATCTAACTATCAAGTGGTGGGCCCTACAAAATTTTAACGGTGAAAATCAGTTTTCCCGCTGCTCTTTGTGGTGTGGTCCATTTGATCTGGATATGATTTTTTTTTTTTTGGATAATGCTCCGAAATGATCTCTAAATATGGATGAACGTTGTGGATATAATAAATACATAGTTGTGGCCTGTGGGGCCATGTAACTTTGATCTCTTTTGAGCCGTTCGTACAACTCTTGGCTGGAGGAGCGTCAGCGCTCGTCTTCGTATTTTGGGTTGTTTGGAAACTAGGAATTTACAAGTTGCTAAAGAATTTATTTTCTGGAAACAAATTCTTTATGAGAAACTGATTGGGTGTACCTTACCATCTAAGTTCTCTTTGGCCATTTAGGAATTTATAAGTTCTCTTTTTGCCATAACCCAACCAAATCTAATTGGGTGTAGCTTACCATCTAATCGTTGTCCATCTTTTTCCTAAACAATTGATATTATATTCTATATTCTTTGACAGAGCTTATCAAATTAAAGTTTATATCTCACAACTACTGGTCACACTTGTAACAGGTAACAGGACACTTCAACCTAATACAAGTCAAGCTCAAATCATGGGCATACATATACTGTTCCAAACTCAAACCATGGGCCCATCTTTAGACGGGGCAGGGCCTCAAATTAAGAAAGTTTGGGAAATTGGTAAACTAAAATATGAGTGGGGCAAACAAGAAAAACAACGGGGCAAACTAGAAAAACAGCAGGACAAACTAGAAAAATAACGGGGCAAACTGAAATATGAGCGGGGTAAACTAGAAAAACAACGGGGCAAATAGAAAACAGCGGGGTAAATTGAAATATGAGCAGGGCAAACTAAATATGAGCGGGGCAAACTATCTGATTTGCTGATGAATTTGGAACTTTGAACATCTTTTCTTTGAGAGTAATGATCTCCTACTACCAGTTGTTGGATAGCTTACAATACAGTCCATCTAACCTATAAACCTATCATCTGCCTGGGACATGAGGGCCATGCTAAATGTGGGACTCACCTCGAAGAATCATTTGGTGAAAAAACCAGGCCATTGTCCATGAAAAAAACAGAAAGTTTAAATCAGAGATGTTGATGGTGTACTTGCATGTGCTCATTTGGCCCACCTGATAAATGAGTAGGGCTGATTTTTGTGCCAGCTGACCTACACAGTGGGTCACATTTCTTCATGGTTCAAATATCTTATACGTGACATATTGACACATATGATTAGTTGTATCTTAAGCTAAGCAACAATAAATTGTATGTAATCATTACTTTTCCTACAAATAAAAACCACCCATTTGGTGAGGTGATGAATGTGAAACATTTGCTGGTTGATGATTTATATCGCTTCAATTACACACTTTCTTGAGACCAAGAGATAAGTAGTCGGCATCATTATTGCCCTAAGGTGTTTTCATCCTAAAATGGTCATATTTTAGTTTGCCCCGATGTTTTTCTAGTTTGCCCCACTCATATTTCAGTTTGCCCCGCTGTTTTTCTTTTTGACCCCCGCTCATATTTCAGTTGCCCCCCGCTCATATTTCATTTCAGTTTGCCCCCGCTATTTTTCTAGTTTGCCCCTCTGTTTTCATGTCTACCCCGCCGTTTTTATAGTTTGCTCCGTTGTTTTTCGTGTTTCCCCCGTTCATATTTCAGTTTGCCCCACTGTTTTTCTAGTTTTCCCAACTTATACTTCAGTTTGCCCCGCTCATACTTCAGTTTGCCCCGCTCTTTTTCATGCTTACCCTGCTCATTTTCATGTTTGCCCCGCTCTTTTTCATGCTTACCCTGCTCATTTTCATGCTGAAAGTTGGGCGGGTTCAACCCGACCGACCTGACATTGGGTTGGGCTCAGGCAGGATATATCGGGTCTGATCTCAAGCTTGGGTTATACAAACACCAATCCGATAAAACTTAGGTTGGGCTTGGGTTGAGGTTTGAGGTTGCCCGACCCAACTTGAACCTGATCAATATATTAGTTACTTATAAATTATAATTGAGTGTAGATTGTTTGTGTAGAAGGTACACTAGTGATGTCGGGTCTCATTTGTCCACGTCATTTCCAAGGACTCAAGTTAACAAAATATGCCGGATTTCTCTCTTCCAAATATATTGCGTGCTATGATACATGACTTTTTAAAGGAGTAGTCCTATATTTTAGCTTGGTTTTTTAAAGTAAAAAAAATGAAGTTCTTTATAATGAATAATCACGTATATAATTAATAAAATCATAAATACAAAAAATAAGTCCTATATTGAAATATAATAAACTAATGTAATAACGAAAATATTAGCATGTATACACCGACCAACCCAATCAACCATTCGAGCCCTTTGGGGTTGGGCTTGGGTTGAGAATTCCCAACCCAAGATTGGGTTAGATTGGGTCAAGGTTTAAGTATAGGAACCTTGGGTTGGGTTAGGGTTGAGCACCAACCCGAACCATCGATGTTGATTGAAATTGACCACGAACTGAATGAAATAGATTTTTGATCATCGACCCGATGGAATCTTGGAAAATAAATAGGTTGGTTGGCTAAATTAGTTTCTCCTACCCCAAAATCATATATGGTAAGTTAAGTAAATCATTCTAGTTTAGGAGATATGCTTGTTAAATAAATAGACAAAGAAATGAATTAAAAAAGATAAAAAATTTTTATATACTTATATATACATATTTACATAATTATGTATTATAGAAAAATGTAAGGGGAAAAATGTTCTCCATGTAAAAAATAAAAATAAAAAAAATAAAAATAAAAAAGAGAAAAAAGTGCATAGCACTATAGCTATGGCTACGGTTATAATCTGTAGCGATTGGCCAAGCTCTGACCTGGTCGACCAGGTCCCAACCCGGTCGACCCCAACTCGCTGGCTTCGTTTTTAAGAAAACCCGCCTATGGCTACGGATTTGGCGGTCTCTATAGCTGCGGTTATAATCCGTAGCCATAGGCCAAGCTCTGAACCGGTCGACCCCAACATGCTGCTGGCGGTTTTTTTTTTCTCTGACCGCGGTCGACCGGGTCCTAACCCGGTCAACCCCAACTCACTGACTTTGTTTTTGTTTTTTTGTTTTTTTTTTGTTGTAAATCCCCATCAATTTTTGTGGGTCCCATTGTGAGGTATGTGTTATATCTAAACCGTCCATTATTGGCGAACTCATATTAGGCTTGAGGTGAAAATAAGACACATCTAGCTATCAAGTGGACCACACTGTAAAAGGCAGTGGGGAATTGAACGTCTACCATTGAAACCCTTTTAGGGGTTACAGAAGTTTTGGATCATTATGTAATTTGTTTTTCCTCTTCATCCAGGTCTTTGTGGACCCTATGAATGAATCTTATACGGGGAGGATTTCTCACAAAAACATCACAGAGGGCCCCAACTTAGACGGGGGAGGATTTCTAATGGTTGACGCTCATTCAACACTGTTTCCTGTAATGTGGTACACTTAAGATTTGGATATACCTCATTTTTTGTCTCGTACCATAAAATGATCCCGAAAAATATATGGACGACATGGATGAAAAGCATACATCATGGTGGGCCCACAGACCATCGACGATCCGCCATTGGCGGGTGGCAGGCAGGGTACCCTGTTCGTTTATGTGAAAAGGAGGGGTATTTTCGTCCTGCAATTTGTTGTCCATACGAGGTTCTAAGTGCGTATGTTAAGTTTTGTATTGCTTCAAGAATGTCCAATGGATAAAAGTGGGGTCCACAGTCTTAAATTTCTCTTCTTTTGGGTATTGCCCTAAAATGATCTCTCCAAATGGATGGAAGGCGTAGATACTATACAGTGGGGCCACGGAACTTGGTGACTATCACTTCAGCTTGCTACTCAACCTGTCAGTAGCTAATCTGCGTGATGTGTTGGGCACTATCGGGCCCCACGCACGCCGTCCACCGACGCGGTTTGGCTAGTTATCCCAACACCAGCTAGCTAGTGTCAAAGTTCTTCGCAGCCCACCGTAATGTATCTGTTTTATCCATGCCGTCCAACTATTTTGCCAGCTAATTTTAAGGCATGAGCCTAAAAATGAGGCAAATTCAAATCTAGACCACACAGGAGGAAAACAGTGTTGACTGAATGTCCACTGTTAAAAATTTCCTCCGATCCACAGTAATGTTTATTTGCATCCGACTTATCGATACGTGACACAAGCATGGATGAAGGGAGAAGACAAATATCAGGTTCATCCAAAACTTTTGTGGCCCACTAAAAGTTTTCAATGGTAAGCTGCAATGTTTCCCATGGTGATGTCGACATGAGATTTGGATCTTCCTTAGTTTTGAGCTAATGCACAAAAATAAGTTGATAAAATGGTTGGATGGTATTAATAAAATAGATACATCATAGTGGGGCCCACATTCCATTATTCATTTTGTATAAGTTGGGCTTGTTGGTCAGTACAACTTGTATCCGTGTAGGTCCAAGTCTGTTTTAACATATGGTTTTTTAAACACTTCTAATTTCTATTTGCATTGAGATTTCTCACATTCTCAGGTGTTTTGAAATTAAGTGCCCACTTTATTGTTAACATATACATTTTCAAACAGTCCCAAGTTCTATTTGCATCTGGATTCTTGCCTATTGTCAAATGATGAGAAATCGAGGGTACATCCAAGTGTTAAGATATCTGGTTTTAAACAGTCCCTTGATATTGGTCCATTTTAATAATGTCCCACTTTGAGATTTTAATTGCTAATGCAGAATTTGGTGGAAGCAACTTCCTATGCTTGTGATTTCTCTTTAACTGATCCTTGCCAACGAGAATCACTCCTGTGGGAAATTTTTGCTTGGATAATCTTACCTTAAGTTTTTTTTTTTTTTTTCCTATATTACAAGCATTTTGAAAACGAGCCCACTTTTATGGCTCACCTGTTGATTTGTTTAGTCTAAGAATCAACCAAACTATTCATTTACATGGGCTTGATAAAATAGAATAATTTTATCCAATCTTTTTTACATGTAAATTTGATTTTTCAATGATTCTCTATTTCAAGCTCTACTTAGTGTGAATATACAACTTATTACCTATAATAAAATTACAAGTTATCCAAACACAAAAAGTAAGTTACCTGTAAGCAAGTTACAACTTATATCCAAACAAAAGTACTTGTAACTCACTTACACCTGTAAGTATGTTACATGTAACTTTCTTATAACTTAAAAAAGTGACAGGCATCCAAACAGTCCCTAACCTGTGCAACTGTGCTCCGCGACACGAGCTACCTATCATGCGCCGGACATGGATAAGGTGGTGGTGCCAACACGGATTAGATACTGACAGGTTGAGTAGCGAGTCCGCTACTTCTCGCTACTTAAGTGATGTCACCAAGTTCTGTGGGCCCCACAATGATGTGTGTGTTGTATCCACACCGTCCATCCATTTTGAGATATCATTTTAGGGCATGAGCCAAAGAAGGAGTGGGATAAAAATCTGTAGTGGACCCACCACAGGAAAAAGTGGGGAGAGTGTTCCCACCGTTGAAACTGTCCTAAGGCCCACCATAGTGTTTTTTTTGAAATCCAACCTGTTCAAAGTTAAAAAAGACATGAAAGAAGGGAAAAAAAACAAATATCAACTTGATCTAAAACTTTTGTAGCCATTAGAAGTTTTTAATGGTGGGTGTCACTGTTACCACTGTTTTTCTGTGCTGGTTCCACTGGAGCTTTGGATTTAACTCATTCTTTTTGGGGGAAATTTACGACTGTGGACCCCACCTTTTATCCAGTGGTTTTTACGGGCAATACAAACTTAACATACGCAGTTGGACCTCCTCGTACAGACACTGAATTTGAGGACAAAAATACCCCCGCCTTCCTCTGGCTGGCGTGCAGAGACGAGCGCTGACGGACGGTCCGCTTGGGGAACGCAGGTGAGGCCCACTGTGATGTTTGTGAGAAATCCTCTCCGTCTAAGTTCATTCACAGGGTTACAAAGACCTGGATGAAGAGGAAAAAACAAATTTCATAATGACCCAAAACTTCTGTAACCCCTGAAAGGGTTTCAATGGTAGACGTTCAATTTCCCACTGCCTTTTACAGTGTGGTCCACTTGATAGCTAGATCTATCTTATTTTTCACATCAAGCCTTAATACAAGTTCGCCAAATAGATGGACGGTTTGGATATAACACATACCTCATAATGGGACCCACAAAAATTGGTGGGGATTACAAGGAAGAAAAAGAAGAAAAAAAAAAAACATGCCAGCGAGTTGGGGTCGACCGGGTTGGGACCCGGTCAACCAGGTCAGAGAAAAAAAATCACGGCCAGCAAGTTGGGGTCGACCGGTTGGGACCCGGTCGACTGGGTCAGAGCTTGGCCTCGATCGCTACGAATTATAACCATAGCCATAGCTGTAGTGCTATGCACTTTTTTCTCTTTTTTATTTTTATTTTTATTTTTTTTTTTTTTACATGGAGAACATTTTTCCCTTCACATTTTTCTATTACATAATTATGTAAATATGTATATATAAGTATATAAAAATATTTTTCTATCTTTTAATTCATTTCTTTGTCTATTTATTTAACAAGTATATCTCCTAAACTAGAATGATTTACTTAACTTACCATATATGATTTTGGGGTAGGAGAAGCTAATTTAGCCAACCAACCTATTTATTTTCCAAGATTCCATTGGGTCGATGGTCAAAAATCTATTCATTCAGCTTATGATCAATTTCAATCAACATCGATGGTTCGGGTTGGTGCTCAACCCTAACCCACCCCAGGGTTCCTATACTTAAACCTTGACCCAACCCACCCAATCTTGGGTTGGGAATTCTCAACCCAAGCCCAACCCAAGAGGGCTCGACGGGTTGATTGGGTTGGTCGGGTGTATAAGTGCTAATATTTGGTTATTACATTAGTTTATTATATTTCAATATAGGACTTATTTTTTGTATTTATAATTTTATTAATTATATACGTGATTATTCATTATAAAGAACTTCATTTTTTTCTTTAAAAAACCAAGCTAAAATATAGGACTACTCCTTTAAAAAGTCATGCAGCACAACAAGCAATCTATTTGGGAGAGAGAAATTCGGCATATCTTGTTAGCGTGAGTCCTTGGAAATGACGTGGACAAATGAGACCCAACATCACTAGTGTACTTTCTACACAAACAATCCACACTCAATTATAATTTATAAGTAACTAATATATTGATCGGGTTCGGGTTGGGTTGGGTCAGGCAACCTCAGACCTCAACCCAAGCCCAACCTAAGTTTTATCGGGTTGGTGTTTGTATAGCCCAAGCTCGAGATCGGACCCGATATATGCTACCCGAGCCTAACCCAATGTCGGGTCGGTCGGGTTGAACCCGCCCAACTTTCAGCCGTACATGAAATTGAGCGAGGCAAACATGAAAATGAGCCGTTTTTCATGCTTGCCCTGCTGATTTTCTAGTTTGCCCCGCCATTTTTCATGCTTGCCCCGCCGATTTTCTAGTTTGCCCCGCCGTTTTTCTTGCTTGCCCTGCCGATTTTCTAGTTTGCCCCGCCGTTTTTCATGCTTGCCCCCCATTTTATAGTTTGCCCCGCCGTTTTTCATGCTTGCCCTGCCGATTTTCTAGTTTGCCCCACTGTTTTCATGCTTGCCCCGCCGATTTTCTAGTTTGCCCAGCCGTTTTTCTTGCTTGGCCCGCCGATTTTCTAGTTTGCCCCGCCGTTTTTCATGCTTGCCCCACCGATTTTCTAGTTTGCCCCGCCGTTTTTCTAGTTTGCCCCGCCGTTTTTCATGCTTGCCTCGCCGATTTTCTAGTTTGCCCCGCCGCTTTTTATGCTTGCCCCGCCGATTTTCTAGTTTGCCTCGCCATTTTCAATGCTTGCCCCGCCGATTTTCTAGTTTGCCCCGCCGTTTTCTAGTTTGCCTCGCCGATTTTCTAGGCTACGGATATGGCTACGGTTATAATCCGTAGCTATAGATTCTTTTTTCTTATTTATTTATTCATTATTATTTTTTTTTGCTGTTGTAATCCCACCGCCTTTTGTGGGTCCCATCATGAGGTCTGTGTTATATCCAAACCGTCCATCGATTTGGTGAGCTCATATTAAGCTTGAGACGTAAAATAAGACAAATCTAACTATCAAGTGGTGGGCCCTACAAAATTTTAACGGTGAAAATCAGTTTTCCCGCTGCTCTTTGTGGTGTGGTCCATTTGATCTGGATATGATTTTTTTTTTTTTGGATAATGCTCCGAAATGATCTCTAAATATGGATGAACGTTGTGGATATAATAAATACATAGTTGTGGCCTGTGGGGCCATGTAACTTTGATCTCTTTTGAGCCGTTCGTACAACTCTTGGCTGGAGGAGCGTCAGCGCTCGTCTTCGTATTTTGGGTTGTTTGGAAACTAGGAATTTACAAGTTGCTAAAGAATTTATTTTCTGGAAACAAATTCTTTATGAGAAACTGATTGGGTGTACCTTACCATCTAAGTTCTCTTTGGCCATTTAGGAATTTATAAGTTCTCTTTTTGCCATAACCCAACCAAATCTAATTGGGTGTAGCTTACCATCTAATCGTTGTCCATCTTTTTCCTAAACAATTGATATTATATTCTATATTCTTTGACAGAGCTTATCAAATTAAAGTTTATATCTCACAACTACTGGTCACACTTGTAACAGGTAACAGGACACTTCAACCTAATACAAGTCAAGCTCAAATCATGGGCATACATATACTGTTCCAAACTCAAACCATGGGCCCATCTTTAGACGGGGCAGGGCCTCAAATTAAGAAAGTTTGGGAATTGGTAAACTAAAATATGAGTGGGGCAAACAAGAAAAACAACGGGGCAAACTAGAAAAACAGCAGGACAAACTAGAAAAATAACGGGGCAAACTGAAATATGAGCGGGGTAAACTAGAAAAACAACGGGGCAAATAGAAAACAGCGGGGTAAATTGAAATATGAGCAGGGCAAACTAAATATGAGCGGGGCAAACTATCTGATTTGCTGATGAATTTGGAACTTTGAACATCTTTTCTTTGAGAGTAATGATCTCCTACTACCAGTTGTTGGATAGCTTACAATACAGTCCATCTAACCTATAAACCTATCATCTGCCTGGGACATGAGGGCCATGCTAAATGTGGGACTCACCTCGAAGAATCATTTGGTGAAAAAACCAGGCCATTGTCCATGAAAAAAACAGAAAGTTTAAATCAGAGATGTTGATGGTGTACTTGCATGTGCTCATTTGGCCCACCTGATAAATGAGTAGGGCTGATTTTTGTGCCAGCTGACCTACACAGTGGGTCACATTTCTTCATGGTTCAAATATCTTATACGTGACATATTGACACATATGATTAGTTGTATCTTAAGCTAAGCAACAATAAATTGTATGTAATCATTACTTTTCCTACAAATAAAAACCACCACCCATTTGGTGAGGTGATGAATGTGAAACATTTGCTGGTTGATGATTTATATCGCTTCAATTACACACTTTCTTGAGACCAAGAGATAAGTAGTCGGCATCATTATTGCCCTAAGGTGTTTTCATCCTAAAATGGTCATATTTTAGTTTGCCCCGATGTTTTTCTAGTTTGCCCCACTCATATTTCAGTTTGCCCCGCTGTTTTTCTTTTTGACCCCCGCTCATATTTCAGTTGCCCCCCGCTCATATTTCATTTCAGTTTGCCCCCGCTATTTTTCTAGTTTGCCCCTCTGTTTTCATGTCTACCCCGCCGTTTTTATAGTTTGCTCCGTTGTTTTTCGTGTTTCCCCCTTCATATTTCAGTTTGCCCCACTGTTTTTCTAGTTTTCCCAACTTATACTTCAGTTTGCCCCCTCATACTTCAGTTTGCCCCGCTCTTTTCATGCTTACCCTGCTCATTTTCATGTTTGCCCCGCTCTTTTCATGCTTACCCTGCTCATTTCATGCTGAAAGTTGGGCGGGTTCAACCCGACCGACCTGACATTGGGTTGGGCTCAGGCAGGATATATCGGGTCTGATCTCAAGCTTGGGTTATACAAACACCAATCCGATAAAACTTAGGTTGGGCTTGGGTTGAGGTTTGAGGTTGCCCGACCCAACTTGAACCTGATCAATATATTAGTTACTTATAAATTATAATTGAGTGTAGATTGTTTGTGTAGAAGGTACACTAGTGATGTCGGGTCTCATTTGTCCACGTCATTTCCAAGGACTCAAGTTAACAAAATATGCCGGATTTCTCTCTTCCAAATATATTGCGTGCTATGATACATGACTTTTTAAAGGAGTAGTCCTATATTTTAGCTTGGTTTTTTAAAGTAAAAAAAAATGAAGTTCTTTATAATGAATAATCACGTATATAATTAATAAAATCATAAATACAAAAAATAAGTCCTATATTGAAATATAATAAACTAATGTAATAACGAAAATATTAGCATGTATACACCGACCAACCCAATCAACCATTCGAGCCCTTTGGGGTTGGGCTTGGGTTGAGAATTCCCAACCCAAGATTGGGTTAGATTGGGTCAAGGTTTAAGTATAGGAACCTTGGGTTGGGTTAGGGTTGAGCACCAACCCGAACCATCGATGTTGATTGAAATTGACCACGAACTGAATGAAATAGATTTTTGATCATCGACCCGATGGAATCTTGGAAAATAAATAGGTTGGTTGGCTAAATTAGTTTCTCCTACCCCAAAATCATATATGGTAAGTTAAGTAAATCATTCTAGTTTAGGAGATATGCTTGTTAAATAAATAGACAAAGAAATGAATTAAAAAAGATAAAAAATTTTTATATACTTATATATACATATTTACATAATTATGTATTATAGAAAAATGTAAGGGGAAAAATGTTCTCCATGTAAAAAATAAAAATAAAAAAAATAAAAATAAAAAAGAGAAAAAAGTGCATAGCACTATAGCTATGGCTACGGTTATAATCTGTAGCGATTGGCCAAGCTCTGACCTGGTCGACCAGGTCCCAACCCGGTCGACCCCAACTCGCTGGCTTCGTTTTTAAGAAAACCCGCCTATGGCTACGGATTTGGCGGTCTCTATAGCTGCGGTTATAATCCGTAGCCATAGGCCAAGCTCTGAACCGGTCGACCCCAACATGCTGCTGGCGGTTTTTTTTTTCTCTGACCGCGGTCGACCGGGTCCTAACCCGGTCAACCCCAACTCACTGACTTTGTTTTTGTTTTTTTGTTTTTTTTTTGTTGTAAATCCCCATCAATTTTTGTGGGTCCCATTGTGAGGTATGTGTTATATCTAAACCGTCCATTATTGGCGAACTCATATTAGGCTTGAGGTGAAAATAAGACACATCTAGCTATCAAGTGGACCACACTGTAAAAGGCAGTGGGGAATTGAACGTCTACCATTGAAACCCTTTTAGGGGTTACAGAAGTTTTGGATCATTATGTAATTTGTTTTTCCTCTTCATCCAGGTCTTTGTGGACCCTATGAATGAATCTTATACGGGGAGGATTTCTCACAAAAACATCACAGAGGGCCCCAACTTAGACGGGGGAGGATTTCTAATGGTTGACGCTCATTCAACACTGTTTCCTGTAATGTGGTACACTTAAGATTTGGATATACCTCATTTTTTGTCTCGTACCATAAAATGATCCCGAAAAATATATGGACGACATGGATGAAAGCATACATCATGGTGGGCCCACAGACCATCGACGATCCGCCATTGGCGGGTGGCAGGCAGGGTACCCTGTTCGTTTGTGAAAAGGAGGGGTATTTTCGTCCTGCAATTTGTTGTCCATACGAGGTTCTAAGTGCGTATGTTAAGTTTTGTATTGCTTCAAGAATGTCCAATGGATAAAAGTGGGGTCCACAGTCTTAAATTTCTCTTCTTTTGGGTATTGCCCTAAAATGATCTCTCCAAATGGATGGAAGGCGTAGATACAGTACATAATGGTGGAGCCTGCGGAACTTGGTGACTATCACTTCAGCTCGCTACTCAACCTGTCAGTGGTTTGCCGAAGTGTTGGGCACTATCGGGCCCCACGCACGCCGTCCACCGACGCGGTTTGGCTAGTTATCCCAACACCAGCTAGCTAGTGTCAA
The DNA here is from genome assembly GCA_021015155.1 of Magnolia officinalis. Lineage (NCBI taxonomy): Eukaryota > Viridiplantae > Streptophyta > Magnoliopsida > Magnoliales > Magnoliaceae > Magnolia > Magnolia officinalis. Next base: position 3,345,432 of record JAJHSJ010000006.1, on the reverse strand, counting down.
AGTTCTTTGCGGCCCACCATAATGTATCTGTTTTATCCATGCCGTCCAACCATTTTGCCAGCTAATTTTAAGGCATGAGCCTAAAAATGAGGCAAATTCAAATCTAAAGTAGACCACACAGGAGGAAAACAGTGTTGACTGAATGTCCACCATTAAAACTTTCCTCCGATCCACAGTAATGTTTATTTGCATACGACTTATCGATACGGTGACACAAGCATGGATGAAGGTAGAAGACAAATATCAGGTTCGTCCACAACTTTTGTGGCCCACTAAAAGTTTTCAATGGTAAGCTGCAATGTTTCCCATGGTGTTGTCCACATGAGATTTGGATCTTCCTTATTTTTGAGCTAATACACATAAATAAGTTGGCAAAATGGACGGATGGTATTAATAAAATAGATAAATCATAGCGGGTCCATGGAGCTTTGACACCAACTAACTGGCTGGTGTTGGGGTCACCTAGCAAACCATGTCCCTAATTTTAGGGCATAACTCAAAAATGAAGTAGATTCAAAGCTCAAGTGGACCACATCATAGGAAACGACAGTGATTGAATGCTTACCATTACAAACTTCTTGGGAGTAATAAAAGTTTTGGATAAAGTAATGTTTGTGTTTTCCCTTCATCTAGGCCTGTGTGACCTAATCAACAAGTTGATGCCAAAAAAAGATTACAGTGGGCGCTAAAAAGGTTTTAAAGGTGGATGTCTTATCCCCGTTGCTTTTAAAGGTTTGAATTGCTTTATTTTTAATTCATGCCTTAAAATGAGTTAGAAAAACAGGTGACCACAGAGCGTGGATATAAAACTCATGCATCATGTTAGCCCCACATGGATATAAAACACATGCATCATGTTATGGCCCACAGTGCCCAACACATCAACGCACCACTGCTTGGGGGTGTTGTTAGCAACACCACCTAATCCATGTCTTCATGTGCCCTGACTAAAATTAAAATTACGCTTCCCGGTGCTGATTGGCTGCAACCTGAACCATTGAAAGGTCCTACAATTAGACGCTAGTTAGGTCCACTGCAATGTTTGTGAGAAATCCACCTTGTTCATCCAATTTGTCAGCTCACATTAAGACATTAGCTAAAAAATAGGCAAATCAAAAACTCAAGTGAGCCACATGGTAAGAAAGATTGCAGTTTTGAATGATGACAGTTAAAACATTTGTTAGGTCACAAAAGCTTTAGATTAGGCTAATATTTTTGTGTTTTCAGTACATCCCGGTGGGAATGACCCTATGAACAGTTTGGATGGCATATAAATGTCATAGTAGAGCCTTGGAAGGGATGAGTGGATTTCTCACAAACATAGCCCCACCTAGCTTCTTTTTTTTTTTTTTTTTTAATTATAGGCACACACGGCACACACTCACGCTAGTGGAATTTCACCACCTATGGGTACTTGAACCCTTGACCGGACTCCCGGGAGTCTACCACCCAAGCAAGAGTAAGGACCCTAGCCCCACCTAGCTTCTGTCCAAAGGAACTTCCTGCCACCGGGTCTAAATAATATACACATTTTATATGGTGGGTCCTACCATGGGCCCAAAGCCCAAACACTGATCCATCTCTGCAGTGGCTACTACTGAAAGGATGTGTCCAACCACACATTAAGTCCTAATTCTACTTGTTTGATGAACCCAAAATTCTAGAATTAGCTCAAAAATGAGGTAGATCCAAATCTCAAGTAGACCATACCATAAGAAATAATGGGTATAATGCTGCTGATAGTTGAAACCTTCGTGGGACCCACCATAATGTTTATTTTGATATCCAACCTATTTTAATGTCACTTTGACTTAGAAGAAGAGAAAACACAAATATTAGTTTAATACAAAACATCTACATAGCCCTTAAAAAGTTTTTAAAGGCAGGCATTACACCTCCACTCTTTCCTGTGGTGTAGTCCACTCGAGCATCGAATCTTATTTTGAGATGATGCACTATAGAGATTAGTGCCGTAGAAATCCCCTATAGCCGGCCCCACAGGCAATCCGCCTCCATGGACCATGACCCATCCTCATGTTAACACCCAGCTGGTGAACAAACACTTGTTTTTAAACCCTAATTATATAGTGACTGTAATTATTCATGGCAAACAAGCTAAGTTACCATGGGTTAAAAATAATCCAATTTAGTAACTTTTACTTGACCTCTATCCACCGTACAAACTGAAATCATCATGTAAATGGGTTTTGGACCATTGAAAGTGACTCCAAATTCAAATGCTACAGTCCCTGTATGATATATTAAAATACATTAGGATGAATTCTACCCAACCTTAAAAAATAAGAAATTGAAGGCTCCAAAAAAATTTCGAATAAAAAATTCGTTAAAAAACCGTTAACGGTTAAATAACACGAGCCAAGCCTCTGTCCTTGATGAAAGACTCTCTATCCTTCAGCAAAGCTTCGGCCGCTCTTCTTCCCGACACCAATGCCCCATCAAACGTAGCGGAATTCCGATAATCCCCGCAAACATAGACCCCGGACCCGATACCCGGCCTCTTCCTCACCAAATCGGTTGGCGGGCTCTGATTCGGCTGCGCGAACCCGATACGATACGTTCTGAGATGCTTCCACGACTCCACAACCTCCGTTCCGTACCACCCTGAAAGCTCCCTGATCACGACACGTGTCAGCTCCTCATCTGGCACGTCCTCGCAAGACCCGACAACTGAAATCGACACCAGCGTCTTCCCTTCCGGCGCGTAGGACGGAGCCACATCCGTTGCGAAAAACATGTTATTTACAATCCCTGTCCCCGAACCGTTCAAGATCAGGACCGGCTTGCGGACCGGTGACCGGTCCGCTGAGAAATACAAGCAGGCCGTGCCCCGGGCCGCTTTTCCAGCCCGTTTTTTGTCCATCTTCCCTTCCAGAAGCTTCTCTGCAACTGGTTCTTCCACCGCTACAATCAGCCCCGACTCCCCTCCCAAGATCTCTCCAGTCTGCAATTTCACTCTCGGGGGTTCGGATTCGTCGCCAAAATCTACGGAAACGACCTTAGAATTCAGCCGCACGGAATCTGGCGGCAGTTTTCCGGCCAATTGCTCGGGAATGGAAGAAATTCCCTTCGCCGGAAGCGTGTTGTCGCCCAAAGCGAGGCATTTGAGGATGAAATGGAAGAGCCGGGAAGTCGTCTCGAGCTGCCGATCAAAGAAAATCCCCCCAAAGAATGGCCGGAAGAATTGATCGATGATCGAGTCCGAAAATCCGGTCTTCCTCAGCAACTCGATGATAGGAATCTCTTCAGCAGTCAGGATCTCATCGTCCGATCTACTCACGGCTCGTAATCTCACGGCTCCTATCAGCAACTTGTCAAAGACGGATCCGATCGGGTTGGCAAGACTCTTCAAAGCATCCGGAAAATGCCGGAACGGATCCGAAACGGTGTGGAATCGGCCGTTACTGTAGACGATGGCACCGGAGTAGAACTTCTGGAGATCTAGAGCTTCGTAGTCCAAGGTTTTGCGAGCTTCGGGGTAGGCAGTGATGAAGATCTGGAATCCTCGGTCGAGAAGGAAGCCGTCAACAGTGTCGGTCCTGACGCGGCCGCCAACGGCGTCGGAAGCTTCTAGTAGGAGGAAGGGGATCTTGGAGGCGTGGAGACGAGTCGCGGCGGCTAGACCGGCGAGTCCAGCGCCGATGACGAGGACGCCAGTATCAGAGCGGCGCGGTGGATCAGATGCCGGCGGGGGGTAGGATTCGAGCTGTACTGCGCGGGGTTTTAGGGTTTTGTGGGGAGTTTTGCAGGAGGGTCGGGGAGGGTGGGAGAGCGGGAGGAGGGGCGTTTTGGGAAATAGAAAATTTGCGGGAGAGAGGATGAGATTCATGGGAAGATTTTTTTTTCGTATTTGGAGGGAGCGGGGAAGATGAGGAAAATGGTAGGAAAGCGGAGGTCACGGATACGAGTTTTGTCCATCTGCTGGACCACCCATTTTTTTTCTCTCTCTATCCTTAATTCCAAAATTAAGCTGATGAACCTATGGTAAGACGCCTCTTGAAATTATACCAAAATACTTAAAATTTATTTGGCATGACCCACTGAGTTTTGGAATACTATTGTTTTTTAATAAAGGTCTTATATTTAGAATGCATTGGACCTCAAATCACAATTATATTGGGATCAATGTAATTTTGAATGCGTGTTTGATAACTTGTAATTATTATTATTATTTTTAGTTAGCTGGTTAGTACACACCCATGTTAGCCACCGCCACCAGGGATCGATACCAAGACCTCAAGTGTTGAAACGAGGTATCTCCACTCAGTCTACCAATTGAGCAATGGATCTGGGTGTTTGATAACTTGTAATTAAAATGCACTAAAATTCATACTTATCTTAAGCTTGTGTTTAGGATACGGTGGAAGTTTTTAGTACATGTACATATCTAAATATGAGTAACTAAATTATCTTTAATATCCCAAATTGATATATATATGTGTGTGTTATCTAACAAAATAATTGTAATAAGCTCATTGAAATATATACTTTGATAATTTTTTAAAAAAAAAAAATTGAGGAAAGTTTGAACTCCGAGTGGGCCACAAATATATGGATCACAAATGAGCAACTCATTAACTTTTTTAACCATCCATTTTTATGGCCAACATTTGGATATTCAGATATTTCTGTTGATATGATTTCAATGTTGCAGCCGGTAATTGAATTGTTATGGGCAGTGTGCAACATGATCAATGGATTAATAGCCTAGTGACTTCAGTCTCTAGAAAGGGAGCAAAAAAGGTATTTCACTTCCATTACACTCAAATCTCAGCAAAAATCTAAGATTTCAAAATATACCAAAGTTATATTTCAAATTCCTCCAATTCCATTTAACTCACAAAGTACCAAATGTTGGATTTAGGGCAAAATCTCCCCAAATCCTCTCAAATCTCCTCAAATGCATTCAAATACAAGGTCACAAACAGCCCCTGATTCTTTCATCCCGACAAGGCACATCAGATAAATGGATTGGATGCCATATAAGACCATGGTGGACCTTAAAAAAACTAATGGTCAGTGTTCCATCTCAATTATTTTATTTATTCTTGCCTACCTAAGTTTTGGATTTTCATAACTAGGGCTGTCAGGGTTGCTCTCAACCCGGATTTTGACGTCTTTCAGGCTGGGCCCATTCAAAGTTCTGATTTTGGTAGGCCCGAGCTCAGCCCATTAACACCCATATTCATAACTTTAGGGTTTGATGGTACCATGGGCCAGTGTACCTAATGGACAAGGTGCATCTCAAGAAAGTTCCATCCACATGTTGCTTGATTAGTGAAACTGAAATACCCTAGATATCTAGACTAATGCAGCTCGCTCCAATATTGCATTTCCCATCCTTGGATGAGGAAATCGTAGAGGGTTGGATGTAGTCTTCCGCACTGTTTTTTTAATCAGATGAAAACGATTATGACTATGACTATATTTGAAGTCTGAGGCACTAGTGCGTTTTATGTAATAATCATTTTTAAGTTAAGAGGAATTGAATTTCTAAAACCAAGCAAGCATGAGGTGCCTACTTAAAATTTTGATTTGTTTTCTTGAGCTTAAAAACAAAGTTTTATTGAGACTTATCCTTAAAGTTAAAGCCCTACGATTGCCCCACGAAGAACTCTTCTTATAAATAGTTATGTAAAAATTCATTTTTGACATCGAGATGTTTTATAGGCCATTGGCAAGAAACCTATCATATGGGCCCCACCATGATAGGGATACTCCAAATTCGTTGTTGCATATCCTATTGTTGATCAATTTTTGCAGATGATTTGAGACATTCAATTATTGGATCTTTGAAATGTTTAATACAAGGAAGAACTTCGTTGTATTCTATGCGCGATCCAAGCAATTTAGTCCATTAGGTGAGTTGGGTTTTTTTAATGCACTTGTACAACCTGCTCACGCCCTTAAGTAACCCCTAATTACAAAAGAAAATGATGGATTATAAAACTTTGAGTGAGTTTTTTTAAGCTATTGGCTTATTTTTAAGATTGTGGCCCACTTTGATAAGCAGACCAACTCAACTACCAGGCCAGATAGCTGTCACGCATGCAAGCGAGGTGGCTTGTACATGATCTGGCTTCGAATGCGTGTGTAGGCTTAGACCTTATAAATCTCTTTTGTCAGCTGTTATGTAGATGGCTTAGATAGGTAATTATCGAAAAGTCTCCTCTCTTCCCTCTTAACTATGCGTGTATATGTATATATATGCATTAAAGCTTAGTTTCTTGAGACTTTGTGTGTTGTCTTTACATGTGTGGTCTATATAAAGAGGAGCATAGGTAAAGAAAAGGTATTCTTTTAAAATATTTTTTCACGGGAGATTTCTTATATGGTGAAAGAGTAAAAGATGTCTTGTATTTTAATTATTTTTATTATTTTTTGTTCTTTAATGAAGGAAAAAAATGTGTATTGTTGCCTCATAGAAATAAATATATTGTCAAACAAGTAAATCTCTATATTTACTTGTATCTCTTTTCTCTGTACTTTTTAGTTTTGATTCAACTCTTTTCTTTTAAGATTTTCCTTTGCTTGCATTTATCATATATGAATGCTTTTCATAACACAAAGTGCTATATTACTGCCTCACCAATTTTCTTTTCTTAAATATGTAGTTTCTATGAACACATCAAATTTGGACTCCACATGATGGGTGATGAAAAGTGGACATTGAGAGGCCCACGTAAAAGACAATTAGCATTGATGGTGGACCCCAAATGATGGATGACATACATCAAGGTGGGCCCCTAATGATGAATGGTCCACATCTAAGACAAGCCTTTTATGATGGATGGCTCACTTTGAAGGTTTGGCTCATACAATGGACAGTCCACAACAAAATTGCAGGAACTGCTGTAGATGGGTAAAGATCGTCTAGGTTAAGTAATCCTAACCTTTAATTAATGAGCCCTGATTTTTGAACTAGGACAATTGATGAATTTACATTTTATTGTTCAATTAATGTCCACAAACCATCCATTTAAGAAAACTTTTCGATAACATGCCATTTAAATTTAAAATCATGGTTTGGACGGTGTAATTTAATGTGCATGCACGCGATTTTGTAGTACCTATGCATCAACCATCGCACTCAACCGAAGTATCAAAGGTTTTTCAAATTCATAATCCTCTGCCCCTCCATTGCCCATGTTAAACCCCTAGCTGGTTTTTCTTTCTTCCATGTAAGGTCCCGTTAGAAATTAAAGAATCTAATAAACAACGGAGGATAGATGAAAAAGATAATGAAATGATCAGATTTATTGGGTTCAAGGCTCGACTTGAATAGTCAATTTCTCAATACAGATTTGCTACCCCTTTTCTGGTAGTTCCAGCAAGTGCAAACGAAGGAAATCTACAAATTGTCTTCAGGATACAATGAACTCTCAATCCGAATTTCAACACAAAAATTTGCACATTTAAGTGTTGAACAAATCTCTAATTTTGAAGCTAACATGCCTTTAAAAAGTTCCGAATAAACACAACAAGAGATCAGATTTGAGAGGACTTCATAATGGATGATACATCTGAAAATGAAGAAAATGTAGTAATGTTTATAGATTATCATATCCAGGATTTATAACAATTAAATGGTCATGGAGTTCTTCCTAAAGAGATACGAATGTGTCTCTTCAAGACATCCACACTCATTCGCAGTAAACAACATTCTTCCATGAAAGGATAACAATTTGTCCTATGAAAGTTATTTCTATTCCTTTTAAACAGAAAAAAGTCATCCAATAGTATAATATTGTTTCCACATGAGCGACACGTGGTATATATGTCACACGTACAATCATGTCACAGTTACTCTCAATCAACACAAAGGTAATAAAACATCAGGTAATCCTAATTCAATTCTAGTTGCACCATGGCTCAAAAAATTTAAACCTTGTGCCAAAAAGACTAAGACTCTTATTGCTCCATGCGAGTAAGTGCGCCTAAGAAGCCCACGCTACGTGCGCTTTGAGGATATTTGAACCTTGGTTGGGGAAGCAAAAACTCCTTCTATTGCTAACTATCTATACACACTATTTATGAAAAGTTTAAATAATTAATATATTTATTTACTTTCTAAAAATAACTTTTATTTTTAAATTTTTTTTATTACAAAAAGACCACATGTCCATGATTTATAAAAAGACCGATAACCGTATACATACGCTGCTCAAAATAAGAAATGGCATTTGACTATGCGATCAGGACCGTCGATTTTCTAGGTAACCATGGACCAAAGGCAATCTGCCAGAAGTAGCCATCGGTTTGGTGATCCGAAAAGGGGATGATTGATTCGAGGAAGGAGTGACTGTCCCCATACTATTCGAAAATTAAGCTCACAACAATTTGACGATGAGAACCGTCAATCACTATGACTTTTAAGCCATGGCCCATCCTTTGGTGGGCTGGCAGATCAACAATTCATATCACTACACATACTTTCCATCCGTACAGCAGGAAGGGGTTAGCATGACCACCATATTAAGAGTTTAGGTGCCACCATGCCAGGACCGTTGATCAGGTGCGTGACCATTTAGATGGGCCATAACCACCACATAAGCATGCATGAGTAACAGTCCAATAAATACGAATTTGCTATAACCACCACATAAGCATGCATGAGTAACGGTCCAACAAATACGAATTTGTTCCAAAAAAATGAAAGATTAAAAAAACAAGTGAATTTCCGACCTGCCGGATTCGAACCAGCGACCTAAGGATACCTACAGAGATGTTTTCCACTACAGTCCTCCGCTCTACCAACTGAGCTAAGGTCGGTTTATGATTCTCATTTCACAATCTAAATTTTCAAATCATTCAAATCCAACTTACCTGGCAAAGGGGCCGGCCTGCCTGACCCAGCCGTGAAAGAGTGAAGCTTGGACCACTATAGTAGACCCAAGGGGCTGGGCTAGCACTTGGGATCTAAGTCCACCTTATGCCTCTTACGAATAGGCTGGCCCACCTTTCCCTAGTACATGCCACACGGTATATAGGTATATATGTATTACGTTGTCCTGGTACATAGTAAATAAGTATTTTTATCTATAGATGTTGTATACTGGCGTAATAGTAATATAAAAAGCTTTGATAATTTAGCAGAGTGATGGATAATACACAGACACTGCTGAACTAAGGCCAGAGCCAACCTCATCCGGCCATAGCCCAAGCCCATTGCCACCCTTAAAGAGTAGATAATGAAATATATACACGTCTGCCAACATGGCACATGTGTGCATGATCTGATGGTTGACCAGGTGGACCACGTGTAAGAAAAGACTGGATGGTTATTTTAACTGGGCCCTGGAACATACAGTGGGATTCGCATGATAAACGGCGCAGAATCACACATGTGTCATGCTGATAATCATGGGATGGTAGGATTTGGGCAGCACTCTTGTTTTACCAATGCCAACCATGTTGGACCCCAATCATGAACAGAGATCCAACCCCCCCTCTTCAACTGAACCCTTCTATCTAGCAACTAATGACTGAATTGCTCAGTAACGAATTCTGTAAGCAAACTTTAGAGCCCATTTGAAACCCACCGCCAAAACCGGTCTTGGAAGATGTCGTTTTGGAAACGAGGGTTTTGCAGCTGTTTGGAAACTCATTTGAAATTAGTGGTTTCAAGATCAATGGACAAGATAGGTATTTAAAAGCTCATTCGTTGAGCAATTTGATGAGATTGTCGCTTTTGTGGCAAGAGGACCTTTACAATGTTGAATGGATGTCTTCAATATATACGGGATATTGATCCATAATCAATTGAACCTTACTGGAATTTAACAGATTGCTCACTGAACATTTTTAAACCATATTCGATCAATTGAACAACAGTATTCAGAAAAATCCTTGTTTACTCTCTGATAGTTTTGGACTAGTTCGATCGCTCGAACTTTGGTGTGCTAGATCGATCAAAGGGTTAGTGTTGATCAATTGATACTTAGATCGATGGTGCACGCAGAATTGCATAAGTGCACAATTTGTTTTCTATTTCAATTATGATAGCATATATATCGGGTGTAATAAGGATTAGAGAAGAATAAGTGTTTGTTAAAACGTTCCAAATGGTTCCAAATAAAAAAAGCTAGGGTTTTGAAAAATTCGAAGGGGTTCTCGTCATTATAAGTGCATTATCTTTCGTAATATCATTTCTTAGTATATTAATTGTTGCTTTATGCCATGATCTTTTTCTCTTTCCACATAACATTCATGTATTCTCTCTGTTTTTCATTTATATTTGATTTCACCTTGTTTAATTGAATTTAGTTTGCTTCTGCATGATTCCCAACGCATAGAAGTTGCGTCCAAACGGATCCTCACTCTGCCTATCAAATGATAGGCTGTTGTCTCCATGGATACCACATGTGTGATGACAATAGACATTTTTTGCCATTTAAGGAGGAATCTACTTGTTGATGCACAAATTTGGACTGCCCTCTTCTGACCTTCGAGCACTTGCACAAGAAAGAAACAAAGGAGACCCCGTATATAACAGGGGACCCTCCGATGCCAAAGTCCGGCTTGGAATCTGGGTCTAGTCGTATTCGAGTGATTTTGGGCAGGAGATTTTGTGTACATGTCCTTATCAGTGATTCCTGTATTTATAGCGTTCGTAAGGCCGTGTGGTTCATGATTTCAGGCACGATCTCAGCCATTAGGCGAGATGTGCGCTAGTGGTGAATATTGGTGATTACCCTAGAATCGTGCGTCAGGCGATTACTTTTATCGTGCGTTACTTGGAGGGGGTCTTGCGCCAAGCTAATCTGATCGAGCTCCCTTGGTCAACTGAAGACGATCCGAGCTAAGCTCATCTGAGCCGAGTTCTGTCGAGCGGCCAAAGACAACTTAGACCGAGCTTATCAGAGTCGGGCTCTATTGTTCGGTCGAAGATGACCCGAGCTGATCCAATCACGACTAAATCAATCCGAACTATGGATCGGTCCCGATCTCTTGTCGGATCAAGCTGTTCTCGATGGCCCCTTAGCCTTGTCAGGTTATCCAGTTTCTAGTGAGTGCGAGTGAATAGGAACTTGGGACCACATCTTGTTGAGGGGTATGTTCATGGGAGTGGGTGTTGGCTAACTTGGCTTCATGTCAGTTTTCCTAGGCAAAGTGTTTTAGGAACAAGCATTCATCGAGCCGAGCTACCCTTGAAGGTGGTTGGGGTGAACTGTCCTGGAAAGTGGTTGGACTATATGTTCCCATAACACTACTATTAATTGGTGTGCCTCTTTGCATGCTGTTGGCCATTTTTCAATTCCAAGTAATAAAACCCATGTTTCAGTAATCAAGAACACTGCACTTTACTTTTTGTATATGGACCAACCCCAAAAGATCTCCAAAACTGTCATCGTTGTCTAACTTCTCTTCTTGTAATATGTTTAGATCATGAAAGAGAAAAGAAATGTGTAATTATCATCCAATGATAAACTCATATATTCTTTAGGCACTAATGAAACACGTATTCTCATGATTTACATTTATGAGGTTTTGCTCTTGAAGGCATTGTCTTAGTAACAAGTGAAAAATTTTAATTTTATTGTTAGACATAAACCCTTGGAGCATACTTGTAGACAATCACTAAGTAGCTAGTTCCACATGAAAATCAGCTTAATCCAAAACTTTTGTGACCTACTTTAAGTCACCACTGTTTTATGTGGTGTGGTCAACCTGAGATTTGGATTTATTTATTTATTTATTTTGGAAATCATGGCTTAAAATGATAGGGCTGACAAGGCTTAGGCCCGGTTTGTTAAATCTAAAATCCAAAGCTTGAATTTGAAATATGAAATCTAAAGTAAAAAAACTCATTATAGAAAAAATCTAAAATCCAAAGCCTGAATTTGAAATATGAAATCTGAAGTAAAAAATAAAAAAAAAATAAAAAAAATAAAAATAAAAATAAAAAAAACTCATTATAGAAAAATTTATGGAGCGCATTCTACATTCACCATTAAGTCAGGCTCCTATCACAAAAAGAATTCAACGAAAAATCACTTAGCGCTCTCCGATTTTTGATACGGAGAATTTCTCAATTCGCATTAAGTACTATTTTTCAGAGTTAACAAACAGGCCTCAATGTAAGCCTTGTCCCAGATTTTGAACTATTTTGGGCTGGGCTGTCAGCCAGTTTTATTCAAAATTCTGAGTTTTCAGACCCAAGCCTGGCCCACTATCAAATGATCTGTCAAAATGGATGAACCCCATGGATGTAAGACACATACATCACAGTGGGCCCTACAGTCAAGGAACCACCGGTTGAACTGGGAATCTACCGAAGCCGTGCCCTGAGAAGTAGGACAAAAAAGATAGGCTACTTCCATCAAAACTACTCATCTAAAATTATACTGTTGATGGATCTTGTGACTAAAATCTAAACCGTTAGGGGTCGTTTGGCACCTTGGATTGGAGGGGATTAGAGGGGGTTTCAAATCCCCTTGGTTGTTTGGCAGCATAAAGCAACTGGGGATTGCCAATCCAGGGGGTTTCCAATCCCCTCTTTGAGGGGTTTGTAATCCACGGTGAGAGCTTGGATTACACCTAAAATCGTTTCAATAGTTGCAGGCATAAATGTATGTCACTGAATACTATCATTCTACTGGGCACATGGCCCACTAACGATGATCAGCACCGTCCAAACATTATTCATGTAGATCAGCACCGTCCAAATATTATCCAGCACCGTCCAAACATTGTCCATATTAATTAACGATTAAAAATCGTTGGTTAGTCACTCAGACATGATCTTGTGCTTGCGGTCCATCTGAGACTTGGAATTTCATCATTTTTAGGCAAAACATATATTTTAGCAGGCTTATCACAACCATAGTGTCAAAAATTATATATCTCACTAATTGGGGATATTAAAGTTGATTTAGTAATTAAATTCAAACCCCTGTAAATATGCCATATATAGGTATTTTTGAATTAAAGTTGATTCACAATCCATGGTGCCAAACACACCGAAAGGATTGCCAATCCAGGGGTTGCCAATCCAGGGGGTTCCAAATCCACGCTCCCAAACACACCTTTCTAAATTACGTAAATTACCCCCGCCTTTTATTTGAAACATCTTTCTGTATTACTTTTAAGACCCAAATATCACTACTCTCCAAAGACAAACTGTCCATCCCTACGGGCATATGGCATTATACACCCGTAGAGATATTTGCAGGCTCTCAGAATAGAAAGGTTAAAGGCTTTTTATAAGAAGAATTTTATGGTAAATCGTCAATCCAGGTGCACATCAACATTCCAATGGTTCGGATTAACCAAAAATGGGCCCTACTTATCTTAATTGAAAACCCGTTTTAATACGCGGGCCGCGTACCATACATTTCCTCTGCATAAGGCCCATTCCCCTTCTTTGGATATTGAGGAGGTAGGGAAGCAATGCTCTCAGGAATCAAATTGCAAGCTGCAACCCCTCCAAAACCCTCATCTCCTTCCCTTTTCAGATATAACAACAACCACAACAGAGTCTCGTTGTGGAAGAAGGTGAGTACACTCGAACCCTCGGCTAGTCGAACCCTCTCAGCCGTTCCCTTCCCTACCGCTGCGACTACCATTACCAACGATGCATCTCCATCTTCCCTCACGTATTCCGTCGGATCCCCACCGTCCGTTCCTCTCACGCAGTGGAATCTCAACCATCGACACATCCACTTGTTAAACGCCATCGCCTGCGCCGTACGATTTCTAATCCCTTCCTCTTTCTAGGGTTCTTTCTGCTTCTTCTCTTGAATTTTTTGCCGGCTTTAATTTTGGAGCGGTTGAGTAGTCCGCGTGACTACCGAATTTGTACTCCACACGGAGGCCTCGCCCTCCTTCACCAGGGCCGTTCATTTGGTGGGCTGTTGATCGATCGTCGGCTCTGCTAACATTACACCGAATGGATGATCCTGGTCGTCCAATTAATGGGATGTTGTTAGTAGAATATGAACTGTTGGCGCAGGGCGTCCAGTCGGTGGAATTCCCCCTCCATGGGCCACCAAAGTGGGTCCTTGCTGTCGAATGGGTGGCGCCGATTATGGCGGAGGCCTGTGGGACTGCATTTGTGTGCTGTCCTGAAGACTTCTGAACTGAAAGCATTTAGTCTTGCTTGGCTTAAATGAGAAAGTTCAATTCCGAGTGGATTTTCCATATCTTCTTTTTTTCTTTTCTCTTCTTTTCTTTCTTTGAATTCTGCAAATTTTTGAACTCTCACACAGTTTTTGTTTCTAATAATGGATTTTAGCAGTTTCTAACCAGAACATGTTTTGTTACAGACAGCGATTTCTGCAACATGGTTGTTTTTTTCTGCGATTCCAGCCCTTCTGGTTTGTCATCTAAAACTTACTGTTGTGTCATTAGTTCATCAAATGTTTATGAAATTGGAATTCAGTTCTGTAGAAAATGCTTTTCAGTTGCATTTGGATGCATTGTTCTGCTGAATTTCCATTATTTAGTTAGATGAAGTGGAAATGACCAAATCGAAATCACCATCCTTAGTATCCATGTTGAGAGTGGCATCCAAATTGCAATTATGCTACTTCTAGTTGGGCTTGATAGGAATGTAACTACAATCTGAGGGCTACATCTAGAATGAAACAGATGGTAATTACGGTTTTGCTCATTTTCACTTTATAGAGTTTGTTATTGCAATTCAATTGAATAGTGTGTCCAAACACATTCTTATGGAATTTCGTTTTGCTCTCAGCTTAGGGTCGTTTGGATGCATGCAAAATCATTAAAGTGGCAAACACTTTTACATGGAGTATTTAAATGGAAAAAAAGGCTGTAAAATGTTTACGGCTTTTGCCCCACTCTTTTTTTTTTTTTTCTGTAGAAAAAAAAGGGAGAGATTCAGATCATAGATAAAGAGTTTACATGCTATAAGTATAACATACTCAGGTGTTGTGTGATGTTTGGTACACTTGCACCCTTGTGTGTGGGGCCAATTGTGATGGGCGTAGGACATCCAATCTGTCCGTCCTGTGCATCCCCTGATGCGAGCCTTTTTCCAGCAAAGAAAAAAAATCAGGTTGTTTGAAAAATCAGGTGGGCCACATCTTAGGGAATGGTTTGGATTGGGACACCCACAATGAAAAACCTTCCAGATATTTTGTGGGGCCCACCATGCTGGGCATAGGATATCTAATCTGTCCATTTGCGTTGAGAGTAGCTCAACCCAATGCATATCTTATATCAAGCCCTTCTATGTGATTAAAGATTTTGTCAGGATTTACCGCTACAAGCTCTCTCTAGTGTTGGTACCCACTTTTTACTTGCTAAACTCTGTACAAGTTAGCCAAATGTAGAAAACTGTTTATCTTAAAAGCCAAACATGATAGAATGTAAACAATTTACCAGTGAAACTCTTTGCAGGTATAAAGTGTTAACTTAAAATTTTACAAGCATCCAAACGATCCCTCATATGAATTGCAATTTTCTAATAATATAACTTGTTATTGCAATTATATTCAATAGTGCATACAAATGCAGTCTTATGGAAATTTTGATTTTTGATTTTTTATTTTTCTTCTTTTTTTTGAACAATTTATGGAAATTTTGATTCTCTTTCCCTCTCATATGAATTTTTGAAAAAATGATAAAAGGCTTTCAAGAAAGCGGCCGAGTCTCTAGAAAAGCTGCTAGATGTTACAAGAGAAGAGCTTCCCGACACAATGGCTGCTGTCAGGTTATCTGGCATGGAGATCAGTGACCTCACCATGGAACTGAGTGACTTGGGGTGTGTATCAAACATCACTTTTTCACTTCTCTGTCCTGCTTTCTCATTTTTCATGGGTTTATCACATGACCCGCTTGGTTTCCGTGTAGCCAGGAGATAACACAAGGTGTTAGAAACTCCACCCGAGCAGTTCGCATGGCTGAGGACAGACTACGTCGTCTGACGAATATGGCTCCAGCAGGTCAGTTGACGATCTTGGATTCCTCATACATAATTATGGAGTTGTGATGGGTATTGAGTAGTGGGTTTTACTTCATCGTCACTTGAATAGCGCTGGTGCAGGAGAAAGCCACTCTGAAGACCGAGATGGTGGAACCGGTAACGGCTAGAACGGTGAGGACCTTAAAGGAGGGGGTTGTGAATGGTCGTGCAATCTTGCAGGCTTTCTTTAGCCTCACTCGATTTTCTAGGTGGGCAATGAAATATGTGTCTGCCCGTGGAAAACAGTGAATCTGAATACCGGCGGCTATCATCTGAATCACGGTGAGCATCTTTGAATCTCATCTGCTCATAATTTTTTTTTTTATTCATTTGAGCTTTTCTTCAGAGATCTTTCTAATCATGTATTTGTATGTCGAATAATTATAAGATGTTAGACTCAAAGATATTATGGTCCAAGATGAGTGGAGGAGATGAGGAATGCTTTCCTTTCTTTTCTCCCTCGTATTTTCATTTGTTAGGGACTTCAGATTGTTTGGAATATGCATCCCCACCTTCTGCTTGTAAACTAGAATGTCTTGATCCACGTGAAATTGTTCTTGGTGTAATGCATTTGGTCTGGAATAGAAACGGCAAAGAACGCAACTGACTTGGTGAAAAACTTGAGTTAGTATTGCAAGCGTTGATGCATTTTCCTGTATTTTCAAATACATAAAATTAGAGGTATAACTTGCTGGTTCCCAGTTGAATCTTGTTGGCTGTTCAAGTTTTCTAGGTTCTCAGTCCTGAGTTTTTTAAAACCAAGTAAGCCATGTAAGAAGTTACTTCATTTCTATTGCTTACCACTGGCGTATTTCTTGTTGGTTATTATCAAAATTGTTTTTATTTTTCCTGGTAAATTATTTGTCCTGTTTGGCAAATGCCTAAAAATGAGTTCATCTCATTTTATTGACACTAATGATGTATTAGAGATCTTGATCTCATTATGTATTAGGGATCAAGATCTCTAATACATAATTATTGTCAACGAAAATCAGATGAACTCATTTTTAGGCATCTGCCAAGCTGTTAGAATTCCAGATTTTATGAAATAAGGACTCAACTTCTTCAAAGTACCATAGAGTGCTAAAGATGTAGTGGAGGCATTGTTGGGCCTGCTTGGTGTGTGTATGACATCCAACCTGTCCAATAGGTGCATTCCACCATTATGATCATCGTTGTCGTCGTCGTCATCATCTCAAGGCATTATCCCAACTAATTGGGGTTGGCTACACGAATCCTGTTCTGCTGTTCCACTCTTTCAAGGACCGTACCCCTGTTGTGATCGTGCAAGCTGAAAATCAGGCCAATCCAGCCATCAGGTGGGCCACACCATAAAAATCAAGGCAAACCACCCAAAACGGTCCAAATTTGTGTGTTCATGAGATGTTTAGATTGGGTTGGTTATTGGTTCACATGGACGTCATGATGGGATACCGTTGAACAATGGGTTAGTTGTCATAAAGACACCACCTAAGCCTCCACAATGCTTGACTATTGGAAAAGTGTAATGATTTCTATTTGGAATCCACTACTATTTTCCCTATCTAAACATAGCTGAACATCCCATCATGGGAAAAGTGTTTTCCTTTCTTCTGATTTCCCTCAATCCAAACAGGCCCTCAGCTTCCATGGCAGATACACGTGGCAGTCACCGTTTTTCTTCTCCTAGACTGCAAGCAACCTTTACGAGCCTTTCCCCCCCTCTTGTTAGAGATAGATAAATAGACCTCTGGTTATTCAGAACATATTTCCAGAACCTGAAAACTCAACTCAATGCTCAGCCAGGTTGGGGTCGACCCAACTGACTCAACTTGATATTTTTATTAAAAAGATAAAGATATTAAAGTTAACTGTAGCTATTAAAAATAGTTATAATAGCAAAAAATACTGAACGTACAAAAACTAACAGACACATGGACTGTTGTTTACTCCGTTCGACGCTACTCTCAGCTTGCTTTTCATTGTACTACCAGTCAAGTTGTGTGAAACTGAGTGACTTGGTTCGAGTCAGCTAAGTGCTTGAGTTGACTGGATAAGTCTGACTGAGTCAGGGTCGAGTCAGAATGAGGCCCAAGTTTCCCAGCAACACTACTCGAAATCTTGCTGAGTCAAGTTGACTAGGCTGAGTTTCAAGTAGAATCGTGAGTTTTAGTACTGCGATTTAGAATGTCTCCTTGCATTTAAGGAACTATATTTGGGGTTTTCTGCAACAAAAGCTTATTTCGTACCTGGTAGCATATGTAGTATAAGCTACCCAGTCCACGCACTGCTTAGCTCGATGATCTGATGGATGTGAGCACCATCATCATCTGAGTCGAGGCATATCGATTTCATGCATGGGCAATGTGTAAATATCATGTGCATACCATCTGGTATACTTAGATTTGTGCAATTGCATGCACATGATAAAATGCTCTACATGCAGTATCTATAATATTAATATTTCATATATAATTACAAGAGATTTGCTTAGCCCACATGCATACAATATAGCTCCAGTACATGCCACACATGTTCCAGCATGGCATGATAGGTCTGAAGATTCAAGCCACCCATCAGAAGGGCACCACTATATTAATGCTCTGGCCTAAGGTTGATGCACTGGTCAGGTGGGCCACAGTTACCAATACAAATTTATGGCTCTTAAAATGTGGCTAATTTTTTAACCCAATAGCCAATTTCCAATATTGGGCCTACTTGCTGAGAGGACCGGAATTATTTTTGAGAAAACATATAGAAGGTCCCCTGATGGATGGATTGGATCTCTTACCCATGATGGCATGTGCGGTGTGTACATGAGCTGTATTGCACAGGCGTGTGGGCTTAGTAAAGCTCTCAACTATGAATACAAATGATTATGAATCCAAGTCCTCTCAACTATGAATACAAATGATTATGAATCCAAGTCCTATTCATTCTTTCTATTATCAAGGATTGGGCTTGGGCTTCGGCTTGGGTTTGGGTTTTGGCATTTGGCTTATTAAAGCTCTTAACTATGAATATAAATGCATTTGATGGAAGTAGTTTTGGCATTTGGGTCCCCTTTTTCAGGGCCTGTTTGGCTTCACTATTCAATTGAATTGCAATTATTAGTTTACCCATTTGTAATTTCCCCTTAAAGAGTGTTCAGATCAAGATTCCATTAGCCCAAAATGAAGTGGGAGTAACATATGATAGGGTCCCAGTTTTAAGAACTCTATTGACGGGCTTCTCATTTGGAACCCGGACGTCGTGAGTTTTCAGGGTTTTAGATTTATTCTCTATTCCATTTTACCTCATATACTGAATGATTAAGGCCCTTAACCCAAACCTACAATTCCTCATGCAATTAGGCCCCCTTTGGATGCAATTCCCTAAAAAGGGTTTCTGAAAAATAGAGGTTTTAAATCCTGCTTTTTTTGGCCGACTTGATTGCTGAATAGGCATTATATAGCACCTACTTTGTCACAGCATCAAATGCCATTTGATCAACGGCTTTTATACTTCAAACTCCCTTTCAGAGGGGTGCATCCTGTCGGGCCCTTGCATTAATACCAGTGTTGGACTTGAAAGAATGTGGTGCTACTGCTCAGCTGCTTCCTCATTATGAGGGGAAAAGCACAAGCAAGTGTGATTAATCTGAAGAAAGACAGAGCTTTCAGCTTATAATCTAGAAACTGCCTAGAACAGCCAAAGCTGGGAGCCATTCCATTCAAATGCCATCATGCATAGTTTGAGAACCCAAGTGCTTTTTGGATTAGGCCTGGTCATGTAGTCTAGCCCATTAATCACTGTAAGGGCAACGTTAGGTAGGGTAAGCCAAACTTGATCCATTTACTTAAATGAGCCGCATTTTCTAATCAGAAATGATGATCAACGGTTAATGTGAAGGCCCATTGTTGAAAATGGTAGAAGAACATGAAATCACACCATTGGATGACCTTTAATGTCCTATTGGTGGCATTCAAATGGATGGTTGAAGAGAACAAGAGCCAATGGTATAGACTAGAGTAGAACGGACTGTTGATCATTTGATCTCATCTCTTCAACCATCTATTTGACAGTCATCAATCGAAGGGTCAAAATTTCCCAAAAAATAGCCAAGTTTCGAGGCATGTGACATCCAGGTTTGGACCACCAAATCAACGGTTTGTATCAGCCCTTATACGCAAATTAACCATAATCAGGAATTCATCTGAGAAAGAGTGTTTTAAGGACCGGAATCCTCTGTAACACCTATGGGCCCACCATGTTGTTTGTGTAACATCCACTTTGCCCATCGACTGTGCTCCTCAATGACAGTCCCTAAGGCCAAAAATCAGTCATATACACAACTCAGGTGGGCCACACCACCAGAAATTATGGGGATGGGATGCCAACCATGGTATGTATCTTTCATCACAGCCATTCATTAAGTGCGGCTCACAAGGATGGACGGAACAAAAAAAAAAAGTCATCTTGATCCCAAATTCAAGCAGGCCACACCAGATCCACCACTAAAGTGGGCCACATCAAAATGGAGACGAGAAGCCAACCATAGTTCACTACCACATCAAAACCGCACTGATGGGGCAAATCTTAAACCATCTGGTATTAGCCGTTCAATTCGAGTAACCCTATTCTTATCCATCCATGTGCTCCTCACCAATTGGACGGTTGCAGTTGTTCTATCTGTGAGGCTTCCGAGATATATACCATCCATAATGCAGCACGTAATTTGGACGGTCTGGATGCATGTAAGTGGATGAGTCGCCACCATTTAAGACATGTTGCCAAAGGCATCCTCGTTCTAAGTTCTAAGCCAGATGATGATGATGATGGAACCACATCTTAAGTTGGCCCCACCATTAAGGATCACACAGTACAAAAATCAGTCTTATCTACCTATCAGGTGGGCCACTCCATAGAAAACAGCGTCTAGCCGTTGATAAATAGCAAAATACAAGTTTGGTACACTCGAGGAGCGTCTATGGCTGATTTTTTGTCAAGGTGATCCTCGTGATGGGCCCAACCTATTGGACGGATTAGATGTCGCAAGCACACAGAAGGTTAGAAATTATCACCGTAGCTTATAATCCAACCGGTTGTATTTGAGACCTTAATACCCCCAGGCAGACTACGTTTGACTAGCATGATTTACCAAAATGACGTCAGGTGAAACATCTGTACAAACACGTGGGGTGCGAGAGAGCACCGAAAGAAAAGTTCTATACGCCGCACGTAAGGAATTATATGATCCTCCGGCCTAGGTTACGAACAGCGTTCTCGGATATTCAGCTTGCACAGGCCAGACCCATGACTCAGCGATCCAGACGATGGGACTGCATGGCCTCCCTGTAAGTGGACAGTGCCCGAAAAAGCTCAACGTCGGACCCTTTCAATTGAAGATGTGTGGTTTCCGTTATGACCGTCCATTTGCACACAGCAAATCGAGAGTTAGGAGAGTCCTAACATAGAGATATTAGGGTGGTGGTCCATCCAAGGTGAGGCCCAACAGACCAATGGTATGGATCTCTAAACCATGAGACCCGCTTGTACAAAAATGAAAAACCGAATATCAAGTACAAAAATTATAAAATGGTACACTGTTTAAGTTGAAGAGGAGTTGATCTGACCGCCACTCCCTGGGTCTATTACTGGTCTTTTAGGCCTTCTCTGTGCAGCGAGCGACGTAGACAACATCGGTGCATCTCTTGAAGTTGTTGTTGTATCTTCCTGTATTTTAAAAAAGAAGAAGAAGAAAAGAAAATTAATGAGAGAGAGATACTGTGTGAGAGAGAGAGAGAGAGAGTTACAAACTTACAGTAGCTTTCTTTTCATCTTCTTTTGGAGGAGGATCTTTGAAGATGGAATCCAGACCCAAGCACCCAAGAAAGGCCTTGACAGCAAGCTCAAGGCAACGGCATGGATTGGAAGATGAAGAACCGCTGTTGGTTATTGAATCTCTTGATGAAGCGCCACCGTCCATTTTATGGGCCTCTTTTGCTTCTCTCCCCTCGTTGCACCAACTTCTAGTGTGGCTTTTGGTTTCTCGGGATTTTATTGAAGGAGTTCGTTTTACCTCTGCTGCGACATTTCGTACAGCGTGTATCGCCACCCACTGGGGCCCACATGCTGGAATCATCGGATAATTTGAACTTTCCTTATTCTCGTTACTACCACAAATAAGCTATTGTCCCATAATCCCAATGATGATCCTGACCTTTGATTTTTTAAGGTTGAATGCTAGCCATTGAAAATTTTATTTTCATGGTTCTAAATTCTACTACACATATTGACAGTCAGAATCATCCGTTCTTTCAATTTCTTATGGTGGAGCATTGATTCCACAACATGGACGGATCCGATTATCTGATCGCTTAGCATGTGGGTCTCAGCGGGCTGCGACACACGCTGGATCCAAAATCGCAACGGAGGCAAAACGAAATACTATTAAAGGAGAAATAATATGTAGGGTTCCTATCATCGGATCACTTTGGAAGTTTTCTTTGCACACCCTATCCTGGATGCTTCGCATCAGATCAACGGTTCGGATCACCTAATCATTCACTATTTTCACAAAGTGGCGTGTCAGGATGCCACTGTCGTTAGGATACTGCAACTTATGGTTTCTCTTATTAAATACGTGTTACCAAACAAACAGTACCATTAAATACCAATTCGTGATTTGGAAGTGGATTGCGTCCTGCGCCCAGGGAGAGGCTATGCGGGGCTCATCGAGGCGTGTGAATTGTATCCACGCCGTCTGTTAATGCAGAAAACTAGCTGGCCCTCCCTGGCTCATGGACCTGAAGAAACCTTCACAAAGAAGGAACAAAGGAGACCCAGGTGGTGCTGGGGCCCTACGATGCCTAAGTTAGGAGTTTGGGTTGGGTTGAGTGTCGAGAATTTGGGGCTAGATATTGTACATACCTCTCACTATTGGAGGCCTTTTTATTTATAGGTGAGGAGAGGTGGTGTCCTGGAAAGCAGGTATTCCTGTTTAGTATGAACCTACTATAGTATGATACGGACTCCTTGTGCAGGCCAATCTTTATGGATACTTGGCTAGAATCTTGGGGTGATCTATGTGGAAGTCGGTTTCCATTATCTTCAGCCGAGGATGCGGACCGACTTAATTGGAGTCAGGTCGGTCCTTACAGGGGGCGGATTCAACTGTGTTGTAGTAGTCTAGGCTAGGTCACGGTCAAAGTCGATGCTGTGTTCACCTAAGGATGGGTCTCGCCATCCTCAAATGAGCTTGCCTTGTATTGTCGTTGATTAGTAAATGTTCCGACCTTGCACTCAAAAGTCGAGCTCGGCCTTCCTCCACACTTGACCGAGGAGATCGAGCTCGACCTTCCTTCGTATTTGGTTGAGGGGGTCGAGCTCGACCTTTCTCTATACTTGGTCAAGTAGAAGGGGTCTAGTCACTGGACCGCACTAGTCAATGTTTATATTGTTGATATGGTCCGTTGATGGCAGATCGGCCTATTTTCCCCATAACACCGTCCATCAATTTTGCTAGCTCATTGTAGGTTATGAGCCCAAAAAAAGGGCAAATTCAAGGCTCAAGTGAACCACACAGTTAGGTTTTAGCGCCCACCATAAAAGCTTACTGGGAGCGGCAGAAATTTTGATCAAGCTGATATTTGTTTTCTCCCATCAGTATTGATGTAGAGCGGGTCGCGAACAGTTACATGGCCAAGATGGATCAGAAAAGGCCCAGTCGGCGACAGAAGTGATCTGGACCATCAGACCTTAAATCAGGCGTATCTTGCAATCCGGGATGAGTTAGCGGACGAAAAATATATGATTTTGGAGTAGAACGAGCTACTTTAGCCAACCAACCCCGCTATGCCGAGTTGCGACGCCTGGAATTGCGAAAAACCCCTGGATTGACGGTCGTTTTCCTGTTTTAATTTCAATTTTACTATAAATAGTAAGTTTTAGTTTGATTATAACTCTTCATCCGTTGGGCTTTAGGAGTTGCGCCCAACGTGAAAAGAGCTTAGAATAATTAGGAGAACGGTTTGGTGAAGCCAAATAGGACACTTACTATTTTTGGCCGAAAACCTTGCGCACTAGTAGACATCACGACCGTCTATAAATAGTAAGTTTACTATTTATAGTAAGTCGCGAATTCTACGAGTTGTAGTTGTAGTTTGATTCTGATTTCTTTCACATTGCTTGGTACCCCTATTTAAAGGGTTGTGAACTCGTTTTTATGAATGAATTAATCAGTTTCGAATTATTAGAAATTATTTCTGTTTTCTTTTCTGCTTTCTTTCCTCGTGGATTCGAGAAGTCTCTGTGAGGAGTCCAGAGAAGCTCCGTGGATTCGGAGTATTTATCCTCATCACGTTCATCCCTGCGTCAATTGGTATCAAAGCGAGGATTTCCCTCGGGCCGATGGCAAACAACGAAGGTATGAATCAAAATCCTGTGGACGGTGATCCAGGGATTCGTTATCTTTCGGAAAGAATGGAAGCTTTCCACCGGGAGAGTCAGTTGACCATGCAAGGGCTGCAGGTAACGCTCGACCGTCTTGCGGATGCGCTACTTCCGTCCGCCCCGAGCCCTAGGCGGTGCTCCACCACCCATGGTTGCTGTACGACGCAACCCCGATTTTCGTAGAGCACTACCAGTGGCAAACCGTAGGGCTACACCAGATGATTCAAGTTCTAGCGACGAAGACCTTAATGAGGGTTTTGCCCGACGACCAATCCATGGAGGCGATCATCTAGATCGTGCTGAAAGAGACTACCGAGGTAAGGCTGAACTTCCTAGTTTTAATGGTTTATTACGTATAGAAGATTTCCTCGATTGGCTAGCCGAAGTAGAGAGATATTTTGATTACATGGACGTGCCAGATCATAAAAGGGTAAAATTGGTAGCGTTTAAATTAAAATCTGGTGCTTCTGCATGGTGGGAACAATTACAACTCTCACGAGCCCGTCAGAACAAGGTGCCTATCTCATCATGGCCACGGATGAGACGTCTTCTTCGATCACGATTTCTCCCCAGTGATTATGAGCAGATACTATTCCAGCAATATCAAAATTGCCGACAAGGAAATCGAACCGTCACAGATTACACAGAAGAATTCCAGCGGTTGGCTACACGAAACGATCTGTCAGAATCTGAGTCACAGAAAGTGGCACGATTTATAGGTGGGTTGCGGCCAATAATTCAGGACCGAGTTCAGATGTACCCAGTCGGGACCGTGGATGAAGCAGTTCAATTGGCGGGTAGGGCAGAAACACAACTTGCAAGAGCTCCTGCTCGTCCATATCCTTCAACTCGACCCCCCATGACGGGTCCCACGCAGGATCCAGTGCTGGCACGAGGAAAAGATCCAGTAGGAGAACGTCCTCAACTTCCTACAACCGCAAACCGTGATACGGGGAGCGGCTCATCCAGACCTCAACGTACAACACCCACAACAGCGGGCCCGAGTAGGGTTCCAAATCCTTATGCTCGGCCAAGGTCGAACAATTGTTACCGATGTGGCCAGCCAGGCCACTTATCAAACACTTGCCCTCAACGTCCCGCAGCACACTTGACTATAAACGAAGGGGGCACTGAAGATGAGGCCGCAGAAGAAGACCATGGCTTTGATGAACATGAACAAACCACTGAAGGAATAGCAGGTGGAGATGAAGTGACGGGCGAGGATCGTGGCGAATTTCTAGTTGTGAGGCGATTACTGTATGCCCCACGAAAGGAATTACATCCACAGCGACACAATATATTTCGTACTCGGTGCACTGTCAATGGAAAGGTCTGTGATGTGATCATAGACAACGGTAGTAGCGAGAACATCGTCTCAAGAGTGATGGTGAACAAGTTGCGGCTACCAACGACGAAACATCCTTCCCCGTACTCAATTGGCTGGATAAAAAAGGTGAATGAGACCAAGGTAACTGAACAATGCACTATCTCGTTTTCAATTGACAAAAATTATAAGGATCAAATACTTTGTGACGTGGTCGACATGGAAGCTTGTCATATGCTACTCGGTCGACCCTGGCAGTCGGACCGTGATGCGACCCATCGGGGACGAGATAATGTCTACATATTCGTCAAGGATAGTCGAAAAATAATCCTTGCCCCTATGGCACCAGAGAACCACCCTGAAGCTTCTAAAGTGGAGGGGAGTTCCCTCTTGACCATTCGGGATTTCATGGAGGAATCCAAGGAAACCGGCGAGGTATACGCCGTAGTGGTGAAGGGCGAGGAAGAGGAACCCTCAAACATCCCTCCAAGCTTAAGGCTGTTGCTAAACGAATTCAAAGAAGTCTGGCCTGAAGATTTACCTGATGGATTGCCCCCCATGAGGGACATCCAACATAGACCTCGTCCCTGGGGCAAGCCTGCCCAACCGCCCTCATTATCGGATGAGTCCGAAGGAGTGTGAGATACTTCAGGGGCAAGTGGAGGAATTGATCCGTAAGGGTCTCTTGAGAGAGAGCATGAGCCCATGTGCCGTACCAGCATTATTAACGCCAAAAAAAGATGGAAGCTGGCGCATGTGTGTCGACAGCCGGGCAATCAAAACAAATCACCATCAAATATCGGTCCCAATACCACGGTTGGACGACATGCTCGATATGCTAGAAGGGGCCAAGGTGTTCTCTAAACTTGATCTAAGGAGCGGGTACCATCAGATTCGTATCCGACCCGTGATGAGTGGAAAACGGCGTTCAAGACCAAGGAAGGGTTGTATGAGTGGCTGGTCATGCCCTTCGGCCTATCGAACGCACCAAGTACTTTTATGCGTTTGATGAATCAAGTTCTAAAACCGTTCACTGGCCGATTTGTGGTAGTATATTTTGATGACATATTGATATATAGCCAGGATGAGGCGGAGCACAGGAAACATCTCAGGCAGGTGCTGCAGGTCCTACAAATTAACAAGTTGTACCTCAACTTGAAGAAGTGTAGTTTTTTAACTAACAGCCTATTGTTTCTAGGATTTGTTGTAACGTCCACAGGCATTCGTGTGGACGATGAAAAGGTGCGAGCTATTAGGGAATGGCCGATCCCGACAAACATTCATGAGGTGAGGAGTTTTCACTGGTTGGCGACTTTCTATCGTCGATTTGTGCGAGATTTTAGCACCATAGTCGCGCCCATAGCAGATTGCATGAAAAAAGGGACCGTTCCAGTGGACCGATAAAGCTGACAAGAGCTTTCATGAGATTAAACATCGTTTATCTACAACACCGGTCTTAGTGCTTCCTAATTTTGACAAATTGTTTGAGTTTGAGTGTGACGCTTCATACATCGGAATTGAGGGAGTATTATCACAGGAAGGCAGGCCGGTAGCCTTCTACAGCGAGAAGCTCAGCGAAGCCCGAAAGAAGTGGTCGACTTATGAGCTTGAGTTGTACGCAGTTGTTCAAGCGCTGCGACATTGGCGACATTATCTGATTCAAAGAGAGTTTGTTCTGTACACTGACCATCAAGCATTAAAGTTTATTAATAGTCAGACTAATGTGAATCGTGTGCATGCTAGATGGGTTGCATTTTTACAGGAATTCACGTTCGTTCTGAAGCACAAGTCAGGGAAGCAGAACAAGGTGGATGATGCACTTAGCCGTCGTGCATCATTACTGGACGAGCAACGAGGTGGTCGGCTTCGACTGTCTCAAGGAGCTGTATGCCGAGGATGAAGACTTCAAAGATTCTTGGATGAAGTGCCAAGAAGGTCACCCCAGCGACCTTCATATATAGGACGATTTTCTCTTCAAAGGGAATCGATTGTGCATCCCCCAAAGTTCCCTGAGGGAGCGGATTATTCAGGAGCTACATGGAGGTGGCCTCGGTGGACACCTTGGGCAAGACAAGACGCGAGCTCTTGTGGAAGAGCGGTATTACTGGCCGCAATTAGTACGTGATGTGGGGAAAGCCGTACAACGTTGTCATGTTTGTCAGACCTCTAAGGGGCAATCTCAGAATACGGGCCTCTACACTCCCGTTACCTGTGCCTGACGGTCCTTGGGAGGATTTATCAATGGACTTCGTGCTTGGTCTGCCACGAACACAACGCGGCATGGATTCAGTGTTCGTGGTAGTAGATCGTTTCTCCAAGATGGCGCACTTTATTTCATGCAAGAAGACTCTCGATGCAACACACGTGGCAAATTATTCTTCAGAGAAATTGTGCGGCTACACGGGGTTCCCAAGACTATTACTTCTGACCGTGACACGAAGTTCATAAGCCACTTTTGGCGGACTTTGTGGACTCGATTCGATACACGACTTCAGTTCAGCAGCGCCTACCACCCACAAACTGACGGTCAAACTGAGGTTGTGAATCGCACGTTGGGAAACCTCCTTCGATGTATTTCAGGAGAAAAACCGAAGCAGTGGGATTTGGCTTTGTCTCAAGCGGAGTTTGCATTCAACAACATGGTAAACCGCTCGACAGGAAAATCCCCGTTCCAGGTTATTTACGGACGAGTACCTCGCCACACACTAGACTTGGTCCCTCTGCCCAAGCTCCCAGGCATGAGCATTGCAGCAGAACATATGGCAGACAAGATCATGAGCATTCATGCGGAGGTACAAACCAAGTTACATGCCTCGAACGAGAAGTATAAGGAGCAAGCGGACAAGCATCGGCGACGAAAAGTGTTCGAGGTGGGCGACCAAGTAATGGTCCATCTGCGCAAAGAAAGATTTCCGACCGGAACGTACAACGTTGAAGAATAAAAAGATTGGAAAGATGGACCGGTACCAATCATTCGAAAGATCAATGACAACGCCTATATTGTTGATCTTCCAGATGACATGGCATCGATCTCACGGACTTTCAATGTCGCGGACCTGACCGAGTATCATGAACCAGAGCATGACGAGAACTCGAGGACGAGTTCTTTTGAAGTGGAGGAGACTGATGTAGAGTGGGTCGTGAACAATTACATGGCCAAGATGGATCAGAAAAGGCCTGGTCGGCGACAGAAGTGATCTGGACCATCAGACCTTAAATCAGGCGTATCTCGCAATCCGGGATGAGTTAGCGGACGAAAAATATATGATTTTGGGGTAGAACGAGCTACTTTAGCCAACCAACCCCGCTATGCCGGGTTGCGACGCCCGGAATTGTAAAAAACCCCTGGATTGACGGTCGTTTCCCTGTTTTAATTTCAATTTTACTATAAATAGTAAGTTTTAGTTTGATTATAACTCTTCATCCGTTGGGCTTTAGGAGTTGCGCCCAACGTGAAAAGAGCTTAGAATAATTAGGAGAACGGTTTGGTGAAGCCAAATAGGACACTTACTATTTTTGGCCGAAAACCTTGCGCACTAGTAGACATCACGACCGTCTATAAATAGTAAGTTTACTATTTATAGTAAGTCGCAAATTCTAGGAGTTGTAGTTGTAGTTTGATTCTGATTTCTTTCCCATTGCTTGGTACCCCTATGGGAATATTTCTGTCTTTTTTTTTATGAATTAATTAATCAGTTTCGAAATTATTAGAAATTATTTCTGTTTCCTGCTTTCTTTTCTCGTGGATTCGAGAAGTCTCTGTGAGGAGTCCAGAGAAGCTCCGTGGATTCGGAGTATTTATCCTCATCACGTTCATCCCTGCGTCAAGTATGAACAGGTTGGGTGGCAAATAAACATCATGATGGGCCTTACGAAAGTTCTTGCAGTCGGCGACATTATCACTGCTAGTTCCTGTGGTGTGGTCCACTCGGGCCTTGGATCTGCCTTATTTTTGGGCTTTTACACTAAAATGATCCCAAAAAATGGATAGACCAGTTGGATAATCATAGGGGGTCCAGAGAGCCGTCCAGGCAGGCAGGGGCGGATGCAATCCGATTCTCCGGGGAATTCAGTTTTTACAAGTGGACCTATTGACTGGTGATTACATAGCACCATGCCTTACAGGTAAATGAGTTTTAAAGTAAAGTTTTTTTTTTCTTAATCTTTTTTAAAACTACTCCATTATACTCTAGCTTGTTATACGTGCATGGGTCTCCGGTTAAT
Source organism: Magnolia officinalis (assembly GCA_021015155.1). NCBI lineage: Eukaryota > Viridiplantae > Streptophyta > Magnoliopsida > Magnoliales > Magnoliaceae > Magnolia > Magnolia officinalis. Next base: position 3,315,523 of record JAJHSJ010000006.1, on the reverse strand, counting down.
GATTAATCAGGCATGTCCATACAAAGAAAGCTTTAGTGGTTCCTTTCTTTGAGTTTTATAGACTTCGTTTTATAAAAAATATATATATATATTTTCTTTTAACTAATCAGTTTTAGTCAACTTTTTATAATCTTGTTGTCCACTTTCTAAAATTACTTTTCTTAAGATACATCTCTTTCCATGTTATCGTGAGATTAAAACTCTCCTTTTTATCTATTTAAAAGTGTACTGTTGGCTCTTAGAGCTTTCAAACAAGCAAGAATTTTTTTTTTTTTCTTCTTATTATCTTTTTGCGGACTGCTTTTCTCTTCTCCCTTTTAGGCATATGAAAAAGGTAAGGTGGTGATTTTGATGTCGGTTTCTTACAGTATATGCATGTTGATGATTATATCTTAAGGATGGCATGTTGGGAGCCTGCTATATTGGTAGAATAGCCTGCTATAGTGGTAGAATCTATCCAACTGTAATAAGGAAGTGTTTGGATGATAAGTTATTTAAGATAAGCTGCTTATGGCCCCAAGTAGTTGAGTGTGTGTGGGGTGTGAGTGCGTGTGAAAAAAAAAAAAACTTATCTAGATTTCTACGTATTCAGCAAAAGTAATTAATCTCCTTTTAAGTAAAAATGTTACTTATAATTAATCTTAAAATAAACTTACTTATCTCAAATAAATTACTAATCTGCTACTGTAAGTAAAAAAAAAATGTAATTTGTTTAGTGGTATCCAGACATACCCTAACTATCTTACAAAGAGGGATTGTATACTTATCAATTATCATTCCAGCTAGAAATCAGATTCATCAAAACTGCTGGAATACTGCCTTTGTGATCATTATTTAAATAGGTGTGGCCATTACATGTTTCTATAATTTATTATTATTTAAATATTTTCGTACCATTGTTTTTAAAATCCTGTGAGTAATTCGCTACATTTGAATTCAGTATAGAGTGAAAAATAGTCAAATGTTGACTAGAGTATTCCAAAAGTAATGCATGGTAGCAACGTCCGATCAGCATCGGTAGGCAAAAGTAACCACACGATTCTCTTGCGCGCACTTGCGGAAAAGCTAGTCCGATAAGATAGGTTAGTGTGGCTTTTTCATTGAAGGTTTTTGTTGTACCTGCCGGCCCACATGGAGGTAAATCATCACTAATACAGTGAAAGATGGCTTCACCTGAGGAACTGAAGGCATCAACGCACCCACCAAAGCATCTAATTATTGAAAGGGGATTAATAATTGATACTCCTACTTCTTATGATAGTTGATATGCAGGTGCTTGGAACATTCAAACCTAAATTAAATCTTATAATTTATGAAATTTACTGTTTCTAAGTTACAATCCAAAAATATGATTGATTTCACAATTTTAACCTATGGTTCGTGGAAAGTTGCTGGAAGGGATAAAGGTCGGTTGGACGCTTTTTATCCTAAAACATTCAATAAATGTCCACTAGTCTAATAATTAATTATTAAACTAAATAAGCATAGTTTATATATATATATATATATATATAGAGAGAGAGAGAGAGAGAGAGAGAGAGAGAGAGAGAGAGGGAAATGCTCACCAGCGCACTAGTTCGCATGGAACTCGTACGAACTTTTTTGAGAACCCATCATACATGATGTGGATCCAAAATCTAAACCGTCCATGTGAAGCAACACCTCATGAAACCGTCCGGGCCCAAGTTTTACTTTGATCCTAAACTTTGGTGGGCCATGAAAAATGAAAACAGTTTCCTCCCTTGATTTGCATTTCTCTTTGCTATGGCCTACCAGAATTTTAGATCAATGTGAAAATTTGTCCCTTAGGGTTTCATGGGATTCCGCATCACATGGACCATTCAAATTAGACACCCATGACACGTGTGCAAAGGTGCGCACCTATGCACATGCACACGTGAGCATGACTCTCTCTCTCTCTCTCTCTCTCTCTCTCTCTCTCTCTCTCTCTCTCTCTCTCTCTCTCTCTCTATATATATATATATATATATATATATATATATATATATATATATATATATATATATATAATAGAACATTGGCTTGAATGTCCTTAGCGTAAGACTTTTATTAGGTGGGCTCACATGGTTAATGTTTTTGATAATGACACCATTACATATTTTAATTGATCATACATGATGTAGGAAAGAGCTCGAAATGACAAGAAGAAAATCATCATCTTCCTTGGGTAATCAAATGTTTGAATCTACAATGTGAATTGTTACATCCACATAAAGTAAGAAATTTTAAATATTTCTTATTAATAAGATTACTCGATTACATTTACAAATTATCTGAAATAACAAAATCTCTCCTAAAGCTTAATTGGTCAAAAATAGAATCGTCAAATTATATTTTACCGGAGCATTTCCAACATTATTACAAAAACCTTTTTTAAAAAATAAAAATTCAAAAACTGTAAAAATAAGGAGATTCAATAAAAATATTAAATTTTTTTAAATTGCAATTTTAGAATTGGAGGTGTATGTTTCTTGCGAGATAGATGAATTCAAGATAGCAGGTCGATTGACCCATAAAACATCATTACAAAAAGATCGATAGGTCATACATTTCATGACAATGCCTAAATCAAAATTGACGACTGATTTATTATGGTCAATACTTTGAACAACAATTTCCCCTTATTCGTAATAATTTTTTTCAAATCGAACATGCCTGAGACCCAATTATATTATCTTAACATAAGACTAGGCTCGATTTTGATAAACTACTTTCGCTTTCAATGGGGTTTCGTTCGGTCCGACTCTACAAAAAATATATTTGTGGCCCACTCTACAACAATTGTGAGTTATTCATTTACGTAATGGAGCAATGTGCTTAAATTGTGTTACAAATTCATACTACAATTGAACATATACTATATTGAATGTGAAGATGTATGCCGGGCTTAACTATTAATAAGCTGGAGAATACTGGTCTCTCATTTATAGTCTTGTTATGCATGGTGCTTGATATACAGGCATTTTAGGGCCGTCAACAGAAAAGGCTTGGGGCTTGGGTAGGTTTCAGCCCGAATTTTGAATTATTTTACTCCTGTCCATTGGGTGAGCCTTATTCAAATTTCTGATTTTCAAGCCCGATCCCAGCCCATTGACACCCCTACTTAGAATAAGTAGCTGGACAATCAATGTATACTAACTCAAATTAAACTATCCAAATAGTGGAGTAAGCCATAGCCCTACATCAGATTGGTTCAACAATCTCAACCTCTGATTCTTAGACACTTGTTTGCTGAAATTGAACTGTTGTATATTTTTCATCATAACCGTCCAATATTTGTCCTCCAATCTGATATCTGTATAATCAAATAGGCTAAAGTTTTGGTTAATGATACATCTAAAATAAAACAGATAATTTGGACAGTTCAATTTGAATATTTTGAATACCAAGTGTACAATTTATCACTGCATGCCTATCATCCATCATAGTCTGCCAGAATATCAACGTTTCCCTCTTTTACTTTGCCTTTTAGGAAAGGATTCCTTTGAGAAGGTGAACGACATCTACAGCGACAATTCGCTATGGTTGGATTTCTCCACTTTCCATTTAATATTCAACGGCGATAGTAAGTGGGTCCCACTTATCCAGCAAGGAAGGATGCAAACAAAAGGGGGGTATTTCCGAAAATAGATTACGTTCTCGGGGGCATTTCTGTAGACAGGAGATTGTAGTAAATGGCCACAACATCGAAGCTACCAACTCTCTGCTACACTGGAAAGAGACAATAACTACAGAACAATTTTAAACGACACCTATACCCCTGTTTAAATGACCCAAGGAATAACATATGATACTCTGGCAGACTATGGAGGATCATACACATGCACATGTAGAACATACCTATGACACGCGCAAGTACCTTCATCCAAGAGATTTTAGGTTATGTGTCATGGCCAAAAATTACAATGACCGGACAATCCGAAGCGTCAATTTCTGGCTGTCAAAATGGACGGTAGAAAAGAAAACGATAGGCAAAAGTCAGCAAAAGCCAATCTCCTTTTAGATGACTAGTATCAATTATTAATTTTTCGGTCAGGCACCATACACATTGGGTCCCAACATTTGGTTGGTTTGGATTGAAATATGAAAATTCCACGTGGATAGCGGGGAATGAATGCTATTATGCATGGTGCTCCGCTATTGCTGGGCAAACACAGATACGGATAAAGTTATTTAATACTCTGGCTGCGTGCGACGCTTGATACGCAGGCACTTTAAAATGGAAACGGATTGGCTACTCCCCCTGCCACCAGCCCCGTGGCTGGTGGTCAGTGCTCTGTGGGCCCCATACATCGTATGTGTTTCATCCATTTTTAAAGATCATTTTAGTGCTTGGTCCAAAAAATAAGAGAGATATAAATCTCAGGTGGATCACACAGCATGAAAACAATATTTTTTGGATATCCACCATTAAAGTCCTCCTAAGGCCTAATCTACTGTTTATTTGACATCCAATCTGTTGATTAGGTCATACAGGCCCAGATGAAGGGAAAAAACAAAAATCAGCTTGATCCAAAACTTTTATGGCCCCCAAAATGTTTTTAATGGTCTATGCTCATTCAACACTGTTTCCTGTAATGTGGTCTACTTGAGATTGAGATGTACTTCATCTTTGGTTTCATAGCTTAAAATGATCTTTACAAATATATCGACGGCATGGATGAAACAAATACATCATAGTGGGGCCCACAGAGCACCGACCAGCAGCCATTGGCTGGTGATAGGGGGGAGTAGCCAATCCGTTTCCCTTTAAAATGGTACACGTGGCATATAGTGATAAAATTAAACTGACTAACTTATGAAAACAGCTGTCACTGAACTTATGCCACTTATACTGGTTGAACAATCGTAATCTCTGCTTGGGGGACACATGTTTGCTGAATAAAACCAACGGATATTTTTCAAAATTTTGGACGGATTAAATACGAAATAATCATATGCTACTAGACGTATCATCAACCACGCTCAGCCCGAGTATCAAAGTTTCTAAATTTAATTAGGTAAGGGGGCTATGGAATTATTTGATGCTCAGGCAGGACTGATACTCGAGCACTCAGAAATTGTACACGTGGCATAAAATGATTTAAGCTTAAACCGAGTAAATCGTGGGACCCCCAGTAAGTGATTTGAGCAGTTCGATTTTAATATTTGTACAAAGCTTAAAAAATAAAAACTTTTAAGTAGCTCAAATGGTGTACATGGCAGCTCGTGTACACACCACCATGCGTGCCAAACATGGCAAATAGGTTCAAGATCCAATGACACATCAGACGGGATCTATTCTGTAGATGCCCTGGTCTAAGAATTAGATGGGCCCAGTAAATAGGCTAAGGCTGAAGTTTACTAGGTGGTCCACATGTTATAGTCTGACGATTGAGTAACAACATCTTCATGGTCAGAACCACATGATGCATGGTTTGGATATTGCACTTGTTCATTGCAGTGGCACTGGCACATGTCGTGGCCGATGAAAGGTATATATCATGCTTGGGAGTAACAGAGTACGGATTGGGTCCTTATGGTGGTAGTCTGGTAGCCTCGTAAGAGTTTCAACACTTGGGTTTGATTACTCATTGTGGTGAAATCTAAGCGTGTGTACGGTGTAAGTGCGTTTTTTTTTAAAAAATTATGCTGATATACTCATCAGGTGGGCCACACATGTTCATTTTTGGACGGAGTAGATTAAATAATGGCTATGAACAACCAAAATCACATAATGTATACTGCAACTGCACGTAGAGGTTGCTTGTTTCAATCACGTCAGTCGCCTCTCCAGCTCCATCTGATTATCTTGTTGTTCATCTTTAAGATCCAGCTGTGGATTTTGAAGCCCATATAAAGTGAGTAGGAAACAGCAGTCCACGAAATAATTTTCTAACTTGCTATATTTGAACATTAGGTACTTCTTTTCAGTGATTTTTAATTCATTTATCCCGAGATGCTAGATGAACGGTGTAGATCATGACGTGATGGGTAAGAAGAGGGAAGTTGATTGAGCGAGTGTTGGTAACAAAGCTCCGCGAAGAACATAACCAAAGACGACACGAGCAAGGTCCTCAATCCACTCGAGTAATTTTTATGTCATTTCAAAGCCACATCTTGGTGCTTCCAGACCGTGTAACCACACACGTGGCACACACGTATGTTGATCCGAACCAGACATCCAGTGTGGCCAGCATTGATTGATCTCTTCTCAGATTTTACTTTGAGTAGACGATCTTAACCATCAAATAAATGGACCTCTCCTCACTTAATGCGAGTGCTGACTTTTGTATTTCTGTGTTCATTCGCATGCCGCCAAGTGGCTAGAATAGTCCAAAAATTGTGATCTTTGGATCATGGTCTATTCACTATTGGTGATATGAAGTTGACGGTTTCGATCTCATCCACGTGTGCCACGTGACCAGAATGACATTGAGGCACAGAAAGAGTTTACCAATCTCAATGGACCACAAGGCCATTCTCCAGTAAGTGGATATGGCCAAATGTGATATGTGTTCTCATCATCCGAGACGTTGAAAAGGTAGCCTCCGCCTTGAATATGGGTGACCACAGAAATCAGCCAAACCATATTAGGTGAGCCGCTCTGCATAAAACAACGGATGCTCGATGGATATCAATATCATTACCATACAACAAATGCACTCAATCCATGCAATGCATGCATGCATGCAGCCCAGCTAATGAGATATAGTAGCCTCGTGGTACATTGAGATGTACGCAAGCCTTCATTGCGGTCCGTTCGATGCAAGTTTTCTTTTTATCTCCACACCATCGCACCAAAACCATCCACCCTGAAGTTTGGTCCATTCATATGGATGTAACTTGAACAAACATACCAGCAAAACAATCTAGGCCTTCCGATGTTGGAGGTCTGATCGTTCTTCTAGCTTAGAGCTTCTCTATTGAGCGACATGTGAGGCCCACGTTCACAACATCCATCCTGTCCGTCAGGTGCACTGCCTCACGTTCACGCTGGAACCCAAAAATTAGACCGGTCAAAAGCTGAAGTAAGCCACACTGTAGGGAAGATTTGGGATGAGATGGGACGGCCACAGCTATTTGAGTTTGGAGCTGCTGTGGTTTATATGTGCCATCCAATCCGTTCATCTGACGTCAATCACCAAAAAAATCAAGGGACTTTCCAAAAATCTCGCTGTTCTAAAACTCAGGCGTAATTTAGAGGTTTTAGGCATGATTTTATATGTTCTTAGACAGAGGCCTCCTTGATCAGCTTGATGTTTAGGGTCAGGGACAAACATTAGGTGGTTCACCAAGTTAGTATTCCCACAATGAAAAGCCACACGGAGAGATTAAAGACCTATCTGACATCGAGGTCGTTTAACAGGCCGGGCTTCGACATGAGCATGCTGTCCATAACAAATCCAGGCTGGTCCATTCATCAGTGGGCCACACCTATAAGTTGGCTAGTTTACATTGTCGTGAGATACAGCTTAAGCAGGAATGGATTAGGTGACCTCATCAATTACTGAGAATTTATTAGATTTTGACCAAACGGTTCAGATTCCTTATCGTATTGGCAAAAAAAAAAAAAAAAAATGAAGCATCCTCCTCCGAAGATGGGCATGTAAAAATCAAGGATGGGCATCCTCCTCCAAGGATGGGCATGTAAAAATCAAGGATGGGCATCCTCCTCCAAACTGTTTCCCTTGATATGGCCCACAATCACGTACCAGGCTGATTTTTGGACCCTACAGCTAAAATGATCGGGGTGAATTTCCAATTTCACTTAAACATCACGCTGGGGCCCACTTCAGGCAGCCACACCTTAAGACAGTAAATAAGGTTGGTAACTTCTGCCAAAGTACCAATGTTTTTTTTTTAATCTATTAGTAAAAAATAGCAAAGTTGTCACTTCATATATTTTTTTAATTTTATTTTATTTTATTTTATTTCATTTTCAGGCAGGGGTCTCCACCTTGCAGAAAAGCCCGGACTATCCACAGGAGACTCTAATCCTTAATCAGCCTCAGGGGAGTATTGAGTCATATCCTACTCGACTAGAGCATGAGACTATCCTTTTTAAGTTTTTTCCACTAAAAGGGTTTGAATCCAAATGGACCGTTTGGCTTCTACAAACATCCCAGACCAAAAACAAAAGACGGTGTAGAAAAGGGCAGCCCTTTCTATCCTTTTTTGTTTATTCCCCGCCTGAAAGAAGAAAGAACCTAACTGACTTGATTGAAGCTGCTTCGTCTAAAGAGCCTGTAAGACTAGAAGAACAACGAATTATCTGAAAAGAAATGAAATATTTATATGAACAAAACAAAAAAATTAAATAAATAAATTTTAAAAAACAGTGGAAAAATCAAGCTCGGTGACTTCCCAACTTCTGATTGTCCAGCGTTTGACTGATAAGAGCAAACAGCCAAGTTTATCAACGTTTTCAATGAAAAGACTACATGCAATTGTTTTTAAGCAAGCTTCCTCCATAGGTAGCCTTTGGAAGATGAGAGGCATTTCAACTTTCCAAAGACGAATCCTGCCTTTGAGGGGTTGCCATCCACAAGGGAGTTCTCGAATATTTCTCTGCACTCCTGTACAACCTGTTTTACCAGTACAGCAAGCCAACCAGTCAAATAAATAAAACCTCCAAACAGTGCCCCAATCATTCATTAAAAGTACGATGGGGAAGGAGCAAAGAACTGCCCCCTACAGGTATTTTAGAGCACTATCTTAATGGATCCGTTGGAAATGCTGTTAACTGCTTATATGAATTTTTATTATTTATATCTTAAGAAAAGGCTATAATGGCTAACTTATATGACAACCACAGGTAAGGGTGAAAGTGTGCCTGTCTGGCCCACGCCTAGCCCATGTTCGGATGGATCTAGACTGGAGCATAGAGGTCAGCAAGACCGAGCCTGGGCATGATTTTTCAAATACAATAAAAAATAAGATTGACTTGGGCTTGAGAATATTTGTTAGATAGTACGGAGATACATGTATATGTTCCCATGTAGTCATGCAGAGTACCATACCAGTCTCCTTTTTAATATTAATGTGTTAGTCAATGCTTATTGAAAAGATGTTGACTAACAACTGAATATTAATAATAGAAAGGAGATCTATATGGTATTCGGTATTCCTCGTGACTATACATATAGCTCCATGCTAGCTACAATAGTGCATACCCAAAGACCCAACAGGACACCCTTCCCTGAAACAACAAATTCAATACTGATGGGATGGGCGCTAGGCTAGCAAGCAGTCTTCAGCTTGGACTGGATCTGTAGCTAATGGACTGGATGGGCCAAGGCTTAGACACAAATATTCAGCTCACATGCTGAGCTTGGACAAGCATCAGCCCAATTCATTTACACCCCTAACTGCAAGTTTAGTAATGACCTTTGCTTAACAAAATGGTGTCTCTCTCTTCTTCTTCTTTTTTCCATTAATAACCATTACTATCTCTGTTCTAACTTCTAAGAAACTCCTACAAACAAGTCAAAAACTTCTTGTTTACAGGAACTCTATTTCAGTTTCGCTGTTGCGAATTCCCAAACTCAGGTTTCTTTATGCACCCAACTATGGTGAAATACCGTCAGGGCAGGATACTTCTTGCATCTTGTTCCACAGAATTTCGAATGGTACATCTATCATTTCATTGAGGATGCTTTCCTAAATTTTTAGAATCTGATGGAGGTTTTGATGATTTTGGGTTCATATAAGGGTGTTATTACCTCCTTGGCATCCTTCCGTGGAATTCCTTCTCGCAATCCCACAATTTTCTCCACGACATCAGGCTGCAATTTCCAAGTATCAATCAGACTTGAAAAGGATAAGATTAGAGTATCATGTGGGTGACTTCCCATTACGGCATGCTATGGCCATGTCAACCACAACGCTTTTAAGAAGTATTTAAATATTGTAAATGAAGAAAAGAAAATCCATTCGGCAATGGAAGTGGGTGATTTCAAGATACTGTGTGAATGGCTACGCATGAGAATAGGATTTAACCCACTCTCCCAGTGTGCAAATGCACATGCAAGACCCGGGTTGTTCATATGGTGGGTCCCACTATGTATGTTCCCTGGCCCAAAAACTCAGGCTGCTCTGGTCATCATGCGTGCCACAGGTACAAGAAAATGCATATTAAATTTGCACAACAGACCATATTCATTGTACGCGCATGGCCCACCTGATGAGCAGATCATCAACCTGATTTGGGCAGACCATGACACGTCCACAGTGAGACCCATCTGATGAATGGCTCAGATCTTGCACACAAAAGGGGGAGTAGGATTCTTGTGAGTAGAGCCATAGTAATGCCCTCTAAACTATGGTGACCAATCACAACATCATCAGCTCAAGTCCACGCGGCTGAGATAACTCACCGGGCAGTCAGGGTGAAGTTCGAGGATGTTGGTATAGACAAGAGTGAAAGTGTCCAGACTCTCAGCTGAAGCAAGCTCCCTTAGATCACTCAGAACCCTCACTCTATTTTCAACTTTCTGCAGCAAAATTCAAGCAAGGTTGAAATAAGAACAAATCCAATCAAAATGACAGAAGGAAACCTCTTGACATTGTGGCTACTACTATCTTAGACAATGTTATGTCACCCGCCATTATTTGTATATGTTGGCTTAAAAAAATGTCTTGATATTTTGGCTACCATTCTTGGGAAATAAAAAAGATATTTAGAAGCATATCTCTATGCAAAGCAAAATTTGAAAAGTTAGTTCAAAAGTGAGTTGGCTCAAGATGAAGGCACTAAAAGGGCAAGCGGAAAGTCCAAAAGGACGTGGGTGAGGTAGTACCATAGTAAGAAAAGATTTGAGGACCTATGGTTTAACTGACGCTCTATGGTCCATCATAGAGGGTGATGGAGTTGGTTTAGAGATGTGTTTCGAAAGGCCAGAAGATGGATTTTGAATGGCTGGAAGTTGCTGGAAGTTGCTGGATTGGAGACACAATCAATAGCCAGAGAGACAAATAGACAGATGATAAAGGTAAATGGAGCAGAACCAAAGGATCAATGTTTGAGATGGATGATAATGTTCAGAGGACCGATGACCAGCTCTAATACCACGTGAGAATTTAGAGGCTACGTTTTGTGAGAATGTTGTGTGTGTTCCGTTGATGAGAATGACCAAAATGTATACATGTGGGAGATTTGTAGAGATCTTAACAGATATACATGCATCCATCTTTATAGCTATCTATAGTATGTACAGCTATACATATGTATCTTATTCTCTAACATTATACTAATATCAAATTTAATATTACTAGGTTGGAGTGGGCAAATGATTTATATGGGGGAAAGAAATAATCGCTGCTTCAGGAATCGGAGTTGGTGAATTCCAGAAGTGTTCAATAGGGAAAAATCATATGTAGTGGAATGAGCAATAGTTCACATGCATTAGCTGAAAATTGTGTTTCCTCTTTCTTGGTCTATTCTGTAATTTTTTTAAGGCCTTGGCCTTTCCTAAATAAAAGTTCTGCCTTCCACCAAAAAAATACTAGGTTAATGTCTTTGGAGGACCTTCACTGGCAGATCCACGTTGTCGGATCACACAAAAAGTTGCACTACTGCCATAGAGCTTCTGTTTTTCGTGAGCATCTGCTTCGAGTTCATCAGCATCAACTCAATCAGCTAGGACCTTTTTTTCTTTTTTCTTTTTTGGAAGATAAAGAACCTTTATTGAAAAGAGGTGGCAGAAACCACCCAAAAGACTACACACACACAAAAAAGGCCTGACCCCCCGCCAACCCAAAAGCTTACGACACCCAATCTCGAAACATAATAGGACCTCAGAAAACACAGCAGCAGACGAGATACTATGATTTCTAAACACTCGATTATATCTCTTCGCCCAAAGGACAGCTAGGACCAAATTTAATCAGTGATATGAAACAACTGCTTTTATAACAGTACCCAACAGACTTGAATTTTGGTTGTTGCTGAATTGCCCATCCCACATGGTCATTGACAGCCTGTAAGCCTTTCGCTTCAGTTATCACATGTTCTTGGAGGGAATTGCAAGTCGCAACTGAAAGTTCACCTTAAAATAATCTCACGTGCATATGTTTCCCTTTTTTGAATGAAAGTTTAGTGTTGTATAAACAGGAAAGCTGTACATGATGAAACAGGAAAGATAGAAAAGGAGGATTTTTGCATGCCAAAGTGAGGAAGAGGCCACAGCCTTGGAACTATTAAGGTGGGGTGCATGTTTCACAGCTGTGGGGAGATGAATAGTCGTTTTTTTTTACAACTAAGCTAACTTGATGTTGCCTATGAACTCATTGCCGTAAGGATTTTCCTTCACACATTCCAAGACTAAACTAATTAAGAGGTACTGTAAGTCTGTAACATGGCATGGAAAAAATTTGAAGGTGCCAGCATGGTTGAAGACTGTCTTCTTAAACAAGGAGCGGCACTCACCGTTACATTGATATACTCCCTAAAGAAGTCCACAATGACTTCTTCATCCAGCCTCATCCGCTCAATTGTTTCTTCCTTGATGTAGTTCCTCTAACAGATCAAATAGTCAACATGATATCACCATGTTATTGAACAAAACATAGAGACATTCAAGGTGCTCAAATTAGAGAATTCTCCAAAAGAGAGAGAGAGAGAGAGAGACAACAAATTATCTTCAAGTATTGTAAACCTGTGTAAGGAGGTGATCCACATAAATGACCACTGTTTCCTCTAAGAAAGTTTCAACAAACCTCCTGAATGATCTGTCTTCGATGTACCTAAAGAAAATAGAAGTAGGGAAGGTTCAACACAAAGGACTGTAGAAGTCTTAGCTCTATCCATGGCAATAACAAGAATAATCAAGTATAATGGAAAACACACAACTAGCAGTAGGGAAGCTTTAACAAACAGGACTTTGGAGGTCCTAGGTCTATCCACGACAATAAGAATAATAAAGTATGATGGAAAACACACACACACACACACTTTAAAAAACAGGACTGCAGAAGTCCTAGCTCTATCAATGACAATAAGAATAATCAAGTATGACCATACTGTAATGGTAATCATCAAGAATTACAGCATAAAAAGAATAGTGTAGTATTTTTATTAAGAAATATACTGTAAGTGAGAATCTAATGAATGCAATGGACCAACTCAAATTGAAATGGAAGTGGGATGATGTGGTTCAGTTGACTAAACAATAGCCTCCAATGAATAATGTGTATATCAAGGTGTGAGAGGATTCATCTCAATAAGTGTTTTATTTGGTCAGGTAGTCAAATGCAGATATTCTTCAGTATCAGTGGTTTTTAACAGACCATGGTATCGATGCTCAACCATCTGTTTCACCAACTTGCAGGTATTGATGCTCAACCATCTGTTTCACCTACTTCAGTATCAGTGGTTTTTAACAAACCATGGTATTGATGCTCAACCATCTGTTTCACCTACTTGCAGTTAGATTTTGAATTGACTTTGAGAAAAGAAAAAAGAGAGGAACTCTTTCGTGGCTTTGCGACAAAAGCCTCCTTGCATCTCGAAAGATTGGAGAGGGTGTGTGACCCACATGGATGGAGTGATTCCACAAGTATCTTTCTTTTGTTTTCTTCAATTAAAGCTCTGAGTTTCTAAATCATGGAAAGCGGTGGCGGTGAGAGAAACGGTGGCGGTGAGAGAGAAAGAATAGGCTGTTGAGAGAAACGGTGGCGGTGCTCTCATGGATGCGGTTGGTGGTGCTGTGAGAAACGGTGGCGGTGCTCTCATGGATGCGGTTGGTGGTGCTGAGAGAAACGGTGCTGTTAAGAGAGACTGGATTAAAGTGGGAGGTAAAGCACGAGTTAAAATGACGAGGAGCAACAAATATGATTCTTTCCCCACCCTTTTTGCGAAAGGATATCCCCTTGGCTGGTATCCTCTAAATCTTGAGAAAGTTTTTGGGAGGGCAGGTGCGGTGATGGATGTCATTATGCCCAGAAACAAGAAATCAGGGGATTATCGGGGCTTTGCTCTCATCAGGATGGGTTTTGAGGAGGAGCTTTCTCGGGCAGTAGAGATGTTACATGGTCAGAGCTTTGGTGGAGAGAAGTTGTTAGTTCAAAGAGCCAGATTTGGCCCGGAACGAAGATTCACCAGACCCATCCCTTCGATTCCCATCCCTACTTCAGCCTCTTTATCCGATTGATCCATTTCCTTCAGAGATGCTCTCATTAACCCCCGTTCGCATGTCTACCAGCATTCAGAGCAGTCTTCATCCGTGCATCGCAAGCCTTCATCCGATCTACCTGTTCAGGCGCATCCTTTGCCCCCTCAGCCTGCTACTTCGACACAACAGTCTCCGAATCTTGCTGCTGCTCCTCCCCTTAATACGACACCCGATCCCCCCCATACTATTCAATTGAACTCGGAAGTCCTCCATCTAGCCAGGGAAGAGCTGAAGAGCACGGTAGTTATACTCAGCCATGATAACGTTACCATTGATCAAGTTAATGATTGGATTGACGAATGCACCAATATCCGAGCTGGGTCTTTTAATCTCAGGCCGATCGATCACAACGTGGTGTGGGTGAAAGGTGATCCGGGAGTTAATTTGGATTCTTTGCTGATGGCGGGCGCGATCCATTGGGACGAGCGGGTTAGGGGAGTCATCCCCTGGAATGAATATTCCGCTTTTGGTTTTGAGGAAATGTGGATCCTGGTATGGGGCGTCCCGCTCGAGTTCTGGAATGATCGTTTCTTCCAAGATGTTGCATCCTGTTTGGGATCCTTGGTTGAAATTGATCTGAAGACCTGTCGGGGTGTGGAGATGAGGGTTATTTGTCTCAGAATTAGTAGAAATAAAGGGCTTTCGCTCCCTCTGTTCATTACGATCATCGCGGACAATAGATCGTTTCAGCTTCCCATTCAGAGAGAAGATCGGGATTCTCTTATTCCGCGATGGGGGGATATTTGGCGATGTCGGGCTTCCCCCCTGCCTCCCGATTCAACTACAGTCCGAGGTAGAGTAGAAGAAGGTACTCTTCCTAGGAGCTCCTGCGGAGCATCGATTCTTTTTTCGGAAGTAGGTGGAGACATTAATTCCATTTCAGCGCATTCTCTCTCTCTCCCTACACGTGGCGGGTCTTCTGCTCTTTCGTCGCCTCGAGCCATGCGTCCTCTCTGTCCTTCTGCTCCTGCCTCCCTACGTGGCGCGCTGAGAACTCTTCCCTCCTGTCTCGTGCCGAGTGGATCAACGGCTATTTCTTCACCTCGAGCCGCGCGGCCTTCCGCTCCTTTCTCCATACGTGGTGGTTCGTCCTCCTTCTCGCCTATACGCGCCCGTTCCGACCTGTCTGAGGAGTTCACTGCTGCCGATCGGCCACGTGGCTCCCATCAGGTTACGGAGTCTCCGTCTTTTCACAGATTTGAATTCGACCCTGCTCCTGAGGCTTCCGTCGAGGGCTTCAGTCCTTTCCTTGCCTCCGAAGAGGTGGATTGCTCTAGACTCTCTCTTCCGGATGATCGCAGCGCTCTCTTACAATTAATCTCGTTCGATTCTTCTCCTGATCCTTCTCTTTTTTAAGATCACCGGTCCCTTTCCTCGTTATCCCCCTCGTCCCTGGTTTCCGCCATTTCTGATCATGTCTCTCTTCCAGCGGAGGATTATGAGCTTCATCTCGTTTCTCTTTTCTAGGAGCAGATCGGTACCGAGGTTATTAACGTCAATCCTATCCAATCGAGACCTCACCCTTCAGTATCGGTCTTGTTCAACGAAGAGCATCGGGACTTGTTGAGTAAGGAGATGCAGCGTAAGAGGTGGGTACGGGATGCTATGGGTCACATCGGAAGATTATTGGGTCTTTCATTTGGCGATCGGCCAGAGGATTATCTTGCTCTCTTCCAGTGTGTGGAAAATCAGGGTCGGCCGTTGGATCCTTCCAAGTATTCGCAGAAAAGAACCCCAAGGGGCTGTAGGAACAAATATCAGAAGTAGAAACCTATTAGTGCAGAAATCGGTCCTGAGACTTTGGTCAAGCCAGAGAATGAGGGAGATCAGGGCAGTGAGGTTGGATCAAGGGGTCGAAGGTATTAAAATCAGAAGCAGAAGTCCACAAGAGCAGAAATTAGTCCTGAGATTTTGGACAATCCAGAGAGGGAGGGAGAGCGGGGCAGTGAAGTTTGCCCATGAAGATCATCTCATGGAATGTTCGGGCGTTGGGGTCCTCTCAAAAAAGAAGACTCATCAAAGCCACCTGTAGCAAAAATAACCCCCAGATAATCTGCCTACAAGAATCTAAGGTGAAAGCGATAGATGCTCGCCACATGAGTTCTATCTGGAATGCTAAGGATGCCTCCTGGGTCCTTAAGGAGGCGTCGGGGAGTTCAGGGGGCATTGTCATAGCCTGGCGATTTGCGTTTTGGTCTCTCCTTTCCAGTTCGGAAGGTTCTTTCTATCTCTCGGTGATTCTCAGGAACAGTATTTCGGGTGCCTCCTTCCTCATTTGCTCAGTATATGGGCCCACCAATCCCAACCTGAGGGATATCTTTTGGAAAGAGCTCTCCTTAGTTTGTCAGGGTTTTAGTGGCCCTATATGTTTTGCAGGGGATTTCAATACCGTAAGGTTCGCGGAAGAGAAATCATTTGGGAACTATTCTCATTTTCAGATGTCTGCCTTTTCCGAGTGGATCGATAAAAATGGTCTTATCGATCTCCCTCTATCTGGTTCCCGTTTTACTTGGACCAATGGGAGGGTGGACCCAATCTTGAGTCGATTGGATCGTTTTTTAATTTCCGCGGAATGGCTGAGCCTTCAGCCTGCCTCCTCTCAGTCGATTCTTCCTAGAATTACGTCCGATCATTGGCCTTTGTGCTTATTGTCTGAGGAGGTAGACTGGGGTCCGAAGTCGTTTCGATTTAATATTGCCTGGATTCATGTGGCAGGCTTTAAATCAATGGTAGTTAATTGGTGGAATGAAGCTCAATATCAGGGCTATGCAGGGTACAGATTGTGCTGTAAATTGAAGTATCTGAAAGAGAAGCTCAGATTATGGTCCAAAGAGGAAATGCATCGGTCGGAACAGGAAATGGATATGATCCTCAAAGAAATCCAGGAGATCGATTCTCAAGCTGAAAGTAGGCCCATGTCTCCCCAGGACCTGGCTAACAGAATTCGCCTAGTTCAAGCTCTCTCAGCTATCTTTTATCAGAAGGAAGTGTCTTGGAAACAGAAAGCCTGTGTGAAATGGATCAAGGAAGGGGACAGGAATACGAGCTACTTTCACAAAATTGCTTCAATACAAGCCAATGTGAAGCGTATCAGTTGTATGGAGATAGATGGCCACTGGACTGATGACAGAGACACGATCTGCAAATCTCCTAAATCCTACTTTCAAGATCTTCTCCGTAAAGAGCCTTGGTCCAGGCCGCGTTTGGACAACCTCTCATTCAAGCGTTTATCAGCTGAAGATAGTTCTTTCCTGGAGTCCCGCTTTTCTTTGGATGAGGTCCGGAAAGCGGTCTCGGAACTGGGTGCTGACAAGTCCCCTGGTCCAGACGGTTTCCCAATTGCCTTCTTTCAGGCGTTTTGGGACCTCCTCCAAGAGGATCTTTGCTCTTTCTTTAATGAATTCTATGAGAGAGGAAGACTGTCTTCAAACATTGGTGCTACTTTTATCTCGCTGATTACCAAGCGATCGGGCGCCTCCAATTTCAAAGAATACAGACCAACCAGTCTTATCGAAAGCTTGTATAAAATTTTGGCTAAGGTGCTCTCCAACAGATTGAAGAAAGTTATCGGATCGATTATAAGCCCAAATCAGAGTGCGTTCATTCCAGGTCGTCAGATTATCGACGCTGCCCTTCTTGCTAACGAATCCCTCCACTCTTGTCATCTTTCGAAGAAAAAGTTCATTTTCTGCAATTTGGACATGGAGAAGGCTTATGATCATGTCGATTGGGACTTCCTTCATTACATGATGAGCCGTACGGGTTTCGGTGACCGATGGAGTCGATGGATCGAGAAGTGTGTTAGCTCCACCTTCTTTTCAGTCTTACTAAATGGATCCCCGAAGGGATATTTCAAAAGCTCTCGTGGTATCCAGCAAGGAGATCCGCTTTCCCCCTTCCTCTTCCTCATTATCGGTGAAGCTCTCTCCGCTATGATTTTGAAAGCTCAATCGGAAGGTCTTTTTACAGGTATTCAATTTAAAAATGCTAGAGATCCGCTATCCCACGTTCAATACACGGATGACATCCTAATTTTCTCTGAGGCTTCTCTCCAATCCGTTGAGAATCTTCGCACGGTTATCAGATGTTTCGAAGCAGTGGCAGGGCTGAAGGTGAATCTTTCCAAGTCTAAGTTATATGGGATTAATTTGGAAGACAGTGAAACTTCGGAGCTTGCAGGGCTTATGGGTTGTTCAGTGGGTTCCCTCCCTGCCGTGTTCGTCGGTCTCCCTTTGTGTATGGGTCAGCCAAGGATTCATCATTGGGATAAAGTCGTTAACAAATTTCGCTAGCGTTTAGCCGGATGGAAGTGTCGTTATCTCTCTATTGGGGGGAGACTAACGCTTATAAAAGCAGCTTTGTCCAATCTTCCCACTTACTTTATGTCGCTTTTTCGTTGTCCTTCGGGGGTTCTCAAGTTGATAGATATGCTTAGACGCAACTTCCTTTGGAGTGGTAAGGAAGAAAAGAAGAAATTCAGCCTTATGAAATGGGGGAAAGTCTGTAAACATGTTAAAGGAGCAGGCATCAAAGATCTAAGGTTGATGAATCGGGCTCTTTTGGGCAAATGGATTTGGAGACTCGGTTACGAAGAAGACAGTCTGTGGAATATTATAATTAAAGGTAAGTATGGGACTTCAAATGGAGGATGGTGGGCGACTAATTCCTCCCTCTACAGGGCCTCTGCGGCGTGGAAAGGAATCAGCCGATTGAAAAACGAGGTCACCAGAATGACCAGATTTGAGGTGGGTAAGTGAGACCATATTAGGTTCTGGCATGATACGTGGATAGGTGATGTTCCTCTAAAGGATAAATATCCTTTCATCTTCCAGGTGGTGAAAAGGCAGAATAATTTCATAGTTGAAAACTATTCACTCATCGGGGATAGAATTGTTCGGAACATTCCTTGTAGGAGGTACTTGATGGAATGGGAAAGTATTCAGTTTGTGGAAATGCTGCAGTTCATCCATGATGCTTATCCCAATCAGGTCAACAAAGATAGCATCATCTGGAAAGCTGATAAGTCTGCAGTATTCACGGTGAAATCATTTTATTCGATTCTTTCGGCTTATGAAGCTCCTATCCCCTCTCTCCATTTCAACTTCATTTGGAAATATGATGTTCCCCCAAAGCTGCAGGTCTTCGGTTGGCTGGCAGTGTACAATCGAATTCTCACGTTGGAGAATCTTATAAAGAAAGGAATGATTCTCCCAAACATTTGTTTATGTTGTATGTCCTCAGCGGAATCAGTTAATCATCTGTTCATTCACTGCTCCTTCGCCTATTCTGTCTGGATCGCCATCCTAAATACTTTTAAGATTAGTTGGTGTTTTCCAAAGGATGCAGACATGCTTCTGAAAGCTTGGCATGGGGTTCGGATAGGCAAAATCAAATCAAGAATTTGGCGGGCATGTATTTTGGCGGTGTGGAGGGCGATCTGGATTGAAAGAAACAAGCGGTGCTTTCAGAATGAGGCGAATCCTTCCCATTTAATTTCCTCTCAAGTTAAATATTTCATAGCTGATTGGGTGTCTCAATGGGAAGGGACTAATGTAGATCTTTCTTTTCTTTCTTCTTAAGGGCCTGCCTTCTCAGCAGCCCCCTCTTCTTTTTCTGTTTCTCTTTCTTTCCCTTATTTTAGTTAATTTTCAAAAAAAAAACTTTCGGGGATCTTTTGTAATTCTCGTGCAGTAAAATCAACCTTCAATGCGTAAAGAATCTACTATAAAGATTCTGCAAATATTAGTAGCATTGTCAAATTTTAAGTTTGTAAAGAAAAAAATATATATATAATCAGTGATTAGTAGAGAAACCAGTCTCTGGAAAAGCATAGCTAAGCTGGCTCCCAAAGTCTCTGAAGGAGCACACTTTGATCTGGGTGACGGATCGAGAATGAGATTCTGATCTGATCGTTGGTGTGGTAGCCACCCCTTATCTGTAGACTTCCCTGCTCTTGCCGCTATTTGTCCTTCTCCGGACATTACAGTGGTTGAATGCTTTTCTAGAGAGGCCGAAAGTGATGTTTGGCTCCAGGAGGAACCCGTCAGACCCTGAATTTGAGAATCTTATGGCTCTTTTTCTTGATTGCAGGGTTATGTTCCCTCTCCAGCTGGTCTGGAATCATGCTAGTTCAGGCTCTTTCGCAGTTTGATCTTTCTATGGTTTCCTTTCGTCTTCGGCCCATTCCACACGCTGTAGTCATCCAGGTGATGTATGGTTTTATGGGACCCCTCCTAAAGTAGTCGCCTTTGCGTGCCTGGCTGGCAGGAATCGGGTGCTTACGATTGACAAACTGAGAAAGAGATGCTTACCCCTGACAAATGCGTGCGTGCTTTGCTTGGAAGATGCTGAATCAGTTGATCACATCTTCCTTCACTGCCCTTTCTCGTCTAACATCTGGAGGAGAGTTCTCGTTTTTGTCAGAGTTGCTTGGGTTGTGACCCCCTCAATTGATGGTCATTTTTTTTCCTCCTGGCATGCGGCCTCCGGCGGTGTGATAGGGAGAAAAAAGTGGAAAATCCTCCTCCTTGCTGTCCTCTGGGCTGTGTGGGCAGAAATGAATAATCGCTGCTTTCAGAACCTGAAGGTCTCCTCAGCCGGAGTGTTTAATAGGGTTCTCCTGTTATTCAGGGACTGGGCACCTTGATTTTCTAGGGTTTGGGGATTTTAGTCAGTCTTGGGACTGATTTGTTGTGTTTAAGCTTTGGGGTTTTTTTTTTTCTGTTTCCTCCAGTTTCAGTTTTGTGTCTGTTCGTTTTTTCTGTTCTTCCATTTATCTGTTTTCCTTTTTTGGCTCTGCTTTATAAATTTCTTCACCTTCCAAAAAAAAAAAGTAACACAGTTTTTAAAAATTAACGCATGCATGCATGTGCGCGCGCACATGATGAATTACTATGACTCCGAGTTCCTTGCGCAGGTGTAATTATATCAATGATGCAATCCTTTTTTTATATGATTTCCTTAAAATTAATGAAAGTCGTGGTCCTTTTGTAGTTGTGATGCCATCAAGTCTGTAAGGCTGAAGCCAAGGGATCAAGCTTCAAACTAACCTATAAAAAATAATAAAATAATAAAATAATAAAAATAAATTGTTATACAGTGTAAAATTTTCTATTAAAATCATTAAATATAGATGGTTGACCCCAAATAGCTGTGACAAGGTTATGATGATAATGATGATGCTATGGATGGGCTACCCAGTTCCATATTCATGGCCAGGATTTCAGGAAATCCGGAGTCATATCCTGTTCCATTTCACTTCTGCATCCATCTCCTATCTGGGTATCACAGGCAAGAAAATCATCCCTTGAGCATTATTGAAGAGTCAAGCTCAGTGGAGATATGCTCATATCATATAGACATGCTTACATTCACACAGTTTGGATGTACATTTTACACGTCCTAGAGGTTGGCTCACATCATAGATATATGTTTAAACGTGTCCAAGGGACCTGTTTCCCACTATTTGTTCAGCACATACATAGAGCAACCCATTGCTCAGAATATACATCGAGCAAGGAAACCAACCCATATCTTTGAAAATATTATGCTACACTTCATTGATTGTGTGAAAGAGGAGGCAAAAGCTATAATAGATTTATAGAAGAATGTGCTGACCCATTTACAGCTGATGACATTAAGGTGGCATGATATTAAAATGTCATCAATCAGGCAAACAAAATATAATGAAGAACAAATACCATTAAAATGAAAAGACAATTTACAGAAATTATCTTGTTAATGCATAAAATGCTACTATATAGACTGAGTATAGTGTTTCATGAAATTGAAAGGGCTGCAAAATCCTGGTTTTGAAAAGATCAAATACAAGAAAGAGCACGAGAAGAAAAGAAAGAAATATATAGTGGAATGGGATAATTTATTCTGAAAACTCGGCAGATGGTCACAAAATCAGAATTTCTACAGTCAACATGTTTGCTAGCATGAAGAATTATAGATCCTCAATGTGAGGCTTAGCACAGCATACTCGAGTTTTCAGTTCTGACTTTTGCCGCCAACTGTTAAGCAATGTTGAGACTTTCAGTTGAATTTGGATGATGTCTCCATTTCTCTTCCAAACTGTCTATAGGACACAAATTGAGAGGTTAGTACTGTCTTCTGAAGGAGATTTACAGGGCATAGTCCATCCATGATGGGGCCCGAGAGACCAACATCTGATCACCACTTTACCAACGGCCTTACTTTCAGAACAGGAAACCAAAACTATAGTATGCAAAGCCTCATGTCAAGGACCATATAATTTCCAGAAAGAGTGCCATTTACTTGATGTTAGAGGAAATCGCAGAAAGTGAATGATCAATGTGTTTCTAATGCCTTACATACTGCGGAAGGAGAAGGCTTACATCTTCACATCTCTGAAATAATCACCAAATGTTAAAACTAGACTCTCCGTAACCAATCCTTCAGACCATTCTGAAATATAAAAGCGAAAGCTCCATTCAATGCCAATAAAATCGAGATGTTAGCAAAGTTATAAACTTCAAATCATTTTAACAATAGCCCAAATAAACTCATTAATAACATAGATAAAATAGCATGTTAACTGCACTTTGTAACCATCAGAATCAATACTAGTTAAATCATCATCATATTGTTCAGATTCATGGTGAATCAAAGAATGTTAATAGAGGACACTTATCCATTATAGGGGATCCACAGATCTTCTCTGTATTTAGGGTAGATCTCCTCTTTATATGGGGAGCTCTAATCCGTCGCCTTTATGGATCTTGTTTACTTCTTCCCCTTTGTGTGTTTTAGATCAATTCTTTGTTGGCAATTGAAAAAGGAATTAAACCGAAAACTGGATGATGTACTCATTAATAAATATATCGAAGAAAAAGTTCGAAAGCTATTCTCTAGCAAAAAACATATAAATACAACACAGAATCCCATCATTGCCATCACTAGTTCTAGAAATTTGCCACTAAAAAAGTTATATAAATTTGCATGAGGTAGGAACTTACTATGACAACCGAATATATCATCTATCATCATTTTAACACAATATTAGAAGGATCACATAATAAGCCGGTCAAATGGTTCCCCTGATATCTGTGATAAATAGGTTCAAAAAAAAAAATTAGGAGAGATTTTCCGTGGAATGGAGCAGAAGATGAGAGGAAATTTCATCTCATCAAATGGGACGACGTATGTAAACCTTTGGATCAATGGGGGGGCAGGATTACGAAACCTAGAGCTTATGAATTTAGCATTGCTTGGCAAATGGGTTTGGAGGTTTGGAGTGGAGGAGACTTCCATATGGAGAGAGGTAAGAGCTAGGAAATAAGGGTTGGATGAGAGGGGTATGTAGATTAGGTCGTCATCTCTGTACAGAGCATCATATTTATGGAAAGTGGTGGCTTCAATAAAAAGCAGGGTGTGGACAAGGGTAGGCTTCCATTTGGGGGATGGGAAGACCATTACATTTTGGGAGGATATTTGGGTGGGGGAGCAAAAACTGAGCAATCTGTTTCCCCATTTAGCAGGAATTGCTATAGAGTCTGATTTGAAGGTAGGTAGACGCTATTCAATTCAAGGAGAGGCTGTTACTTGGGCACCGCCTTGTCGTGGGATCTAGCTGATTCAGAGTTGAATTTATTTGGGTGATAGATCTGCTCTCCAAAGTATCCCCGGTGAGGCGGTGCCTTCGGAAGTGGACCAAATTATATGGCTTAAGAATAAGTCGGGCAAGTTCTTGGTTAAATCTTTCTACAAGCATATAAGTGAGGTCAACATCAATGAGGGCATATGTCCGACATCTTTTCTTTGGCGGCATGGGGCTCCTCCAAAAATGGTGGTGCATGCTTGGTTAGTGGGCAGAAGGTGCTAACAGTGGACAATCTCCGTAAAGGAAGGATGATCATCCCGAATGTTTGTTTAATGTGTTACCAAGACGAGGAAACAGTGGATCACCTCTTCATACATTGTCCGT
This sequence comes from Magnolia officinalis, assembly GCA_021015155.1. Taxonomy (NCBI): domain Eukaryota; kingdom Viridiplantae; phylum Streptophyta; class Magnoliopsida; order Magnoliales; family Magnoliaceae; genus Magnolia; species Magnolia officinalis. The sequence continues at coordinate 3,291,397 of JAJHSJ010000006.1, read as the reverse complement.
TCGCACAAAGGCTTTGGGATTGCTTTTTTTAACTTATTCGGGGTCGTATGGGTGTCACCAAGCTCTATCGACCAGTTTATATTGGCATGGCATGGTGGAGTCAATGGGATCATAGAAAAAAGAAAAGAAAAAGTATGGCATTTATGTTTAGTGGTGGGTTTGTGGTTCATATGGCTAGAAAGGAATGATCGTTGTTTCAGGAATAGGTGAGGGGGGGTGTTGGAAATCTTCAGAAAGGCTAAATCTTATGTTATGGATTGTGCGGTTATATCCAACGTTATTTCCCTCTTCCTGATCAGTTGGATTGAGTTGTAATTTTATTTTTCATGTTTCTCTGCTTTCTATATATTTGGCTCCGGCCTTCTATGAATAAATTTATCATCTTTCAGAACAAAAAAAAAAAATGGTTCCCCTGATAAAATAAACCAAAGTGCTCCCAGGATTGTGGACTACAATCAAGATAGTGTAGAAGTTGCTGAGAACTGATTAAATGAAATGCAATACAAAAAATAATCTACACGTATGTGAATTAAAAAGATGGTGCTAAGCCTCTCTAAGAATAAAGTGGAGATGACGAAAGCAATGGCAAAGGGAATGACACTTTAGTAAGATGATGCTCTAATTATGCTCCGTGGCCAATAGCAGATGTCCATCCATTTGAGGTCAGCCACCTCTTCCTACCTTAATGATTATATGACTGAGACAATGAAAGGCAACCTTCAGAGGGAAGTAATGGGTAAACAGTTCCTGAAGATTTGGACTCCGTATTCCAACTAGCATCCATGCAAGAAATGAAACTTGGGACTAAGGAAATCATGTCCTCACAAAATTCACTGTAGAAATCCAAATGACTGCTTTGAAAATGGTGGACACAAAATTGTTGGCTCCATTGTCACTGTCACTTTAATAATGTTTGGCACATCGTTAGACCATTCACTATTCAGTTTGTCCAGTCATAACATGGCTAATGCAACACTCTGACACTGTATCTATCACATTCTTTTAATGAAACCAACTACCATGGGTTAACAAACAGTGAAGAGATGGAAGCAGGCTTGCAAACCAAGAAGTATCCAAACAGCCCTGGTATGCCTGGCTCCCTTTGCAACTTCACACCCCAACATGTAATGTTCACATTGTCCACAAGACCACAAAGTCCAACACTTGTTTACCAGGGACTGGAAACCTGGCACCTCAGAGCCCAAAGATATGACAAGCTTGTCGGTGGAAGATTTTCCATAAGATAACACAGTATGGGAAAAACAACTTGACCAGCCCCACCCCACCCATCCAACCAACTTTTCTTTTCTTTTCTTTTATAAATGCAACAGAGTCAGCTTATAGAGCTTTAATCATAGTGTCAAGAAGCATCTCTTGCCTCAACTGGTACCGACAGTCCTATAAATGCAACAGAGTCAGCTTATAGAGATTTAATCATGGGGTCAACAAGCCTCTCTTGCCTCAACAGGTACCCACAGTCCTTGAGATAGCAATGTACTCATCCGCTATCAATTGAAAGGAATGGACTAAAATATATCCAGAAGAAAAGGTTCCATTAGATGAATGTCATTTACACAACCTCTATAGCCCACAAGACTCGAAGATATTGCTGCTCTGGACTAATACCCAGACAAGCATATATACCTAGACTACTTGTCTACCACAAAACATAGCCAAAATACCTCTAGATGAAAACTAAGTCAGTCAGGCCAAGATTTGCAGAGGGTTAGGATTGCGAAGAAAACCCACAACGATGATAGAAGTATTGCCACATTATATGTGACAAAAGTACTAGGAGGATCAAGTTGATGTAATGAGCTAGAAAAAGTTACCTTTTTGGTAAAGTTCAGCAAGTAACTCCTGCGCTCCAGGATCTTCAAAGATAACATTAACAGTTTGGTGCACAGCTTCCTGCCAGGGAAAAACAAGTATAGCATATGAAAAGAGCGGTACAAACATCATTATAAGGATACCAAGGTGATGTAAAGTAATACAGAATGTTTTCTATGCACAATGAATGAAACATGTAACCCAGATATTAAAGACAATCTTAAGATTTCATCTGAAAAATAGATTTTTTTTTCAATTGATCTGAAAAATACAAGTAATTGCAGAAGACAAGGAAATTGTGCATTGCTAAATCTTTCAAGCTCTAAAAGAGAGTTCCACATGCATAAAATCAGCACAAAAATTAAGTTCTGAGCAGCAGGCTTTCCTAGTACAATAGATAAAATATAAGGAACCATCACAAACCTTTGCAACTTCAAGGAAGCCTTTGCAAGTATCCTCAAAATTAACCTGCAAAATAACAATTAACAACTATTCAAGAATTAACCTGCGAAATAACAATTAACAACTATTCAAGAAAATGATTAAGGCATTTTATTATATAAATTTATGCGCGAGGGAATATTTATACAAGCTCAAAGATGGAAAACGAATTAAAAAATCGGAAGAAATAATTTACGTATAAGGCTCTAAGAGATGATTCCCAACATCAATAGCGTTAAGGCATGGATAATCTGAGGGGAAAAACTGGCTACGATATTTTATTTATATCATTCACTTGAATGTACGATGGCATTGCCATGCAAAAAATAATTCATGGAAGGAAAAGTTCATGCCAACATCAATGATATGGGTCTTCCTAACCTCCACGAAGTGGTGAACAATGTAAATGTCCACCGGACGACTTGTCTGTCCATCCAGACCAAATATTCACACCTATTAGATCTTGCTCAACCTTTCACCAATGGACTTCTTGTGGACTCATGTTGAAACTTAAGCAATCAATCAAACAGTTAGGATGATCCAATCCACAGATCTCTTGGATGATGATCCATTCATGAGGTGTCCTATGAATTGAACACCCCAGATTTGTTACGCACTCACACTTCAAAGAATTACTAACAGGACATCTTGCACTACTCGAGTACGATATTCCCCATAAATTCCCTAGAATCCATGCATGTGCTCATTTATCCAGACCATTAAACTGATTCCCAACCTCTTGGATAGGAAATAACCAAAAATGAGATCAATTCAACAATCCAAATAGTGAACTCTGTAGAAAATTTAATGGACTATAAATAACAAGTAAAAGGTGGGCAATTGAATGAGGTTAGGATCACCCACTTGGTAAGATTTTGGGCTACAGCCAGTCCAAGAGGAGTCCCATCTACTGAGATCTTGACTTGCAAGCATGACCACCATTACATCAAGGAAATGTTCACATGGTTCACCCACATGGTAGATATCAGAAAACCTTCAATGGCATATTTCCTTTATCTTTTCCAAAAGTTGCAGCTTGCAAATAATCAGCAAGAAATCAGAAAAGACCCACAACGGTACAAAAGGTTATGCAATTAATTCATTAAATGTTTCAAGTTTTCTGACGCACCAAGTTTATTGACTCGTATACATTTTTCATAAACCTTTTTATGTCTGTAAAATATTTCATCAAACACCAAATGCCCGCACATGCAAAAATATACGAACCCAAGAGGGGGATACCATAACTCATATTACAAAAATATCTGTGGCTATTCCTTGCAAAGATCATCAGATATGCCCTGAAAATTCCAAGGACTCACCCAACCCCTAAAATATCCCTTAGTTCTCTCAATCAACTGGGAAATGGACCTTGCCTTATTAAAAGTCCTACTGTTTCTTTCCTTACAAATCGCCCACAACACTATAAGAAGCATAGTTTCCATGGCTGATGGCTCATAATAATTGCCCACCAGGGTCCACATAAATTCGCATTGTAATGAGGGATGCAAATTTCGTACTGGATCACAGCTCATAATATTGAAGCACCTTTTGGAATACAATATTTTTCGTCATTTGTAATCGATGTTTACCTATTTACTCAAGGATGATTTAAGCTTTCTGCTTTTATGTTGTAAAGGCATGAAATGATTGATTGTGACCTTCACTGTCACCCATTTATGCATGCTAAGGTGAAAATTTGATCTCCTGAATAAATTAAAATTGTTTCCCTTTTACCAGTATTTCCTATTTTTAATTTTATTTATGCAAAATGAAATATTGTGTCTCGGTCTAACATTGACAAATGACAGCGGGTTAAGTTGTATTTGGTTTGCATGTATTGTTAAAAATGTCGATAAGAAAATCATCATCATCATCATATTCTAAATTTTGAAACTTACTAACACAACTTAAAAAGGTTTCAGAAAAAATAAAGAAGAGATGCAAGTCTATTCGCTTTTATTGATTAAAACAAAATCACTCCTAGAAGAGATACAAGTCTATTCACTTTTATTAATAAAAAATAAAAATAAAAAATTGCACTTGAAGAGTGCCATAAGTTCAAGTTCTCAACTGAAAATTCTCAGCAAATTTTCTTTGAAGTCTGAAGAAAAAATATTACTTGTTTAACACTAATCTGCAAGACGTCAAAGGGAAAAAAAAAAATAGGGGGGAAGCAGAAATCCCAATGGAAATAAATCAAAACCTGCTTGGCATAGTTAGGTGGAAGAGCCTCCAAGGTGCTGTTACTGAGTTCCATTGCAAGATCGTAGCAGCGCAGATTGTTGTTGATCTGGTATGAAGCAACAAATAACAACAATATACAGTCAACAATATACAGTCAATAAACTTGTCTACATGAATAAACCAAAATTTTGCAAGCATTAACAATTGACAAATATCCAAAGAGCTACAGACCATTGCACACAAAGGCTCTAAACCTATGTCAGAAGCTGGTTCCTCGAGTCTCTGCCTTTCAGCTGCTTGAAAATCTATCATTACCTAAAGAAAAACAAAGGCAGCAAGGAATGCAAAATTACATGTCAAGTAAAGAAAGATTAACAAACAACTATGCAAAATAGTGTGGACAAATATCACAAAAGGAAACGACATAACCATCAAAGGATAGTTGAACCAAGTATGCAAATTAGTGTGGACAAATATCACAAAAAGAAACGACATAACCATCAAAGGATAGTTGAACCAACTGATGTGAATGGCGCACTCAAGTTCCAGAAACAAAGGCCTATCGCCAAAACTGCAGATCTAGTTATCTGACTTTGCCACTAATAGGAGATACTCCTCAAAAGGCTTGAAGCTCAAAATGCTTCTTGACAAAATGAATCAAGAAACTTTCATCGTGATTAAACAGTAAAGATATCTGCAAAGAACTTTTTTTTTTTTTTTGAAAGATACAAAGAACTGATCATTTTCAATCTGCATTTGACAAGGGAGCAAGTGATTGTTAAATGCCATGTTACAAGGCCAAATCCCTTAGAAGCAAATAATTCCACTGAAGCTTATATCTAGCTCATGTTTTCCCTTAAATGATAGGTTTTCCTGAGAAAGTCAGTCATAAAATTTCTGAAATTGTCAAGTCGTCATGATCTTAGCACCCTGGAAATTAGGGATTGACTTTGAAATGGTAGATTCGCAAATGCTTCACAATTGGCTGCCCACTAGACATGCTTCACAATTGGCTGCCCACTAGACATCAACCTTCCTCTCTTACCCAAGTTCTAGAACTAGCCATCAGATGCTCACAATTTTAAGTTCCTATTCAAAATAATTGTTTTATCCTCTTTAGAATCATTGTCTTTATCTTAGAAGCATATTCACAACAAAAATTTGCTATTTGAGTAGAGGGACAAACATCCTACAACAGAAAAGAAAATGTACAAATGGCAAAGAGTGAAAACATCAGTATCTAACAAAACCATGACAAAACAAAACTTGCCTGAATTATAGCAAGAGCAATTCGAAATAGCATGACATCTGTGCTATTATCCCGAACAATTTGTACTTGCTCCCCCAAAATCCTAAATAAATCAACAGCGGCTGGTGTGTATAGCTTCCCAGCATCTGTTCTCTTTGGTGCGTCTACCTTATCAGCCTCCAGAATATTTGTGTACCATTTCTACAGAAAACATGGCAACAGGTGAGACGCCACTGCTTATTTTCGATTGATCAAGTAATAGCACAACCAAGACATGAGGTGGCGACAAAGTTACCCTTGTTGTAGCTTGCATCCGATCAACATATGCATTCATAAGAGGATCCATTGCACCACTTTCTGAACAAACTTGAGCTAAAGACTCATCAACACCAAGCTCAATCAGATTTTTTTGGTATTCAAGTACCCAACCAGTTACCTACATGCAAGAAATAAGGCTGTAGAGATAATGAAAATCAACACCAGACTTAATTATGACAAGCTAATATAACATAGAAACTCCACAATGACTGTGGAGGTGACCTCCAATCCCATCTAAAAAGCTCCACTTTAATTGTGAGAGACAAAATCTGTACAGCAGAAACTTCCTTATCACGAGAAAGATTGCTAAATCATCCAGATTCCATTGTATACCTTTTTGCATTATTATTCCTTTCCCTTCGTGGTTAAGACCTTAAATATCCCATGATGTCAAGATTTCGATGTCTTCTAGAAAAAATAAAATAATACCTTTAGAATTTCTATATTTGATAGCGTATTTGCCCTCTCACTGAGCAGTCTAAGCATCTGAATAAACCTCTCCGTGTAGAGATTAACCATTAGTTGGAAAATTTCATATCTGAAAGCAAGAAAAATAAACATCAAGGCAAGGAAAGCAAATTAGATCATCCATGGAAAATCACCATAACTAGATACAACTATAGGATTTAACTAAGGGCAGAAACGCAGCACAAAACCAGAGAACACATGAAAATTTTCAAGCTATCGAGTCATATTGCATAACAAAATTAATATGTTCCCTCCACATATAGAGAACACGTCAATAAAGAGTCTCCTTGACTGCTTGACTAACAGATTATACAAAAAAATAATAATAATAATAAATAAAAAATAAAATTGAAGAAGAAGAAGATGAAGAAGAAGAAGTTAAAAAAGTTAAACAAGTAGAAGCAATTCTCGGAAAACATTTTAGTGAATTGTGTAAGCAAGTAGTCCCATTCTTAAGATGCTTATATGCAATGCAAGAAATTTTAAACTATAGCAATAGCATTTCAGGGAAGAAAAGACCAAACAACGCTGTGGTGTTAATATCAATGCTCAAAAAGATACCAACAGCTCAGAAACCATAGCTAAGGCCAAACAAATCAGCTCAAGAATAGGTAGACTAAAGTAGTCGTTCTTCAAAGATGCATAAAAATAAATAAATAAATAGTAAATGCAATACACAGTCAAATAAGTAAAGGGACAATATACCATCAGTTGACATCATTTACTGAATATTCTTCTTGAAACCAAATTCTCAATATGGTCACATCGCTTGGCCCCAATAACTGATTCTAAAGCCCTATACCACTGGAAGAAATCCTCCACTGCCACCTCCAAAACTGAACAAGATTGAAATTCCATATTCTTCTCAAACCAGCCACCTTTTCTTTCTCTGGACAGCGGAATCTTTCCAAACACTGTATCCTATTTCGTTCCACCAAAGTATAACAAGAAAAGTAATGCTCTCTATCATTTTCAGGTATTAATTTCAGACCTTTTACAAAGGAATCTAAGAAGCTAAAATTTAGAAGAGAAAAGATAGTGGTGGTGATTGTAATCCCACAAGGAAGAGACACATCTACCAAATTCACTAATTCATATATTGCGACTGTGGAATCCTAACCATGGAACAGGCCAACACAGTATAAAGGGGAGATGAGCAAACTTCATCCCAGGAGAGACCACAGAACATCCCAAAAGACCAGAAATACTGAATGATTTTCAATTCAAACAAACTATAGAAACCATCTATGAGTCACCTTCTCTCTGTAGAAAAAAAATCAAGATAGACAAATTTTGTTATCCATGCTTTAGATGTGAAGGAGCTTTCCTGCTTCCTCATGTTTCAGAAAAGTGTTTTTCTCTATATTTTGGAGCGTTTATATGTGAAAAGACCGTTAAAAATCAGCTTCTGTTTCGTGAGTTTCTCTCCTTAGTATCCTATTTGATTTAAATGAAACATTCAACATGTCTTCTTCCTTTTCTCTACATAGAAACCAAGCACAGAAAGCTAAAGGATAGACGCAAACACAACACACATGCACCTAAATATCATTAAAAAAAAAAAAAAAAATCAGCTTCTGTTTGGTGAGTTTCTCTCCTTAGTATCCAATTTGATTTAAATGAAACATTCAACGTGTCTTCTTCCTTTTCTCTACATAGAAACCAAGCACAGAAAGCTAAAGGATAGACGCAAACACAACACACATGCACCGAAATATCATTAGGAGGAAAAAAAAAAACCGATGATCCAAACTCCATTGACCAAATTGGAATTCAAACTAACAGCTCAAACGTTTGAAATAAATATTGCTGTCATTAAAATGAAGAAAGCAGCAATAATAAGTAGCATGTTCAAAATATAAAGCAGTCATGAGTCCAAATGACTGACCTTGGTGGAAAACAAAGGGCCACATAGTCATAAATGTCTCCAAGCTCCTCACCAATCTAGTCAGGATCAGAAAATTAAAGGAATCAAAACGATTGCATAAAGCCCTTTTGCTAAGCATTAAACCAAAGAACAGCCAACAATAATAAAATCAATTGCTTATAGATGACTGGCCATACCATTCGAGCTTCCTCTAAAGCAGCTGTTAGATCCTCAAAAACAAGCTGCAGGAAGACAATGCTGCTGGGATTATTATCTGAACAAATCGGAAAGTCATTCATATTGACTATTATCGTCTTTGCAACAGTGCAGCTAGGATGGGCAGCGCTGCTGGGATTCCATCCTAGAAATTAAGGATGTCAACACGCCAGACTCGGGCTGGGCCAAGGTCTGACCAAGCTCAGCCTGTGAAATGAAACCTCAGCGCAAGCCCAGACTGGGCCAAAGTAGACAGACTGAGCTGAGCTTGATACAAAATCAAAAGCACTCTCGATGAATGACAGGTTCATGCTAAAGATTCTGTCAAGCAGGGCTGTGATTTGGTTATTCAAACTGTTCATCAGACTATCCACTATTCCACTCTATGGGCTGGTTACCTCAAGAGTCTGCTACATAGGAAGATCAAAACCCTTCGATCAATAGCGTGCACAAATATTACAAGAGGATGAAAACACAAAGACAGTCCATGTCTGATGGAAATATTACAATAGTCTGGCTAGGGTCTTCCAATCTGCAAGATTTTTAGAGTATCCCCATCTGCTGTTGGCCAGGCTCCTATCAAAGGATCAGATAACTAAACTGTCCAGCAATGCACAAGCCCTCGACAGTGGCACATTCATGCTGTGAGAGAGAGAGGAGGGGGCAATGGCCATGGAAAGAGAAAGATGGTGATGAGTGGTAAAGAAGAGGAGATGAAAGAGGAGAGGAATAGAGCTCATCATTAAGTTTAGGTTCCGTTTATGCATAAATCATGAAAATGCCCCTTGTTACTAAATGTATATTCCACATTTTTATAGTTAAATCCACCATATGAGCTGGGGCAGGCCAGGCCTACAAGCTCTAAAATACATCCCAAGCACGGTCTGATTAATAAGCATTCTTGATTTATAGCCCCAGGCCCAGCCTCAGACTAATTTGGACGACCCAAGCCCAGCCGAAGATGGGCTAGGCCTGAGAGCCATCGGACCAACCCTAATAGCAATGCGAAGTACCTCAGATAATAATTTGTCGAACCGTCCTTCAACAGTTTTCCTGATTTGTTCATAGCATTTATCTTTGTAGCCTTTACCCTGACTCTTCAACTTCTCTTGCATTAAGTTTCTAGGAGCAGCTGTTGCAGTAGTAGACTTTCTGCAGATTATAAGAAACCCAATCACCAGTAAATGCAACCACTTCAGAGACTCAGCTAACAATACACTCTAAGTCAACTGTCATATCAAAACTAATTCTTGTGAAGAAAAGGTGTATACAGAGAAACAAAAAACGATTAGATTTCAAGGAAGATTCAGAAGGGTATATGCAACAGAAGGATGAAGCAGAGGTTCTGAAAATCACACGTCTGGGAGAAAAATTAAAAACTTTAGAGCGTGAAAAAAGTTAACTAATCGTTGCCTAAACAACCATAGAGGGTGACAGCATATCAAGAATGTTTCAAATTTAAAAATTAAAAAACTGAATGGCAAAGGTAATGAGTTTTTCTTTTCCTCTTTTTTGAGAGAGGAAACAACAATTTATTAAAATGCCCGCAAAGTGGGAAAAGAATATCAACAACCAGAAAAAGAAAAGGTTTAAAAAAAAAAAAAATTAAAAAAAAAAAAAAAAACACCCCAAACCTAAACAAAGACACATACACCAAAATACGTAGATAGGGTGCTGATATCATGTCCATCTACATTTACATCATTATAGGTTTAGTCCAGCAAAGAGATAGATATGAGAAACTGATGAAAGAGAACTTAATGCAGGAGGGCTGACAACCTGCCAGAGACCTTATGATATGCTAACAGAAAAGAAAACATTCAAGTCAAAACAAATAATAATGATAATGATGATGTTCAGTGCAAGCCAGCCATGGGTTTCAAAACTCTCTATCCATAATCCTTCAGAATTTATTTATTTTCAATTTTACGTGTAATAAGAGACATTTAGAATGACAAGTAAATCTAGAGTAAGGTTCATGTCACTTTTCAGAAATAGTTCTTATGGGTCATGGCAGCATCACAAATCACTTGCTAATTCATTGGATGTATGGAGAGACAATTTCCATCAGCATGGAAACCTTTTCTTGCCTCTCAATTGGATTTTCACAGCAGGTGTATGTTCTTCATGTACAAGTCATGATCGTTGCAAATTAGATTAAACAGTGATCGACTGAGATGTATTCACGGTGGCCAAACCAAAAAAAAAAAAAATCTAACAGAACAGCTCCGTACAATCATGTCAAAATGGAAAAGGCCAGATTCCTTGGACTCCACATATACACATGCATATAATATATGCAAATGTAGGTGCATCTTTAGACCTACTTGGCAGATCTACGATTATTCTTGATTGATGCCATGGCACCACCACCCTCTGCCTCAGCTGCTTCCTCGGCCAGCTGTTGATCAATGAGTTCCTGCATTTCAACTATCCTGCCAAATGTTTGAAACACTAAGTCAATACTGTGGTAACTGTTTTCCATTTGAGGAAAAAACAAGCATATAGGATGTTAACATGAATCATCAGCAAGCGAAAGCAATAACATGCTACTCAATTTGACAAGGCCAGGATTGAGCAACAAATGTGTTAATTTCAAGTTTTGAATGTTAGAGATCTGAATCAGGGGTCACAGAAGAAGTGTAAATTATAGAAAATGAGGTTTGAACCCCCTTACTCAGCATTAAAATTTTAGGCAATTGCCACTAAGCCAAAGTGCAAACATAGAAAATAGCTTGGCTCATTGCATACTTAGCAAAGTGCCATGTGAGAAGGAACAGTACAAGAAAAGTCCAGGCCAAGCTAAAAATTGGAGCATGGAAAGCCCCAGTTTAATATAGTTTTCACTCAAAAACTGAAGCAATCATCAAAGTGTGTATTGTATAAACATACATACACATATATTAAATATCATCTCTCCCATTCCAAGCGATTATAAATCCCTCCCCTCTACTAAATCTCTCCATTTTCCATATAATCTCAATCCTCTATTAACGAACAAAGACAACCAATCCCCACCCTTAATACTCACCAAAACAGCTTAGCACCTTCTTCTTCTTCTTCTTCTCTTTTTTTTTTTTTTTTTTTTTTTTGGGGGGGGCATGATTTAAAAGAGAGAGAGAGAGAGAGAGAGAGAGAGAGAGATTTTTTACCCAAAAAAATTGATTTATAATTCAGTTTAATTGAGAAACAAGTTTTCTTGCTGGTCCTTTTCTTATCAATAAAAGCAATTTATTGGATCAAAAGAGTGAAATCAGAATGCAGGGAATGTGTTGCCAAAAACAATATAGACTTCAAACATTTAATGCAGTTGTTCTACAGTTCTCTTTTTTTCTAATTATGGGTTAGACTAAAGAAACACTGATGTCAACTAAAGGATTACTCCACAGTAGTAAAATAGCATAATCTCACTTCAGGGCAGCAAGACAACCTTACACCTCTTGTTTCTTTTTTTTACACTTTTTGGTCTCTAACCTTTCATTCCTTTATCATACTTGGTTACCAAGGTATCTAAAAGGGCTTACCCCAAGATAAACATTTTCTGAACAAAACAAGTAACTTGAATGTCAGAGGAGTTTTGGTTGGGTAGGGAGTCAGCGATGGACAAAATATGGATCTCAACAAATTTACAAAGAGGTTGCTGAAACCTTTGTATCTTGAAAAGTTGGAAGACCAACACCTGTCCATTGTCAGATCACACAATGCACATGCAATGAAAATTTTAAAATGTAGCAAGATACCGTACATTACTTCTTTCTTCAACTTTCAAATTTCAATAATGAGTTAGACATGTTCTTTAAACTTACCCATAGCATTTATTACAGTTCAAACCAGCAGGTCAAATCAGAGGCACCAGGAGAGGTTCTTAACTAGACATTGCAATTCACTATAAAGGCTTTCCACCATAACAGAAACATTTTGTTTTATTTTGAAATTTTAACATGAACCATATTGAACTTATTTTTATCATCTATTTTTTCTTTTTCTTTTTTATTCTGAATTCTGTAAATAAAATACACGACTTAATAATATTGCAAGAAATGTAATAAATGAGAATCATATACCACTATAACTCTAGCCGAATACTTCAAAAAAATGTTAATAAGCTTGTTAATGGGCTGGGAGTCGCAAAGATTTAGCTTAATACTATTCTTTTTAAGAAACCAATGCCATTAGTCCATAGGTCATTTTGCCTTCTTTCATTTCACAACAAAAATGCCACCTGGTTCAGCTTAGTGTTCTCATAAGCCCACAGGTCATATTTATCCACTTCAATATCACAACAAAATTCCTGGAGGGAGGGAGGGAGGGAACAAGAGAGAGAGTGAGAGGGAGGAAACCAATGCCAGTAAGAGACTTTGTGGGCAATGCACGTCCGGTTGATGTTCATGTGTGAATTGCAGATTTAAGCCACAGACGTGTTGGTCATTGCGACTAGTTAATCATTAACTTGCAATAGTCACACTTCAGTCAGGTAAACTATAAGTCACAAAAATAATCTGACTATAGAGATCTTTAAAAAAGAAATTTTAAAAACCAAAAGAGAAGTGTTTGAGATTATAAGTTCAATCAAGCCCATCAATACCAGTAAGATGTAACCAAAAAAAAAAACCATAACAATTGAAAGAGTTTGCAGAATAGATCATACCTTAGAGTGCGGACCAATGTCTGCGGGCTGCAAAACAGGTCAATAATTAGTAATGACGGCCAGCATTAGAAGTTCCATATAACCCACAGAAAAGAGAGACTACTGAAAGTTCAATTGGACATCATGACGTGCAAAAGAAATCATGTGCATATACATAAGAAGCCTCATATAAACTACAGAAAAGAGAAGAAATTGAAGGTTTTAACTCCACCTAGATATGTATGTGCATGTTCAAATGCAGACAAATAATCACAACAAAAAAAAAAAAAAAACCACGTCTACCATAATCGAATGAAAAGGCAAGCACTGTTAAGTTATATGGAGAATGGTCGGCCCCTACCAGTTCTAAAAGCAAGTACTGGAAATACACGTTTACATGTGCATAAATGTGTGCATATATAATGTATATAATGACATCACACTGATAAAAAATGACATATGACAATGATAAAAAAAAGCTACTCATGTAATCCATTTCCTGTTAGCATGCTAATAAGCAATCCATTCTAAAACTCTGATAAACTTTATTTCTAGTTGACTATCATTCAAAGAAAAATATTGATATTTCCAGTTGACCAAGTATAATCAAGTGCAGTACAAACAATAAAGAACTTGCTGTGAAGTTAAAATTTTGCTTGGAACTTTTGCTTGAAGATATCAAAGGACCAACCAGCAGGAACTGGGTTGGTTACAATATGAGTGTATCTTCTCTTTTTTCAAAGACAGTAAAATGCCAGTGACTGAAAGAAAAGGCATATTAATTATTAAGTGGATTCCCAATTACTGTGGGCTTGCACCAGGGGTCAGCCTTAAGCCTGAAGCTTTTCGCATTGGTTATGGATGAGTTAACAAGGCATATCCAGGAAGATATCCCATGGTGCATGTTGTTTCCATATGACAGTTTTGATTGACATGAGGGAGGGTGAAAAGTGAAAACACAAAGCTAGATTGATGGAGGGGCACTTCAGAATCTAAAGGATTTAAAATTTGTCAGGAAAAAACAAAGTATATGGAGTGCAATTTTAGTAACAATAGGAGTGAACACAAGGAATTAGTTAAGACAACTAACAAGAGTTTCAACACGAGGCCATGGGTTTGAGTACCCATTGGGGTGAAATCCCACTGTGGTGTAAGTGCGTGGGTGTGTGTGGGGTGTGAGCGCGTGTAAAAAAAAAAAGAATAAGACAGCTGACCAAGAAATTTCCCAAAATGACCACTATCCATATCTTGGTCGAGAATTCAAGAGTGGAGAGATTGAGATGGATGTCGCCCCTAGAATTCAAGCTGGGTGGAAGAAATAGAGATGTGCCTCTGGAGTCTTATGTGATCGGCACATACAACTTGAACTGAAGAGGAAATTTCATAGGATAGCTATAAGACCAGCCATGATTTATGGGACAGAATGTTGGGCAGTTAAGGAACAACGTGTTCATAGGATGAGCGTAGCTGAAATGAGGATGTTGTGATCGAGAAGTGGCAAGACAAGGATAGAATTAGAAATGAATCATTTGAGGGAACTTAGGAGTAGCACCAATAAGTAATAAGATGAGGGAAAGTAGACATAGATAGTTTGGTCATGTGAAAAGGAGACCAAGAACTATGTCGGTTTTAGGAGTGAGTTGGTGCAAGTTGAAGGCTCTAAAAGGGAAAGGGGAAGGCCCAAAAGGACGTGGGTGTAAGTAGTAAGAAAAGACTCGATAACCTATGGTCTAATTGAAGTTATGGCCCTTAATAGAGTGAAATGTTGAAAGCGAATTCAAGAGGATTCATGTAGCCGATCACAATTAGTTGGGATAATGCTTAGATGGTGATGGTCATGCTTAGATGGTGATGGGATAATGCTTAGATGGTGATGGTGATAATGACGATGACGATTACTTGGTCTGGTTTGGTTTTAATGGAGTGTATCTTTTCTTTTTCTAAAGGCGTATCTAAGGCCATGTCTGATTCAGCAGAAATGGGACGAAATCAGTGGAAACGTAAAGATGCATTTCCATTGACATGACGTCGGCTAGTGTTTGTATATGGAGGATTTTAAAGAGATCTTCAGCAGATTTCTGTAGCTGGAATACCAGGAATCAAGGGAAAAAAATTCAGTGCAATGAAATTGCATTAAATTTTTGACATACTCCAAATGTGCATGATTGATGATATGCTTGTGCTGATGAATATTACATGTGGCAGATCTCCACGGTAATCTAAATCAACTGACAACATATCCTGATTGCAGCCAATAACCTGTGACACAAACACAGGTTGTCTAATCAATCCACTCCGTCATTTTGAGGCCACATCACTCTTTCATTACAACTATTGGATGAACTCAATTATAGCCATCAAATATTCCTCAACAAATCCCATTTTCGGATGATTGAGGAGAAGATATTGGGCACTGTAATCAGCCATTCATACTGCAAAATTTTCATTTAATAGTGTAAGATCGTGTTCTCATAGTGATGTAGACTGTGGCTACAACATGTAACTAATGCGGGTGCATGGTAGTGGAGGAGGTGGTAATGTTGTGATAGATGTGCTGCTGGAATTCAATATAAAAATAATTGGAAGCCTTTCTTACGGATAGGGGGAGCATTACTTTTGCTGACACGGACAGAACGACTTCATGTACATGAGATCCAACCTGCCCATCAAGCGTGCCACCGTGTTTGGACCGAGGCCCCAAAATCAGGCCAATTATACACTCAGGTGGGCTACACCATGTGAAACAGTTGAGATGGGAGGTCTCACCATTAAAATCGTTCAAATTGCATGTGGGGTCCACTGTCATGTGCATATGCCATCCAATCCACTCATATGATGAAAAAACCGTGATTAATGGATTCCCCCAAAATCAAAACATTCCAAGACTCATGTGAGCCACACCACATAAATTTATTGTCTTAGGCATGAATCTACACCATTTCCTATGGTGTGGCCCACCTAAGTCTTGTATTTGACTGAATTTTAGGATCCTTGGTGAAAATGTGACAGCACACCAGTTGGACGGGGCGGATCCTAATGCATATTTGTCCCACATACCTAGCAGTTCGCGAAAGCCAGGCCCTCCCCGTGCCCACGCAAGTCAGGCTAGCGCAGTCCAATTCACTGTAACTGGGACAAGACATTTCCCTTGTGCCACCAAACAAGCATCCTTCACTAGATTTACTTGGAGAAGACCAAGGTGGAAAAAATGATTTGTTAATCATTTGAAATTTCTTTTCCTTTTCACAATCCACAGATTCCACCAATCCAAACACGCCCTAAAAGCAAAATATCCGTGTCTGAAAGAAAATCCATACTGATTACTTAAGTCTTTTACCTTTTTTGGCGCTAAAAAGCATTTTATGCAATTGAGTAGTACTTTGATGCATTAGGATGTGAATGGTTGCACCAAGAATCAAGATATTTTATGATTAATTGGTCTGATATGGTGCAAAATATTAGCACAACAAAACGCACCCTTAGTGAAATCTCTTTGTAGGGAATTTGATTATTCTATAACCCTGTTACTTAATTTCTTCGTCGGGTGTTTGGACGTTAACATGGTATCTGAGCCAGGTGGAAATGTGACCCATGTCATTCGATCACTAGTACTTCAAAATTTTATATGAGTATGACAAAAAACGGGGATTTCAACTATCAAACAATCTATGTTTCTCATTTTATTTAACTACTTCCCAATATTTATATGATCTAAAATCTTCAAAAACAAAATATTTATATGATCTAATGGGGTTCACGAGTTATGTCACAAGACAGCATCAGCAAGGGAGCATTGGCTGCCTGGATTATACAACACCAGTTAAATTGAAAAGGCCAACCTCAAATGCCAAAGACACTGAAAAAAAAAAAATCAATACCTTTCTTTAGCAAGATTAAAGAAGTTGGAAATATGTCCCCATAATATCTTCTCAAATGTCTCCCATGTCCGATCGGCATCTTCAAAGTATTCTCTAGGAAAAGTTTTACAATGAAAAGAAAAAGTATCAGTAGAAGATCTCATCAAGGTAAAAATAAACAGCAGGCATTGTGCTTTCACCCATGAAAGGAGACTGGCATAAATCATGTCTGAAAGATCCCCAATTTTAAAAGCCAGAATAATCACTAATAAATGATTGGTTCTGTCACCCATAACTGCAAAGCTGATGATAATGGACGGCATAGAAGTGGACAATTAATCATGTCTTCCCTCAGCTGTTGAAAACATTTTATGATGGTAGCAAAATTCCATTTCAAAACCAAAAAAGAGAGACTACACAAGAGGCCAAGAATGGCTGATAGTGACCAAACCTCTCGTCACTCCCTCACCAGTGAACCTATCAGCCACATCAATGATACCTTCTGAACTCAAACAAGCATGCAGGGGGACAAAAAGAAATTTTTCTTTTAAGGGTAATAGAAATTTTATTCAAAATTAAAATAAAATAAAAGAGAGAGAGAGAGGCACCGAGATGGCACAACAACAACAACCTAAAAGAGAAAATTACAACCTTTCAAAGCATCTATACAAAAGGCCCATTCTACTAAATGAAACTTTGCCCTACTAGAGACCCGCTCCACCCTACTGCTCAGGTTCCGAAAGCACCTATCCTTCCTCTCTCTCCAAATTGCCCAAAGGGCAACAAGCAAACATAGCCTCCAAAAGGACTTCACTTGCTTCCGAAGACGTACATCATGCCACGCCATAACGAGGTCCCCAATTGAAGATGGCAAAGTCCAAGAAATATTAAAATTCCTAAGGAACTCGTTCTACACCCGACGCGAAGGATTAGTGGATGAAAAGGCGATCAACTGATTTGGCGCTTGCCATACACATGAAGCAAACATTAGGAATCATCATTGATTGCTTTTGCAAATTGTCGATGATCAAAACCCTACCCCCTTCCCACTAACCACCCAAAGGCGCAATGGTGTGCCATAGTACCAAACATGATGTGATTGCCCAAACTCACAACCCCTACTCGAGTCTTGAAGCACATAGCACAAAGATCAAACCAAGAACTGCCCAAACTTGTTCTTCATCCAAACCATCCTGTCCTGATCGCCTCTCACTAAGAACATAGTTAGACAAGATCCATAAGTGAAGCATACTCCTCGGCTCCTTCATCACGAAGGAACCGTGATGCAGGACAATTAACCACTTGCTCTAAAAGCTCGAACTGTTAGAGTATCACGAATTAATCCCTTTATCTCATAGCCAAGGCCCCACATCTCATAGGTTTTAGGACCTCGGCCGAACCCCCTTCGTGGGCCCCAAATCACGTAGGTCGCCCACCCCGAGTGTGTCCCCGCATCCCACAGGCTACCCCACTCAAGCCCAATGTGAAATGCGCATTAATCACCCCTGGTGAGGAGTCTCGAACACGAGACCTCTTCCGTGGGCCACACCCACCCCGAGTGTGCCCCTGCATCCCACAAGCAACCTCACTCGAGCCCAGCGTGAAAATGTCCCTGCATTAATCACCCCCGATGAGGAGTCTCGAACCTAAGACCTCCCGCTCTGATACCAATTTGATGCAGGACAATTAACCAATTGCTCTAAAAGCTCGAACTGTTAGAGTATGGCGAATTAATCCCTTCATCTCATAGCCCAGGCCCCACATCCCATGGGTTTTAGGACCATGGCCGAACCCCCTTCGTGGGCCCCAAATCACATTGGCCGCCCACCCCGAGTATGTCCCCACATCCCACGGGCTACCCCACTCGAGCCCAATGTGAAATGAGCATTAATCACCCCTGGTGAGGAGTCTCGAACACGAGACCTCCGTGGGCCGCACCCACCCTGAGTGTGCCCCTGCATCCCACAAACGACTCCACTCAAGCCCAGTGTGAAAATGCCCCTGCATTAAACCGACAATAAAGAGAGACCACAAGGCTAACTACACAAAAAGGAGAAGCACCTAGCGACCAAAATACTGTGATCTAGAGAGAGAGGCGAACCATATTCGAAAACACCGTATGCAATGATGTTTCACCAGTCCACACATCCTCCTAGAATCAGACCTTCTCCCCATTACCAAGAGAAAATCCAATCGCCTCTTTAAATTTAGAGTTCATGCAAGAAAGCCCTTTCTAGATTGCAATTGCACTGTAAAGTGAGGAATCCTTGGTACACCACCCACCCTCCTAGCATTCGTGCTTATCAGCAATAGTATCTCTCTAAAAGTCCCCCTCTTTTGTCCCAAACATCCACAACTATTTACGAAGAAGCGTCAGGTTCATCAACTCCAAATCTCTTATACTGGCTCCTCCCTCTTCATAAGATCTATGCACCTCTCCGCAGCCCAATAGATGGAATATCTTCTTCTCTTATGACCCCAACCCCAAGAATTCTCACTTCGGCCTTTCCATTCTCAACAACACAAACTTTGGACATCTAAGTAAAGACGCAAAGTAGAGAGGCAAGTTTGACAGGGCAACCTTAATGAGAGTAATACAGCCTCCAAGAGATAGATATCGGCCCTTCCATCTGGCTAATTTCCTCTTCAACATCTCCACAACTTTGTCCCACAAATGTTTAGCTAGCTAACCAATGCAAAGGGGCAACCCAAGATAAGTAGAGGGAAATGAGCCCACCTTGCAACCAAAGATCCTATCATCTGATCAACCTCTTCCTTGGACATACGAACTCCAAGCATCTCACTTTTTTTTATGTTCACTTTGAGCACCGATATCACTTCAAAACAGCTTATAATCATTCTCGACTTATCAACCATGATCACATTAGCCTCACAAAAAATAATCAAGTCATCCACAAACTGAAGGTGGATTCGATCTTCCGCCTAAATCCGTAAAAGGGGTCTACTGCTTGTCCCATATCCAACATTCTTCACAAAGTTTCTGCTACCACCAAAAAGAGAAAGGGAGAAAGTGGGTTGCCTTGTTTGATACCTCTCAAACTTTGAAAGAATCCTTTCGGAGAACTGTTGATTAGAACTGAGAACCTAGCAGAACTTATGCGCTCTATAATCCATCCTCTCCATTTCCTTCTACATCCGATCTGGCCTAACATATAATCCAACAAGCCCCAATCAATGTGATCATAAGCCTTTTCGATGTTCAGTTTGCAAACAACTCCTCTCTGCCCTTCCTTGTATCTCAAGACGATGCACTCATGCGCAACAAGAGCATTATCCAAAACTTGTCACTCCGCTACAAATGCTCATTGATTCTTAGATATCACACTGGCTAGAACCTCCTTAAATCTCGAACCAAGAACTTTGGTGAGAATATTATATGGCCCTCCTATTTGGAGGATCAATTTGAAGTACCTCAAGCTTTTTGCACATGTAACGTTCGGAATGAGGGCAATGAAGATTGCCCCAAGCTCTGCCAAAAGGCACCCCCTTGAAGATTCCGACATCAAGCTCAAAACATCGCCTTTCATAACGTCTCAAAACTCCTTGAAGTACACCAAAGGAAACCCATTGGGACCCAACGCTTTATCCCTCCCTAAGGAAAACACATTGGCTTTCACTTTGTCCTCAATAAAGGGCCTTTCAAGCGAGTCAATTTCCTCCCTTGTTAGGCTGCTAAAATTCAAGTTGTCCATCTTTGGTCTCCTCCACCTTTCCCCTACTAGAAGGTCTTCATTAAAATGGACCACCGAGTCGCACACCCGATCTTTCTCCTAGATATTTCTGACCTCCACCACAATGTTGCTAATTTTGTTGCATCTAGCACAAGCGCTTGCAATACTATAGAAAATTATCGTGTCCCCCAACTTGTTAAGCCAGATGGCTCTCGAGCACTACCTCCACTTGATCTCCTCCTTTAGCCAACTTGAGTAGTCCTAGGTCAACTTAATTCGTAAGTGTTTTTCTTCTCTGATAGTTTGCAAGGCCCTTTCAAATTACTAGAGGCCCGTCAATGAGCAAAAGTAGCTTCCTTTAATCATAAAGTTTCCAGAACGAGAGGGGTTAATCAAGCACAGAGCTCTATAAGTGTGTTATTTAGCTTCACACCTTTACCCCGAACAAATCCACTTCCCTATAGGGCTATCAACAAGTCGGGTTCGGGTTATGTCCTATAGTACCCATAATCGGACTAACCGGGTTCTAGTCTCGTTGGGTCGAGGTCCTTTCAAGTCCGGGTCTAGATCTTAGAAACCTGGATTTGATTGGGTTCAAGTGCTTGTCGGGCATCTATTAGGTCTTTGGATCTAGGTTTCAAGTTGGGTTTGTGACAATTAAGAGCATTTACATGGTTGGGCCTACCTAATGGATGGATTAGATCGTGGGCACATGAGTCACTTTGACACACGCATGGCATGTAAAAAAGGGATCTCTTACATGTTTGTTGCTTAGGAGACCTCATTTCTTAATTCTTATGCTAGAATAATTAATGCACATTAACCATATATACCTTTATTATTAAAACTGCCTCGGCCTAACCCAGACCCAACTAGACTTGACCCATCTTGAGTCCAACAAGGTATGTCACATGGACCTAAACCAAACCCGACTAGGCCCAATTTTTAACCAGGTCCAAAAGGTGAGACACAAACCCGACCTGATTTCTTAACGGGTGCAATAAGCGGGACACGGACCCATTAAAATCAGGTCAGGTTCATCAGGTACCTGCAGGTCTGGTAGACATTGACAGCCCTGGCTCCCCACATGGCCCCAAAAAAGCCATTAATCTCTCAAAATGCCACCTACTCTGTAAGGGCCCAAACCTCATTGATAGCACCAAACAAAATTGAGCTTAAAATGGTCCCAGAAGAACCTCGCTACATTGAAATGGAGATACTAATGGTCACTTGTTGTATCCTCATCATTTCTAAAAAGAATTACACACTAGGGAGACGAACCTGTCTCTTCTTCAGCTTATCTAGAGTGAGACTTTTACTGGCAGCAGCTGCTTAGGCAAAAGCCTGCACTCTTGGCAGGGCAAAAGGCCCCTAAACTTTGGATGGTGATGGAAAACCTCCTTCGGAAGGGCAAATAACACGAAAGGACTTCGATGAGAAAATTTCAATCTGCTGTCCGCTTCCAAATTTTCTTATCATCCGCCTCCAGTCAACAAACACCCAAGTTAACTTACCCAGGAGAGTTCCAAACATTTGACATTCCTCATCCATAAGATTTCTTCTATGCATGGTGTTCCACACAATGGATCCTCCCAAGGACGTGTACTAATCCTTTACTTAGCATCTTTGCAAGAGGATAACAGAAATAATGCTTCAAAAAGAGTCAGCCAAAGGAACACCATCAAGCCAAACATCCTTCCAAATTCCAATACCTCACTTTATCATCTTTTTCCAGTGACAAACAAAAGCCCATGATCAAACATTCCTCCTCTCCAACATCCTACAGTCTATCCATCCTCTCCAACATCATATAATGATGTAGTTAGTGAGTGGAGCATTCAAGCATATCACTTATTAGCCATATATGACTTGGTAAACTAGAAGCACTTTCCAATGAATATATGTGCCAATAGAAGTACACTTCCAAACTAAAATGTGAAAGGGACCGATGCTTTCCTTCAAGAAAAATGTAAGAACTATTAGGTATTTCCAGCTTGAATGACAGTGTTGCTCCCAAAGTATATAACAGATGATGATTACTTAAGAGTAGATGAGCAAGAAATCATATGCTGACCTTAGCCTGCCAGCCTCGTCCTTGTGAGATGCTGCAGCAGCTAATGCAAACCTCCTTTTACCATCAAGTGCTGTTAACCTCTATCTCAAACAAGAGAGCGGAACAACATGTGACAGTAATATTAAAGTTAAACACAAATTCACGAGAAACAACCAATAAAAAAATTTCACAGACAACAAGGACACCTCAAATGTGTGAATCAGTTCTTTATCATCAGTCAAAGAATCCCGTGCTTCAGCAGCTTCAACAGAAATGGACATCATTCCCTCCACATCCTACATAAAATGTGCTAATTAGCTTGATAATAATGATGACTAGTGAAATATGAGCTCATGACAATGCAAAATACTTGGACAAACTCTGAATCATCACAGCAACAGTTGCCAGACAATCATGAAACACTATTCAAGAAAGAAGTCTTTACCAACCTTTAGGGTTGTGTTCAGGTTGTTTCTAGCATTACTGAGAAGTTTTATCTGATCATGATTTTCAATCAGTGTTTGACATTCTTGACACAACCTGAGACATTGAGAAGTCAGATAAGCACATAACCAGTACAAGCATGGCCTCAGAATGGATACTACAACACCAGATGAGTTGCTTGTGCAAATCAGATATGTGAGAGCCAACGAAAGAAAACTATCACCCTAGAAGTAATGTTCAAGACGTACTTTTCAATGGACACAGAGTTTTCTCGGAGCTGGTTAATTTTCTTCTGAGATGACGATAGGGCTTCTAATCCAGCTTGTGCCTGTTCAACCTGCAGAAGTGTCATTATTGGTCAAAATGCGTCCATTTGTAAGTGAAAATGAGGTGGATGGGTTTCCAGAAAAACCATGAGAATCCCAAACATGCTTAGAAATTAAAAGGGTCGCGTTGAAACTAAAATTTCTTATAGACGACCTTAAAAGAATGAAATTTAAAGGTCTGCGGTTTGATTAGGGGGAACGGGGCAATAAATCTAGATGAAACTGCCACTTTCAATGCAAGAATACAGATGGATCTTCACCTAAAAGGAAAATGTAAAGCTGGAACTAAAGAGAAAGCATAGGGGCCAGTTTGGTAGAAACAAAAGTTCAATCTTGGACGGCATGTCTAGGACGGGCTTATCCTAGTCTTCTCTAGCTAGGTCAATGATGTCCTAGTTAGGCCTATCTGCTGTTTGTTGAAACTTGTCCAAGTTTGCCAAGGACAAGCTTGTTTGCAGTTAAAGCCTGTCTAGGTCTTTTTTTCTCCTATGAATTTGAGCCATTGAATATTTTTCTTTTAACCATCTATCTGATACCCATTATTTGGATGGTAAGGATTGCTTGATCAATATGATTTTAGGGACATGCTCCATCCAGAATGGGACCGACAATGTGAATCATTAGGATTATCTAATAAGAGTCAATTTAGAGATATACCCATCTAGAATGGGGCCCTCAATTTGGATGCTCTGGATGGCTGAACATCAGTACCACATGTAACAAGAATAAGCCACCACCATTTCTTAAATGGTATAAAACTAACTCGGCAGTCTAGTCGCCTTCACCACTCGCTACATGAGAATTTTGCAAGGAGCCCATGCAACAAAAGGTGATGTGGGGCGAACCATGATGTCTTTATAACATCCACTCTATTCATTAGTTGAGGCAACTAATGTTAGGACATGAACCCAAAAATCAGATAGATCCAAATATCTATTGCACCACACCGTAGGAAATAATGAGAATGTGATACCCACCAATGAAGCCTTTTTGGGGCCACAAAAGTTTTGGATTAAGATGATAGTTATATTTTACCTTCGTCCAGGTGGTACTCACCTTATGAACGGCTTGGGTGGCACATAAACATCATGAAGGGACCAGGAATGTTCGATAGTGAGCGTATCCATCTCTGCCTTTTCCCATGTTGTGGCCCACTTGAGTTTCTAATTTGCCTGATCTTTGAGATCAGCTCCTAAAACGAGCTGGCCCAACTGATGGACGAAGTGGATATTACAAAGACATTACAGAGGGCCCCACAAGTTTGTAGGAAATTCACGTCCACCGTGACAACACTTGTCAGTGCATCCTCACAACGTGTAAAGGAGGAAGATTTTGATACTCTAGATTCATACACATCCATGCTCATATGTGTCCGTCCACATTCACACACGGGCATTGTGCGAATATGAAACACGGGAATGAGATTTGAGCTTTCCACAAGGTTGGAAAGAATGGTCAGTTCTTCCTAAAAAAATCAGGCAATTTCATACTTCATGTGGGTCATTACCATTAACTTTATTCTTTTCCACTCCACTAGTTTTTGGTTCATGTGGCCCAAACAAGTTGCAAATCAAGCTGATTTTTTATCTCCCAAAGGCTAAAATAGCCTATTACGATGTGCTTGATTGTAAAATAGTCTAAAACTTGTTGGTTGTAATTAACCTATGTGATAGACTATTAGATAGTGCTTGATCATAATCACCCTATGTAATAGTCTATGACAATTCGCTTGGGGAGTTTTGCACTCTCATTGCCAGTCCCAAGCCTGAATAAAGAAGGGTTGCATTTGGTTGGCAGCCAGTGTCAAATTTATGCCATAACTCACATCATGAATCCGAGCGGAACAAGATTCATGTAGCTGCCCCCAATTAATTGTGATAAGGCTTAAACAATGATGATGGTGATGGTGATGACACTAAAATGAAGATCCAAATATGATGATTGGATCAAATGTCACCACAAGGCATTGTAGTTCCACACAGATGGCATGTTGTGTGTAGGCTATATAAAAAACTTCAAACTCTTCGCATCTTCTGCAAGACCCCAAGTGTAATGGAGAGGAAGAGGAAGAGAGAGCAAGAGGGAGAGGGAGAGAGGTTGGAAGTTATCCACTGCGTGGACTGTAACTTATAGTCCAACTGGCTGCATCTTCCACCGATTGGACGGGTTGGGTGTCGTACACAAATTAAAGGTTAGAAGTTATCCACTGGGTGGACTGTAACTTATAGTCCAACTGGTTGGACTTGAGACCTTCTCATTCATGTGTGTGTGTGTAGTTTCAAATGCTAAGAGACAGTTACAACCACACAAGCCATTCAAAGGAGATCTAATGCAACAAGATTGGGAAATAAACTAATTGCATAATGCTACTTAATGTATCAGATTTTTGAAGACGAATACCATTAGAAAAAGATAAGGATAGCTTTGTGGAACTGTTCCACATGGAGCATGACAGAGTCACACCAACAAGTTTCTAGGGCATCGCACTGCTTGAGGAAAAGCCCTATCATAGGAAATAAAAAGAAAGTATTTTGTATTTCAAATTGAGCAAAGCTACAGAAATTTACGTCCTCACCCCTTGGGGGCAATTTGCGCTCTTATTGGTTCACGTGGCTGCTGGCTCCATCCAAAGAAAAAGCTAACCAGTAGCATCCGGTTTTCCTTGGGATAAAAGAAGAGGGGAAAGGAATAGGTACGGTGTGGTAAGTTCATACATGTGTATACGGCAGTCCATAGTATACACACCATCACCATGGCATGAGATCCAATCTGCCCATCACGTGGGTCCCACCATATAAATCCCTTTTTTCCAGGCCGATTCCCTAGTCAGATGTTCCACAATGTCAGATGAGTCAAATGGCACCAAAAAACTTGCCCAAAGATTTTCCAGAGCATAAAAACAGTTTGTCCCAACTGATTGACAACTTAGATCTCATGTTCATATGCCATGATTGCAAACTTGGTGGCATGTAAACAAGTTGATGCACAACCGTGACCCTCTTCACATGATGCATGGCTTTGAAGTACATATCCCCCTGGTTTCCAAAGAACTCATCCTCAAGATGGAAACCGGTGTCACTTTTCAAATTTGATGCAGCTCCAAGTTGTCTTCTTCAATATTGGCAACAGATGGTGATGAAGTCCTCAGTGTCAACTAGGAACATTTAGGACTGGATCGTGTTCTTTCTCTTGTGCCTCTAGACTCTAGTACGGGTCATCTTCTGGCCAGTCGCCTCCAAACAACTAGATCCCTCAATCGTTTTTTTTTTTTTTTTTCTGAAGGAAATGATTACAATTCAATTGCGAAATGGAAACAGAGTTTCCAAAACAAAAACACGAATGCTTACAAACAGCCAAGGCTAACTCGGCCTTAGAGATACAGAGACATTATCCCCCCAAACAAACAAAATGTTTAACACGGAAGATAAGATGCTAACCTTACAAGAATTAAAAATAACAGGGATGCATCCTTCCCTCTGTTCACAGGATCTCGTTTAGCATACTCATCTTTGTCATAGCCTGTGTATTCTCGTCACTATCATCGATGTTCAACCATATCACAGCAACAGCATTTGTCTTGTCATCTTCTTCAGTTGTCCCATCCATGGAATACTCAACCAATCCAATCATGCATTCATCTTGGAACGTGATGCTTTTGCTAGACACAATCCTTGGGATTTTAAGGTACAATAGACTGAGATACTGTTGGTCTTATCCGACCCACCATGGATGTACCACACCCCAAAAATTTCCAAGCTGGGTAATCCTAGCTACTAATTTTTGGCCTTTCTCAGTTGAATGTGGACAGTTGGCAGTATTTCTCTTCTTAACCACTTATTTACAGGCTAACAAGTTGGTTGATTCCTCAGCCACATGTTGGGATTTGTGCTGTGAAATAACACAGAGATGGATCTAGGATAGCAATCCAATGGCACCAAGCAAAGACAAGAGAATACACAAATTTAACGTGGAAAACCCTTTCGGAAAAAAACCACGGCACAAAGCGACAGAATTCCACTATAAAAGCATAAATTACAAAGAGAAAGGACTTACCCGATTCGAACAACCTCAAATCTTACACTTGCTACACCATTTGAAACCCTAGAACCCCTCTAGAAACCCTCAGAATACCTTTAGAAAGCCTTAGCATACCTTAGAATGGCCCTAGGGACTCCTATTTATAGTTTAGGAAATCTCACATACGCACCTCTCTGAAACAGCCTCAAATTTACACAGTCCACGTAGAACTGCGTAACCTTTGACTGGTCGAGCCTGTCCCTCGACTGGTCGAAGACCTCGGAAATTTCAGAAACATTGTTACTGGACTTCGAGTCGAACTTGCTTTCGATTGGTCAAACTCTTTCCAGAACTTTTCAGATTTAAGACATCATTTTTAATAACACCACATACAATGTGTGAAATCTTTCCTAAGAATGGTGGCATTCCTCATACTTTATTTTGTTCTCTTTTTTTAAAAATTTTTAAAGATGTTCCTCATACTTTATTTTGTTCTCTTTAGATCTCTGTCTCATTATTAAGTTTGTTATTAATTAAAAAGAAAGCATGTGTTGATCCAAAGTTAGTGATCACAATATGAAATTGCCTACTTTTCTACGAATTTCTCATCTTTCTATGCGGATGAATTATATGATCCTCACGCCAAGGATCTGCACTGCAAACTCAGTTTTAAGTTTGCACGTGGGAGGTCATGCTTCAGTAGTCAAGACCATTGGTCTGTTTGGCCCAACATGGATGTGCCCTGGCCCAAAATAACCCAGATTGGATAATTCTAGTTAATAATCCTTGGACCTTCTTCATTTGCATGTGGACCTTTGAGGTTTTTCTGTTAATAATTCCTCCTCTACACGATGGCTTGCAAACAATATCCATGGCTGAAAAACCATTAACGGTTACACTTACACTTAAATGAGATCAGAAAATGAGGATAGCCGTACCTGTTCTGCAACCATTGTACTGAGTTGTGCATCATTAGCCTGACAGAATGGAAATAAATAAAATAAACTTTCCTTCAGAACCTTCATATTATAAGGTAATACTACTGTCCAAATAAATAAACAGTACACAAGTCAAGAACCAATTAAAACTCCATGTGAACAGTAAACTCACACTTCCAAAAACATAAACCCACCATCCATACATTCGTAGAGAGAGAGAGAGTTACTACTATGTAGCCCAATTTCTAAAAGTTCTCGGTGCGTGTTTGAAGACATTTTTTATTTAAATTTCCCAAAAAATACCAATCCTCCATGTAAGAGATTCCCATTTGAAGTCGTAAGAACGTTTACATATGCTTTTATACAAGTTTTTTGCTGTTGATAATATAATAATAATGCATACACATTTAATGTGTTTCTCCAAATCAGAAATCACATTGAGAGAAACCATTCGCACTAATCAACGAGGCTCGAATATGCTACCTCTTTAATTGGCAATTCTACTGCATTGTCAGACACTTGACCCCTTGTGACAACAAGATCAAGAGCGAAGAGTGCAAGGGAGAAGATTAACTTGAAGCAAAGAGAATTCGGGGGGGGGGGAGGAAAATTCATTTTCTTAGTCAAGAAAGACAAAGATACAATGCACGGCTCAAACTAGCAGTGTTTTAGCTCTGTCCAGCATTCTGTACAGATAACCCCACCTTTTCAGTGACACATGACTGTTTATCTAGTGGTCCCCACCTTCGATGGAAGATGCTGCAAATAACTCCAAGCCAACTTGCAAGCAAATGGATGGCTAAAGGTAGAACATATCCAACTCTTCATATACAACAGAAAAAGGTCCACCAATCAGGTGGCCGTGGTTGTTCAATGCAGGAGATTCCCAGTCCAGCATCTGCCCACAGCATATCCCACCAAATGAACACCAAAGGTGGGGCCCACAAGTACACAGTTCCAACCCGAGCAAAGATCCCCTCAGGTTTCAATCTTATTCTGCGAAACCAAAACCCCGCACGGCCGTACCTCACAGCCAATCAAACGGAAATACGAAATGAACAATTCACCCAAGTCTGTAACGGGTTCGGGTCCCATTTCATGAGAATTGAACAAGTTCAGTACCTGCCGACGTTGAACGTAGTCGGATTTGATGGAAGCTATCGACGCGAGGAGCTCCGGAAGCGGCAACAGCTTAGCCACCTCCCGAACGGCGGCCTCTTTGGCTTCGATGCCGAGATCTTGTATCATCATGTTTCTTTGATTATCCCAGCAATCTCGACCTCAAAAAATCCAGCCTAGAGAAGAAATGAAAGAAATCAAGAAGAAGAAGAAATGGAAGTCTGGAAAATGAAATCGAGAAAATTCAAATGGAAAGAGAGAAGGAGAAAAACCCTAGTGAGAGCCTTGAATTTCTACTGGAAGGGAGAAACGAAGGATTTTGCAGAGACGCTGAGACAGAGAGCGAGATCTTCTCTTCGAGGAAGCCTGTTTCGGTTTTTTCTGATTCGGCTGCCGATACGAGAAAAAAAGGAGGGTCCGGACACCGAATAAATTCTGGCGAATCGCGGAACTAAATATGAGAAATTTGCGACTGTACGACCCATTTATGGCCCATTTGCGAGACCAAGCCCACCTTATATTACCTTGCAAAATAAGCCCCAGCTGTACGGACGCCTTCCCTAAGGTCGAAAATGCCCCTAGTGTAAACGACGGGTTTTACTCCCGCTGCCAGCTGCATCTCCACCGTAGATTACCAATTTCTGCATCTCCACCGTAGATTACCTATTTCTGCTTTTCACGGTCATTAGATGTAGTACACCCACTAGAAATAGATGTAGATTACCTATTTCTGCATTTCACGGTCAATTCTCTTTACTTCACGGTCATTTCCATTCATTTCATTGTCATTTTCATTCATTTCACAGTCATTAGATGCAGTACACACACTAATTCATAGTTTATGTGATAGATTGATTGAGTGAGAATAACTTTGTTTCAATGCCGTAGGCATCAATTCCCGGCAAGTTAGGTGTGTATTAACATGTTAATCTTAAAAAAAGAAGAAGATGTGGGGCTATTTTATTCTTATTTTTCTTTCACCACTTATTAAATTTATTTGGAAGGGAAATGATTTTTTAAAAAGAAATTCAAATTTTAAAATTCAAAATAATTATTTTGTTTAACAAAAACAATTGTCAACACCAAGTTGATTCAAAACTTCAGTCCTCGAAAAGATTTCCTCTACCAACTATTCTTTTTATCATTTATTATTTTAATATTAATAATGTTTTTTTTTTCTTTTATAGTGGTTCAAAATTAGTTAAGTTTTTCATGCACCCTATCGACAAGTTGATTGGACCGGAAATGTTTCTCTCTTGTCACAAGGCTTAAAATAAAGACAATAGTTTCTTGAGATATGGTCTAGCTAAGCTTTGGATATGCTCCAATTTTAGGCTCATGCTCTTGAAATGAGTTGAAAACATGCCACGGATAAAACATATATATAAAACAGTGGCCCCGCAGAGAATCCATACTAGGCGACACGTGGTGAGCTCTTTCCTACACAGTCGGCATACAGTGGTACGGGCGTCCGAAGCAAGTGGCATGTTAGCGGATGCGTTGCATGCCACGAGTTGTGGTACCCTGCCTGCAGATGATCAGTTCTCACCTGCAAAAGACACTCCACAAGACTTCAATCGGTCTACATACATGGCTATGGATGGGGACGGTCAAATCAGTGGGCCAGATCTTGGATAGATGTTTGTTTCATCAGTATTTTTAGATGACAAAAAATAATAATTCCACCGACATATTCATTTATATTATATATTAATCCAATGGACGTCCTATCAACCCTTCACAATCGGTCACCATGGTGGTCATTAAGTCGTTAAGTACGGTTTACAAGATAAGGGAAGCGGATTGGCTAGTATACCTCACACTAGCTATATAGCCGCTGTACTGAGGTCATTAAGTTATATAGGTCTGATTATGAGGTATGTGTTATATTTAAACTGTCCATCCATTTGACCAGCTAGAGATAAAAAATAAGATAGATCTAAATATCAAGTGGACCACACTGTAAAAATTAGTAGAGGATTGAATGTCTACCATTGAAACCTTTTTTGGGGTCACAAAAGTTTTGGATCAATATAAAAATTAGTGGAGGATTGAATGTCTACCTTTGTAACCACACACGTGGCACACACGTATGTTGATCCGAACCAGACAACCAGTGTGGCCAGCATTGATTGATCTCTTCTCAGATTTTACTTTGATTAGACGATCTTAACCATCAAATAAATGGACCTCTCCTCACTTAATTCGAGTGCTAACTTTTGTATTTCTGTGTTCATTCGCATGCCGCCAAGTGGCTAGAATCGTCCAAAAATTGTGATCTTTGGACCATGGCCTATTCACTGTTGATGATATGAAGTTGACGGTTTCGATCTCATCCACGTTTGCCACGTGACCAGAATGACATTGAGGCACAGAAAGAGTTTACCAATCTCAATGGACCACAAGGCCATTCTCCAGTGAATGACGGTGACCACAGAAATCAGCCAAACCATATTAGGTGGGCCGCTCTGCATAAAACAACGGATGCTCGATGGATATCATTACCATACAACAAATGCACTCAATCCATGCAATGCATGCATGCATGCATGCAGCCCAGCTAATGAGTGGATCAGCTTGATTTTTATGTCCAGTAGCCTTGTGGTACATTGAGATGTACGCAAGCCTTCATTGTGGTCCGCTCGATGCAAGTTTTCTTTTTTATCTCCACACCATCGCACCAAAACCATCCACCCTGAAGTTTGGTCCATTCATATGGATGTAACTTGAACAAACATACCAGCAAAACAATCTAGGCCTTCCGATGTTGGAGGTCTGATCGTTCTTCTAGCTTAGAGCTTCTCTATTGAGCGACATGTGGGGCCCACGCTCACAACATCCATCCTGTCCGTCAGGTGCACTGCCTCACGTTCACGCTGGAACCCAAAAATTAGACCGGTCAAAAGCTGAAGTAAGCCACACTGTAGGGAAGATTTGGAATGAGATGGGACGGCCACAGCTATTTGAGTTTGGAGTTGCCGTGGTTTATATATGCCATCCAATCCGTTCATCTGACGTCAATCACCAAAAAAAATTAAGGGACTTTCCAAAAATCTCGCTGTTCTAAAACTCAAAATTTAGAGGTTTTAGGTATGATTTTACATGTTCTTAGACTGAGGCCTCCTTGATCAGCTTGATGTTTAGGGTCAGGGCCAAACATTAGGTGGTTCACCAAGTCAATATTCCCACAATGAAAAGCCACACGGAGAGATTAAAGATCTATCTGACATCGAGGCCGTTTAACAGGCCGGGCTTCGACATGAGCATGCTGTCCAAAACAAATCCAGGCTGGTCCATTCATCAGTGGGCCACACCTATAAGTTGGCTAGTTTACATTTTCGCGAGATACAGCTTAAGCAGGAAAGGATTAGGTGACCTTATCAATTACTGAGAATTTATTAGATTTTGACCAAGCGGTTAAGATTCCTTATCGTATTGGCAAAAAAAATAATTAAAAGCCATATATTGTAAAAGCGCGGAACGAATCCTCTACTTTATTTTTTTATTTTTTTATTTTTTATTAACACACGCACACACACCACCACACACTCACGCCTTGGTGGGATTTCACCACCCATGGATACTCGAACCCTTGACCGGGTGTTGAAACTCCTGGGAGTCTACCACCCTCGAATCCTCTACTTAAACAGCGAGTAAAACACGCCAATTCCGTTGGGGGGCAAAGTGTTGCGTGTGTGGAATCTACTCCACGCATCAGATGTGTCCCTCGCTATTAGGCACTGAGGCAGAAAATCAACCAGATCCTCAACTCATGCGAGCCACACGACCTCAAGACAGGAAGGGAGATGGAACAACCGTCCGTACGTTTGTTCGTAGGTCCTACCATGGTTGTAACTTGTACATTCCATCCAATCTGCTCATCTGATATGCCTCAGCAAGCACTAACTAACACTCAAAAAATGAGATTATCCAAAACTCACGCAGGCCAGAAAGCTTCAACATAGTGGTAATTTTGCCAGTGGTGTAGCCTACTTGAGTTTTTTTTTTTTTTTAAATCAAAATAATGTTTAGTCCATTCGTTGGAAACTATGACGCGGACCTGATGGACGGATTAGATGTCACATTCACGATACGGTAGGTCCCACAGGGCCGAGTGTTTTATCCACTGCATGCGACAGGTATCGTAGAGGCTTCCGTTCTCAGGACAAATAAATTCGATGCGGATCAAGGGTGGACATCTTTCCTCAACTGTTTCCTTTGGGGTGGCCCACCTGAACCAGGTTTCAGCCTGATTTTTTTGCCCCTAATTTGGTATGACTCATCGAATGGCCAGATCGGGCCATGTAAAAATCAAGGGTGGGCATCCTTCTCCAAACTGTTTCCCTTGATACCAGGCTGATTTTTGGACCCTACAGCTAAATGATCAGGGTGAATATCCAATTTCACTTAAACATCACACTGGGGCCCACTTCAGGCAGCCACACCTTAAAGACAGTAAATAAGGTTGGTACCCTTTAAAAAAAAAAAAAAAAAAAAAAAAAAAAAAAAAAAAAAAAAAATCTATTAGTACAAAATAGCAAAATTTTCACTTCATACTGTTGTATTTTATTTTCAGGCAGGGGTCTCCACCTTGCAGAAAAGCCCGGACTATCCACAGGAGACTCTAATCCTTATCAGCCTCAGGGGAGTATTGGGTCGTATCCGACTCGACTAGGGCAGGAGACTAACCTTTTTAAGTTTTTTCCACTAAAAGGGTTTGAATCCCAATGGACCGTTTGGCTTCTACAAACATCCCAGACCAAAACAAAAGACGGTGTAGAAAAGGGCAGCCCTTTCTATCCTTTTTTGTTTATTCCCCGCCTGAAAGAAGAAAGAACCTGACTTGATCGAAGCTGCTTCGTCTAAAGAGCCTGTACGACTAGAAGAACAACGAATTATCTGAAAAGAAACGAAATATTTATATGAACAAAACAAAAAATTAAAAAATATATATATATAAATAATTTAAAAAAAAAAAAAAAATTAAAACAGTGGAAAAATCAAGCTCGGTGACTTCCCAACTTCTGATTGTCCAGAGTTTGACTGATAAGAGCAAACAGCCAAGTTTCTCAACGTTTTCAATGAAAAGACTACATGCAATTGTTTTTAAGCAAGCTTCCTCCATAGATAGCCTTTGGAAGATGAGAGGCATTTCAACTTTCCAAAGACGAATCCTGCCTTTGAGGGGTTGCCATCCACAAGGGAGTTCTCGAATATTTCTCTGCACTCCTGTACAACCTGTTTTACCAGTACAGCAAGCCAACCAGTCAAATAAATAAAACCTCCAAACAGTGCCCCAATCATTCATTAAAAGTACAATGGGGAAGGAGCAAAGAACTGCCCCCTGCAGGTATTTTAGAGCAATATCTTAATGGATCCATTGGAAACGCTGTTAACTGCTTTTATGAATTTTTATTATTTATATCTTAAGAAAAGGCTATAATGGCTAACTTATATGACAACCACAGGTAAGGGTGAAAGTGTGCCTGTCTGGCCCACGCCTAGCCCATGTTCGGCTGGATCTAGACTTGAGCATAGAGGTCAGCAAGGCCGAGCCTGGGCATGATTTTTCAAATACAATAAAAAATAAGATTGACTGGGGCTTGAGAATATTTGTTAGATAGTATGGAGATACATGTATATGTTCCCATGTAGTCATGCAGAGTACCATACCAGTCTCCTTTTTAATATTAATGTGTTAGTCAATGCTTATTGAAAAGATGTTGACTAACAACTGAATATTAATAATAAAAAGGATATCTATATGGTATTCGGTACTCGTCGCGACTATACATATAGCTCCATGTTAGCTACAATAGTGCATGCCCAAAGACCCAACAGGACATCCTTCCCTGAAACAACAAATTTGATAATGATGGGATGGGCGCTAAGCTAGCAAGCAGTCTTCAGCTTGGACTGGATCTGTAGCTAATGGACTGGATGGACCAAGGCTTAGACACAAATATTCAGCTTACATGCTGAGCTTGGACAAGCATCAGCCCAATTCATTTACAACCCTAACTGCAAGTTTAGTAATGACCTTTGCTTAACAAAATGGTCTCTCTTTTTTTTTCCCATTAATAACCATTACTATCTCTGTTCTAACTTCTAAGAAACTCCTACAAACAAGTCAAAAACTTCTTGTTTACAGGAACTCTATTTCAGTTTCGCTGTTGCGAATTCCCAAACTCAGGTTTGTTTATGCGCCCAACTATGGTGAAATACCGTCACGGCCGGATGCTTCTTGCAACTTGTTCCAAAGAATTTCGAATGGTACATCTATCATTTCATTGAGGACGCTTTCCTAAATTTTTAGAATCTGATGTAGGTTTTGATGATTTTGGGTTCATAAAAGGGTGTCATTACCTCCTTGGCATCCTTCCGTGGAATTCCTTCTCGCAATCCCACAATTTTCTCCACGACATCAGGCTGCAATTTCCAAGTATCAATCAGACTTGAAAAAGATAAGATTAGAGTATCATGTGGGTGACCTCCCATCACGGCATGCTATGGCCATGTCACCCACAACGCTTTTAAGAAGTATTTAAATATTGTAAATGAAGGGGAAAAAAAAATCCATTCAGCAATGGAAGTAGGTGATTTCAAGATACTGTGTGAATGGCTACACATGAGAATAGGATTTAATCCACTCTCCCAGTGTGCAAATGCACATGCAAGACCCGGGTTGTTCGTATGGTGGGTCCCACTATGTATGTTCCCTGGCCCAAAAACTCAGGCTGCTCTGGTCATCATGTGTGCCACAGGTACAAGAAAATGCATATTTAAATTGCACAACAGACCATATTCATTGCACGTGCATGGCCCACCTGATGAGCAGATCATCAACCTGATTTGGGCGGGCCATGGCATGTCCACAGTGAGACCCATCTGATGAATGGCTCAGATCTTGCACACAAAAGGGGGAGTAGGATTCTTGTGAGTAGAGCCATAGTAATGCCAACTATGGTGACCAATCACAACATCATCAGCTCAAGTCCACGCGGCTGAGATAACTCACCGGGCAGTCAGGGTGAAGTTCGAGGATGTTGGTATAGACGAGAGTGAAAGTGTCCAGACTCTCAGCTGAAGCAAGCTCCCTTAGATCACTCAGAACCCTCACTCTATTTTCAACTTTCTGCAGCAAAATTCAAGCAAGGTTGAAATAAGAACAAATCCAATCAAAATGACAGAAGGAAACCTCTTGACATTGTGGCCACTACTATCTTAGACAATGTTATGTAACCCGCCATTATTTGTATATGTTGTCTTAAAAAAATGTCTTGATATTTTGGCTACTATTCTTGGGAAATAAAAAAGATATTTAGAAGCATATCTCTATGCAAAGCAAAATTTGAAAAGTTAGTTCAAAAGTGAGTTGGTTGAAGATGAAGGCACCAAAAGGCCAAGCGGAAAGCCCAAAAGGACGTGGGTGAGGTAGTACCATAGTAAGAAAAGATTTGAGGACCTATGGTTTAACTGACGCTCTATGGTCCATCATAGAGGGTGATGAAGTTGGTTTAGAGATGTGTTTCAAAAGGCCAGAAGATGGATTTTGAATGGCTGGAAGTTGCTGGATTGGAGATGCAATCAATAGCCAGAGAGACAAATAGACGGATGATAAAGGTGAATGAAGCAAAACGAAAGGATCAATGTTTGAGATGGATGAAAGTGTTCAGAGGACCGATGACCAGCTCTAATACCATGATAGAATTTAGAGGCTACATTTTGTGAGAATGTTGTGTGTGTTCCATTGATGAGAATGACCAAAATGTATACACATGGGAGATTTGTAGAGATCTTAACAGATATACATGCATCCATCTTTATAGCTATCTATAGTATGTACAGCTATACATATGTATCTTATTCTCTAACATTATACTAATATCAAAGTTAATATTACTAGGTTGGAGTGGGCAAATGATTTATATGGGGGAAAGAAATAATCGCTGCTTCAGGAATCAGAGTTGGTGAATTCCAGAAGTATTCAATAGGGAAAAATCAAATGTAGTGGAATGGGCAATAGTTCACATGCATTAGCTGAAAATTGTGCTTCCTCTTTCTTGGTCTATTCTGTAATTTTTTTTAAGGCCTTGGCCTTTCCTAAATAAAAGTTCTGCCTTCCACCAAAAAAAATACTAGGTTAATGTCTTTGGAGGACCTTCACTGGCAGATCCACGTCATTGGATCACACAAAAAGTAGCACTAGTGCCATAGAGCTTCCGTTTTTCATGAGCATCTGCTTCGAGTTCATCAGCATCAACTCAATCAGCTAGGAACTTTTTATCTTTTTTCTTTTTTGGAAGAAGATAAAGAACCTTTATTGAAAAGAGGTGGCAAAAACCACCCAAAAGACTACATCCCTGACAGGCAAATCACCGATAGTGCCCTCATCGCCCTCGAATGCTTGGATTCTTGTCACAAGGCTGGTACAAAAGGCCTCATCTGTAAGCTCGACATTCAAAAAGCCTATGATCATGTTGATTGGGGCTTTCTTTCATATATGTTGGGCCATATGGGATTTGGTGTTAAATGGATAAGATGGATGGGAGAATGCGTCCAATCTACGACATTTTCTATTCTCCTAAACGGTTCTCCTAAGGGATTCTTCAGCGGGTCTAGAGGCCTCCGCCAGGGATACCCTGTATCCCCCTTTCTCTTTCTAATCGTTGGCGAGGCGCTTTCTAGAATGCTGATAAAGGGCTGGGAAGAAAATCTTTTCAGTGGTTTCAAAGTGAAAGGGATGGACACGCCGATATGGCACATCCAGTTTGCAGACAATACGTTAATCTTCTGCCAAGCAGAAGAAGGAAAAGTCAACATTTTGAAAACCATCAATCGCTGCTTTAAAGCTGTTTCGGGCCTCAAAATTAACTTAGCAAAATCCAAGATGTTCGGTGTCAACCTGACAGCTGAAGAAGTTCAATATTATGCTGATAATCTCGACTGCCCAAAAGGTAACCTTCCGACCACTTTTGTCGGCCTTCCCCTTTGTTTTGGTAAACCCCCTCTCCATCTCTGGGATAGAGTCATAGATAGATTCAAGTTCTATCTAGCTAGATGGAAGTGTCGATACCTCTCACTGGGTGGTTGTCTAACACTAATCAAGTCAGCTTTGTCAAACCTCCCCATCTACTTCATGTCTCTATTTAAATGCCCGGGTGCCATATTATCTTCCCTTGATAAAATCAGAAGAGACTTTCTGTGGCATGGAAAGGAGGCTAGGAAATTCCATCTCGTCAAATGGAAGGAAGTCTGTAAACAGCACCATCTGGCCTTGCTAGGCAAGTGGACGTGGAGACTGGGTTCAGAACGAGGCAGTTTGTGGAACAGAATCATTAGAAGTAAATATGGTTCCTCTGTGGGAGGCTGGTGGACAAAAGATTCTTCGGTGCAAAGAGCTTCTGCTGTGTGGAGAGGCATATTATCCTCAAAGAGACTGGTTTTAGCTGGGACTAGTATGGCAATCGGTAAAGGTGATAAAACTCATTTCTGGGAAGACGTATGGGCGGGAGAATCCCTCCTTAAGGATGATTTCCCTAATCTGTATCGGTTGGCCCAAAACCGTTCTATATTGGTGGCCGACTGTATTGCTACAATTGGGGAAGATCAGTCCTGGAACATCACATGTAGAAGAAATCTCAACGACTGGGAGATCGAGGATTTCGTGAACCTCCAATGTCGTTTGTCCTACTGTAAGCTAGATAAAACCCGTGATGACTCCCTAGTCTGGAGGTGAGACCAGTCAGCTCCTTTCTCAGTTAAATCTCTATACGATTTTATCGCTTATGATTCGGCAGCATCGACTCAGGATTCGCTTCAGAAAATAAGGAAGATCAAAGTCCCTCCTAAGATATCCGTGTTTGGTTGGCTGGTTGCAAAAAAGAAAGTGCTGACAGTGGACAATCTGAGAAAAGGGGAATGGTTCTTCCAAACATATGCCTCTGCTGTATGAAGTCTGAAGAATCAGTGAACCACTTATTTCTCCATTGCCCTTATACTTCTCAAATGTGGTATGCTGTCCTTAGGTCTTTCAACATTTCCTGGTGCGACCCTGGTTCAACGGAAGATTTCTTCAAAGCTTGGCTTGGTTCCAATCTGGGAACCCAAAGAAATAAGATCTGGAAGATCTGTCTGATGGCCGTTTGGTGGTCGGTCTGGGAAGAAAGAAACGGGAGATGTTTTAATGATATTTCAAATTTAGTGGACTCCTCTCTTCAGAAAGTGCAGCAGTACATAGCTGATTGGCCCTACAATTTTCTAAACATTAAGGACTGTAATCCATTTTCTGTCGGAGGCTTTTCTTCTTGCTAACTCAGCGGGATTTTCCTCCCTTTTGTATCCCCCCCTCTATTTTAATATATTCTCTGTTACTTATAAATAAATAAATAAATAAATAAAAGACTACACACAAAAAAAGGCCCGACCCCCGGCCAACCCAAAAGCTTACGACACCCAATCTCGAAACAGAAATAGGACCTTAGAAAACACAGCAGCAGACGAGATACTATGATTTCTAAACACTCGATTATATCTCTCCGCCCAAAGGACAGCTAGGACCAAATTTAATCAGTGATATGAAACAACTGCTTTTATAACAGTACCCAACAGACTTGAATTTTGGTTGTTGCTGAATTGCCCATCCCACATGGTCATTGACAGCCTTTTAGCCATTTGCTTCAGTTATCACATGCTCTTGGAGGGAATTGCAAGTCGCAACTGCAAGTTAAAATATGTTTCACCTTAAAATAATCTCACGTGCATATGTTTCCCTTTTTTGAATGAAAGTTTAGTGTTGTATAAACAGGAAAGCTGTACATGATGAAACAGGAAAGATAGAAAAGGAGGATTTTTGCAGGCTGAGGTGAGGAAGAGGCCACAGCCTTGGAACCATTAAGGTGGGGTGCATGTTTCACAGCTCTGGGGAGATGAATAGTCGTTTTGTTACAACTAAGATAACTTGATGTTGCCTATGAACTCATCGCCGTAAGGATTTTCCTTCACACATTCCAAGACTAAAGTAATTAAGAGGTACTGTAACATGGCATGGAAAAAATTTGAAGCTGCCAGCATAGTTGAAGAATGTCTTCTTAAACAAGGAGTGACACTCACCGTTACATTGATATACTCCCTAAAGAAGTCCACAATGATTTCTTCATCCAGCCTCATCCGCTCAATTGTTTCTTCCTTGATGTAGTTCCTCTAACAGATCAAATAGTTAACATGATATCACCATGTTATTGAACAAAACATAGAGGCATTCAAGGTGCTCAAATTAGAGAATTCTCCAAAAAAAAAAAAGAAAAAAAAAAAAGGAGAGACAACAAATTATCTTCAAGTATGGTAAACCTGTGTAAGGAGATGATCCACATAAATGACCACTGTTTCCTCTAAGCAAGCTTCAACAAACCTCCTGAATGATCTGTCTTCGATGTACCTTAAGAAAATAGAAGTAGGGAAGGTTCAACACAAAGGACTGTAGAAGTCTTAGCTCTATCCAGGGCAATAACAAGAATAATCAGGTACAACGGAAAACGCACAAATAGCAGTAGGGAAGCTTTAACAAACAGGACTTTGGAGGTCCTAGCTCTATCCACGACAATAAAAATAATAAAGTATGATGGGACACACACACACACACACACACACACACACACACACACTTCAAAAAACAGGATTGCAGAAGTCCTAGCTCTATCAATGACAATAAGAATAATCAAGTATGACCATATTGTAATGGTAATCATCAAGAATTACATCATAAAAGGAATAGTGTAGTATTTTTATTAAGAAATATACTGTAAGTGAGAATCTAATGAATGCAATGGACCAACTCAAAATGAAATAGAAGTGGGATGATGTGGTTCAGTTGACTAAACAATAGCCTCCAATGAATAATGTGTATATCAAGGTGTGAGAGGATTCATCTCAATAAGTGTTTTATTTGGTCAGGTAGTCAAATGCAGATATTCTTCAGTATCAGTGGTTTTTAACAGACCATGGTATTGATGCTCAACCATCTGTTTCACCTACTTGCAGTTAGATTGTGAAGTTGATATTCTTAACTTTAGGGGGTCTTTTGTAATTCTCGTGCAGTAAAATCAACCTTCAATGCGTAAAGAATCTACTATAAAGATTCTGCAAATATTAGTAGCATTGTCAAATTTTAAGTTTGTAAGGAATATATATATATATATATATATAAAATCAGTGATTAGTAGAGAATCCAGTCTCTGGAAAAGCATAGCTAAGCTGGTTCCCAAAGTCTCCAAAGGAGCACGCTTTGATCAGGGTGACGGATCAAGAATTAGATTCTGATCTGATCGTTGGTGTGGTAGCCACCCCTTATCTGTAGACTTCCCTGCTCTTGCCGCTATTTGTCCTTCTCCGGACATTACAGTGGTTGAATGCTTTTCTAGAGAGGCTGAAAGTGATGTTTGGCTCCAGGAGGAACCTGTCGGACCCTGAATTTGAGAATCTTATGGCTCTTTTTCTTGATTGCAGGGTTATGTTCCCTCTCCAGCTGGTCTGGAATCATGCTGGTTCAGGCTCTTTCGCAGTTTGGTCTTTCTATGGTTTCCTTTCGTCTTCGGCCCATTCCACACGCTGTAGTCATCCAGGTGCTGTATGGTTCTATGGGATCCCTCCTAAAGTAATCACCTTTGCGTGCCTGGCTTGCAGGAATCGGGTGCTTACGATTGACAATCTGAGAAAGAGATGCTTACCCCTGACAAATGTGTGCGTGCTTTGCTTGGAAGATGCTGAATCAGTTGATCACATCTTCCTTCACTGCCCTTTCTCGTCTAACATCTGGAGGAGAGTTCTCGTTTTTGTCGGAGTTGCTTGGGTTGTGGCCCCCTCAATTGATGGTCTTTTTTCTTTTTTTTTTCTCCTGGCATAAGGCCTCTGGTGGTGTGATAGGGAGAAAAAAGTGGAAAATCCTCCTCCTTGCTGTCCTCTGGGCTGTGTGGGCAGAAATGAATAATTGCTGCTTTCAGAACCTGAAGGTCTCCTCAGCCGGAGTGTTTAATAGGGTTATCCTGTTATTCAGGGACTGGGCACCTTGATTTTCTAGGGTTTGGGGATTTTAGTCAGTCTTGGGACTGATTTGTTGCGTTTAAGCTTTGGGTTTTTTTTTTTCTGTTTTTTTCCAGTTTCAGTTTTGTGTCTGTTTGTTTTTTCTGTTCTTCCTTTTAGCTGTTTTCCTTTTTTGGCTCTGCTTTATAAATTTCTTCACCTTCCAAAAAAAAAAAAGTAACACAGTTTTTAAAAATTAACGCATGCATGCATGTGCGCGCACACATGATGAATTACTATGACTCCGAGTTCCTTGCGCAAGTGTAATTATATCAATGATGCAACCCTTTTTTTATATGATTTCCTTAAAATTACTGAAAGTCGTGGTCCTTCTGTAGTTGTGATGCCATCAAGTGTGTAAGGCTGAAGCCAAGGGATCAAGCTTCAAACTAACCTATAAAAAATAATAAAATAATAAATTGTTATACAGTGTAAAATTTTCTATTAAAATCATTAAATATAGATGGTTGACCCCAAATAGCTGTGACAAGGTTATGATGATAATGATGATGCTATGGATGGGCTACCCAGTTCCATATTCATGTCCAGGATTTCAGGAAATCTGGAGTCATA
The DNA here is from genome assembly GCA_021015155.1 of Magnolia officinalis. NCBI lineage: Eukaryota > Viridiplantae > Streptophyta > Magnoliopsida > Magnoliales > Magnoliaceae > Magnolia > Magnolia officinalis. The sequence goes on along the minus strand of JAJHSJ010000006.1, from coordinate 3,248,098 downwards.
TCCTGTTCCCATTTAGCTTCTGCATCCATCTCCTATCTGGGCATCACAGGCAAGAAAATCATCCCTTGAGCATTATTGAAGACTCAAGCTCAGTGGAGATATGCTCATATTATATAGACAAATGCTTACATTCACACAGTTTGGATGTACATTTTACACGTCCTAGAGATTGGCTCACATCATAGATGAATGTTTAAACGTGTCCAAGAGACCTGTTTCCCACTATTTGTTCAGCACATACATAGAGCAACCCATTGCTCAGAATACACATTGAGCAAGGAAACCAACCCATATCTTTGAAAATATTATGCTACACTTCATTGATTGTGTTGAAGAGGAGGCAAAAGCTATAATAGATTTATAGAAGAATGTGCTGACCCATTTACAGCTGATGACATTAAGGTGGCATGAATTAAAATGTCATCAATCAGGCAAACAAAATATAATGAAGAACAAATACCATTAAAATGAAAAGACAATTTACAGAAATTATCTTGTTAATGCATAAAATGCTACTATATAGACTTGAGTATAGTGTTTGATGAAATTGAAGGGGCTGCAAAATCCTGGTTTTGAAAAGATCTAATACGAGAAAGAGCACGAGAAGAAAAGAAGGAAATATATGGTTGAATGGGATAATTTATTCTGAAAACTCAGCAGATGGTCAGAAAATCAGAATTTCTACAGTCAACATGTTTGCTAGCATGAAGAATTATAGATCCTCAACCCGAGGCTTAGCACAGTATACTCGAGTTTTCAGTTCTGACTTTTGCCGCCAACCGTTAAGTAATCCAAAGATTACAAACCATTGGTCTGTTGCATTCCAGAGTGGATGGACAATGGCCCAAAAATAGCCCAGATTTAGCCACCAATATTGAGACTTTCAGTTGAATTTGGATGATGTCTGCATTTCTCTTCCAAATTGTCTACAGGACACAAATTGAAAGGTTAGTACTGTCTTCTGAAGGAGATTTACGGGGCATAGTCCATCCATGATGGGGCCCAAGAGACCAACATCTGATCACCACTTTACCAACGGCCTTACTTTCAGAACAGGAAACCAAAACTATAGTATGCAAAGCCTCATGTCAAGGACCATATAATTTCCAGAAAGAGTGCATTTACCAACTGCGGAAGGAGAAGGCTTACATCTTCACATCTGTGAAATAATCACCAAATGTTGCAACTAGATACTCAGTAACCAATCCTTCAGACCACTCTGAAATATAAAAGCGAAAGCTCCATTCAATGCCAATAAAATCAAGATGTTAGCAAAGTTATAAACTTCAAATCATTTTAACAATAGCCCAAATAAACTCATTAATAACATAGATAAAATAGCATGTTAACTGCACTTTGTAACCATCAGAATCAATACTAGTTAAATCATCATCATATTGTTCAGATTCATGGTGAATCAAAGAATGTTAATAGGGGACACTTATCCATTATAGGGGATCCACAGATCTTCTCTGTATTTAGGGTAGATCTCCTCTTTATAAAGGGAGCTCTAATCCATTGCCTTTATGGATCTTGTTTACTTCTCCTCTTTGTGTGTTTTAGATAAATTCTTTGTTGGCAATCGAAAAAGGAATCAAACCGAAAACTGGATGATTTACTCATTGATAAATATGCCGGAGAAAAAGTTCGAAAGCTATTCTCTAGCCAAAAACATATAAATACAACATAGAATCCCATCATTGCCATCACTAGTTCTAGAAATTTACCACTAAAAAAAGTTATATAAATTTGCATGAGGTAGGAACTTACTTTGACAACCGAATATATCATCTATCATCATTTTAACACAATATTAGCAGGATCACATAATAAGCCGGTCAAATGGTTCCCCTGATATCTGTGATAAATAGGTTCAAAAAAAATTAGGAGAGATTTTCCGTGGAATGGAGCAGAAGATAAGAGGAAATTTCATCTCATCAAATGGAACGACGTATGTAAACCTATGGATCAATGGGGGGGCAGGATTACGAAACCTAGAGCTTATGAATTTAGCATTGCTTGGCAAATGGGTTTGGAGGTTTGGAGTGGAGGAGACTTCCATATGGAGAGAGGTAAGAGCTAGGAAACAAGGGTTGGATGAGAGGGGTATGTGGATTAGGTCGTCATCTCTGTACAGAGCATCATATTTATGGAAAGCGGTGGCTTCAATAAAAAGCAGGGTGTGGACTCGGGTAGGCTTCCATTTGGGGGATGGGAAGACCATTACATTTTGGGAGGATATTTGGGTGGGGGAGCAAAAACTGAGCAATCTGTTTCCCCATTTAGCAGGGATTGCTATAGAGTCTGATTTGAAGGTAGGTAGATGCTATTCAATTCAAGGAGAGGCTGTTACTTGGGCACCGCCTTGTCGTAGGATCTAGTTGATTCAGAGTTGAATTTATTTGGGTGATAGATCTGCTCTCCAAAGTATCCCCGGTACGGCAGTGCCTTCAGAAGTGGACCAAATTATATGGCTTAAGAATAAGTCGGGCAAGTTCTTGGTTAAATCTTTCTACAAGCATATAAGTGAGGTCAACATCAATGAGGGCATTTGTCCAACATCTTTTCTTTGGCGGCATGGGGCTCCTCCAAAAATGGCGGTGCATGCTTGGTTAGTGGGCAAAAGGAAGGTGCTAACAGTGGACAATCTCCATAAAAGAAGGATGATCATCCCGAATGTTTGTTTAATGTGTTACCAAGATGAGGAAATAGTGGATCACCTCTTCATACATTGTCCATTCGCACAGAGGTTTTGGGATTGCTTTTTTTACTTATTCGGGGTCGTATGGGTGTCACCAAGCTCTATTGACCAGTTTATATTTGTAACGTCTCGGAAAAATCCATACAAAGACTCGAGTATCACCTCAGGCAGAAATCACTAAGGATCGAATCCTTTAGAAATTAGACGAAAATTAATTAAGTACTAAACTAAATTAATTAGTATATTAGCTTGAACCGCTTTCTATATGAACTGCAAGACCCAAAACCAGTAGAATCGTTAATTCTACATTACCTAAAAACCTAGGATAGATCTCAAAACCCAGTTGCTCTCGAGAGCACACTGAAACTCCGTATCGGACATGGACCGCGCGTCGAAAGTCAGATTACCGCGAAACTATATGGTTATGACCGCCTTACTCGGCATGACAAGCATCACGGGAATCAAGTCCAAATAGTATCCAGAAACGCACAACTTGAGCCTGGAGCGAAGTGTGTGAGAAACGCGAATATCTTTAGAAAATGAACTCAGATTTAAGTGAATTGGGTCGTTCACTTGCAGGCCAAATTTAAGGTTTCAGACCGTCAGATTTTGACCCAACTACACCCTTGGATCAGAAAAATTTCTCTACACATATCAGTATACTTGTGGCCCTGATCGAGTAACAATGACCGTTGAACTGAAACTGGTCCTCCACGGTCGATCCACAAATCCGATCGGACCGAAATCTTAACCTGACATAGATCCATTGTCAAAAAACTTTCCCCAGACCGTATGCAGGCAATGGACCTCCAAATGAGCTCCGTTGGCCCAAAACAGACGTCTTTTGGCTATATCCTGAGTATACCATAGCCCTGAGGCCATTGACTTCACTTCTGGGCCTATATAAGACCCTAAACCCACCCCTCTCTCATTCCATACGAATTTCCTAAACCCTAGGAGAGAGAAGAGAAAAAAGAGAAGAAGAAAGTGAGGAGAAGTGGGAGAGAGTTGTGGTTTGTCGCTTGGATTCATTCCCGCCACTCCACGTTCTGAATCACCTCTCCCGTGTCGCTACACCAACGAATCCGAATCCATTTTTGGGTAAAAAATCCTAACGCTAATCTGTCTTAGGAATTCAGATAGGTAAAATGGTGAAATAGCTAACCTATTTCATGCTATATGTTGTCGTTGTGCCATAGGCAAAGGCGTAGGATTCAAATTGAGTTTGATACGAGTATACCGACAAAAGGAACGTTTAGGTTATAGTTTTCAAGGCTTTCAATGTCAGCTAATGATTTATGACTGACTTGATTGTTGTCACATGTATTTAGATACGATGTTTTCCGTGTATTACACATATATATATGAACTATGTTGAATATAATGCATTCCATGTGTTTGTGAAATGTCTGAATGAATATGGAATTATGATTTGTGCGTGCCATGATTATTGATTGAGAATACATGATTGTTGTATGTGTGGCAACTCCTGGTGAAAGGATTTGCTATAATATATGTTATAACAAATTTATTACATGAATGTTGATATATGTAGTCTAAGTGTTTGATAAAATGCCTGAATGAGAAAATGCTTGTTGAAATGTATTTAACGAGGGTTTTGAGATAGGATTCTCAATTACCCTATCTATAGTTACAGTTTCCCTCATGTAATCTATCTTGCTATTACGTAATTTATGTATGATGTCATGTTCACTATGTGTTTATAAAGTGCTCAAATGGTTGCAATGCTTGAATTGTTTGTTCAATACTGTTGTGACTACCAAATGTGAATGTTATTGCTTTGGAGTGTGATTGGGACTATGATGTAGTCCAGGCAATCGGTAACGACTTCCGATCAAGTGGCTGAATCAGTTTCGCCATCACGGACACGTTCGATGAATCCGAGTCATATGGTGATTATCGACAGTGGTTAGGCCACAAGGAGTGCGTATGCGCTCCATGTCGATTAAGTTAGCGTGCGCTCATACCAATCGGACTTGTCAAGTAACCCGGTTGACCTAATGTGTGTTTACCATGTATGGACGCAACTGCTTGAATCTAAGGTACCACCTACCAGTGTAAAGCCTGTTTAACCTTAGTACCACGATCCGCTAAGACTCATGAGCCGGGCATGGTGGTGAATGGGACACCGTGGTCGAGCTGTCGGCCTACGCTGGGGTGACGAGCCTCTCCGTAGTGACCAGTGAGCAATACAAACTCGTGAGCCGAATATGGTAGTGGATGAGACACCGTATTCGAGCTGTCAGCCTACGCTAAGGTGACGAACCTTCCCGTAGTGACCTCAAGTATAAAATAGGCCTACGATCGGGTGACGAGCCTCTCGTAGTAACCTCGAGTGTGAATTAAGACTACGCTGAGGTGACAAGCCTCTCGTAGCGACCTATAGTGTGAACTCGCGAACTTGCCTATCGTATGTGATTAACTAGGATTGACGACCCTAGATAGATCATTGTTTGGGTCAATGGTATAAAGGGAGGTACCTTAGCTTCCCAAACCTGCTGTATGAATAAGTCTAAGTAAGAACTTGGCTAACACGACCATACACCGCATTGTATGTGCCTTTGGCGTGGGTGTTAAGCACAGTGAGAGTTTAGCATGCGCGACCGTGAGATGATGTCGCAGAGGGAGTGCAGGCGAGGGCATGCAACATTAATACATATCATTCTTGCATTAACAAGAGTATTTAGGACATGATTGTTGTACTGCTTTATCATTACTGCTTGATTGATTTGATAACATGTTAACCTTTGCCTTATAGCTCCACTCCGTTGATCACTCACTCCCACTCTTGGACGGTGTTTTAAAACACCAACCATACTCTGTTATAGCTGCAGATGATGGTGAGGCTTACGAGATAGAGCCTATCTTCTACGACGACGACGAGGAGTTCTCCTACCTGCAACTCTCTGGCAGGTCTATGTAAACATGGAGTTGCGTCACCGGGGCTACAGGGATATGGATTAGATGACATTACCCTTTATCATTTTGTATATTTTGGAACTATAGATGTAATTATTCAGCCTGGTGACATGATCATACTCTGGAGTTCATATTCACTAATACACTTTATATATCTATCACAGTCTTCCGCTTGCTTAATTTAATCGCCTCTGGAGTATGATATGTTGATTTGGTATAATCCTATTCATATTTAATATACTAATACGGACAACATGTAATCATCATTTTCTATGTTGCATAAGTGATGTGACGGATCTCGGGAATTGAGCCTTTGCTCGACCCTCGAAATTTGGGGTGTTACAATATTGGCATGGCATGGTGGAGTCAATGGGATCATAGAAAAAAGAAAAGAAAAAGTATGGCATTTATGTTTAGTGGTGGGTTTGTGGTTCATATGGCTAGAAAGGAATGATCATTGTTTCATGAACAGGTGAGTGGGGGTGTTGGAAATCTTCAGAAAGGTTGTTATGGATTGGGCGGTTATATCCAACGTTATTTCCCTCTTCCTGATCAGTAAGATTGAGTTGTAATTTTATTTTTCATGTTTCTCTGTTTTCTATATATTTGGCTCTGGCCTTCTATGAATAAATTTATCATCTTTCAAAAAAAAAAAAAAGATGGTTCCCCTGATAAAATAAACCAAAGTGCTCCTGGGATTGTGGACTACAATCAAGTTAGTGTAGAAGTTGCTGAGAACTGATTAAATGAAATGCAATACAAAACATAATCTACACGTATGTGAATTAAAAAGATGGTGTTAAGCCTCTCTAAGAATTAAGTGGAGATGACGAAAGCAATGGCAAAGGGAATGACACTTTAGTAAGATGATGCTCTAATTATGCTCCGTGGCCAATAGCAGATGTCCATCCATTTGAGGTCAGCCACCTCTTCCTACCTTAATGATTATATGACTGAGACAAGGAAAGGCAACCTTCGGAGGGAAGTAATGAGTAAACAGTTCCTGAAGATTTGGACTCCGTATTCCAACTAGCACCCATGCAAGCAATGAAACTTGGGACTAAGGAAATCATGTCCTGACAAAATTCACTGTAGAAATCCAAATGACTGCTTTGAAAATGGTGGACACAAAATCTTTGGCTCCATTGTCACTGTCACTTTAATAATGTTTGGCACATCATTACACCATTCACTATTCACTTTGTCCAGTCATAACATAGCTAATGCAACACTGACAGTGTATCTATCACATTCTTTTAATGAAACCAACTACCATGGGTTAACAAACAGTGAAGAGATGGAAGCAGGCTTGCAAACCAAGAAGTATCCAAACGGCCCTGGTATGCCTGGCTCCCTTTGCAACTTCACACCCCAACATGTAATGGTCACATTGTCCACAAGACCATGAAGTCCAACACTTGTTTACCAGGGACTGGAAACCTGGCACCTCAGAGCCCAAAGACATGACAAGCTTGTCGGTGGAAGATTTTCCATAAGATAACACAGTATGGGAAAAACAACTTGACCAGCCCCACCCCACCCATCCAACCAACTTTTCTTTTCTTTTCTTTCCTTTTATAAATGCAACAGAGTCAGCTTATAGAGCTTTAATCATAGGGTCAAGAAGCATCTCTTGCCTCAACAGGTACCCACAGTCCTATAAATGCAACAGAGTCAGCTTATAGAGCTTTAATCATAGGGTCAACAAGCATCTCTTGCCTCAACAGGTACCCACAGTCCTTGAGATAGCAATGTACTCATCCACTATCAATTGAAAGGAATGGACTAAAATATATCCAGAAGAAAAGGTTCCATTAGATGAATGTCATTTACACAACCTCTATAGCCCACAAGACTCGAAGATATTGCTGCTCAGGATTAATACCCAGACAAGCATATATACCTAGACTACTTGTCTACCACAAAACATTGCCAAAATACCTCTAGATGAAAACTAAGTCAGTCAGGCCAAGATTTGCAGAGGGTTAGGATTGCGAAGAAAACCCCCAACGATGATATAGAAGTAATGCCACATTATATGTGACAAAAGTACTAGAGGATCAAGTTGATGTAATGAGCTAGAAAAAGTTACCTTTTTGGTAAAGTTTAGCAAGTAACTCCTGCACTCCAGGATCTTCAAAGATAACATTAACAGTTTGGTGCACAGCTTCCTGCCAGGGAAAAACAAGTCTAGCATATGAAAAGAACAGTACAAACATCATTATAAAGATACCAAGGTGATGTAAAGTAATACAGAATGTTTTCTATGCACAATGAATGAAACATGTAACCCAGATATTAAAGACAATCTTAAGATTTCGTCTGAAAAATACAAGTAATTGCAGAAGACAAGGAAATTGTGCATTGCTCAATCTTTCAAGCTCTAAAAGAGAGTTCCACATGCATAAAATCAGCACAAAAATTAAGTTCCGAGCAGCAGGCTTTCCTAGTAGAATAGATAAAATATAAGGAACCATTACAAACCTTTGCAACTTCAAGGAAGCCTTTGCAAGTATCCTCAAAATTAACCTGCAAAATAACAATTAACAACTATTCAAGAATTAACCTGCGAAATAACAATTAACAACTATTCAAGAAAATGATTAAGGCATTTTATTATATAAATTTATGCACGAAGGAATATTTATACAAGCTCAAAGATGGAAAATGAATTAAAAAATTGGAAGAAATAATTTACGTATGAGGCTCTAAGAGATGATTCCCAACATCAATAGCATTAAGGCATGGATAATCTGAGGGGAAAAACTGGCTATGATATTTTAGTTATATCATTCACTTGAATGTACGATGGCATTGCCATGCAAAAAATAATTCATGGAAGCTAAATTTCATCCCAACATCAATGATATGGGTCTTCCTAACCTCCACGAAGTGGTGAACAATGTAAATGTCCACCGGACGACTTGTCTGTCCATCCAGACCAAATATTCACACCTATTAGATCTTGCTAAACCTTTCACCAATGGACTTCTTGTGGACTCATGTTGAAACTTAAGCAATCAATCAAACAGTTAGGATGATCCAATCCACAGATCTTTTGGATGATGATCCATTCATGAGGTGTCCTATCAATTGAACACCCCAGATTTGTTACGCACTCACACTTCAAAGAATTACTAACAGGACATCTTGCACTACTCGAGTATGATATTCCCCATCAATTCCCTAGAATCCATGCATGTGCTCATTTATCCAGACCATTAAACTGATTCCCAACCTCTTGGATAGGAAATAACCAAAAATGAGATCAATTCAACAATCCAAATTGTGAACTCTGTAGAAAATTTAATGGACTATAAATAACAAGTAAAAGGTGGGCAATTGAATGAGGTTAGGATCACCCACTCAGTACGATTTTGGGCTATAGCCAGCCCAAGTGGAGTCCCATCTACTTAGATCTTGACTTGCCAGCATGACCACCATTACATCAAGGAAATGTTCACATGGTTCACCCACATGGTAGATATCAGAAAACCTTCAATGGCATATTTCCTTTATCTTTTCCAAAAGTTGCAGCTTGCAAATAATCAGCCAAAAATCAGAAAAGACCCACAACGGTACAAAAGGTTATGCAATTAATTCATTAAATGCTTCAAGTTTTCTGACGCACCAAGTTTATTGACTTGTATACATTTTTCATAGACCTTTTTATGTCTGTAAAATATTTTATCAAACACCAAATGCCCGCACATGCAAAAATATACAACCCAAAAGGGGGATACCATAACTCATATTACAAAGATATCTGTGGCTATTCCTTGCAAAGATCATCAGATATGCCCTGAAAATTCCAAGGACCTCACCCAACCCCTAAAATATCCCTTAGTTCTCTCAATCAACTGGGAAATGGACTTTGCCTTATTAAAAGTCCTACTGTTTCTTTCCTTACAAATCGCCCACAACACTATAAGAAGCATAGTTTCCATGGCTGATGGCTCATAATAATTGCCCACCAGGGTCCACATAAATTCGCATTGTAATGAGGGATGCAAATTTCGTTCCGGATCACAGCTCACAATATCGAAGCACCTTTTGGAATACAATATTGTTCTTCATTTGTAATCGATGTTTACCTATTTACTCAAGGATGATTTAACCTTTCTGCTTTTATGTTGTAAAGGCATGAAATGATTGATTGTGACCTTCACTGTCACCCATTTATGCATGCTAAGGCGAAAATTTGATCTCCTGAATAAATTAAAATTGTTTCCCTTTTGCCAATATTTCCTATTTTTAATTCTATTTATGCAAAATCAAATATTGTGTCTCGGTCTAACATTGACAAATGACAGCGGGTTAAGTTGTATTTGGTTTGCATGTATTGTTAAAAATGTCGATAAGAAAATCATCATCATCATCATATTCTAAATTTTGAAACTTACTAACACAACTTAAAAAGGTCTCAGAAAAAATAAAGAAGAGATACAAGTCTATTCGCTTTTATTGATTAAAACAAAATCACTCTTAGAAGAGATACAAGTCTATTCACTTTTATTAATAAAAAAAAAATCGCTCTTGAAGAGTGCCATAAGTTCGAGTTCTCAACTGAAAATTCTCAGCAAATTTTCTTTAAAATCTGAAGAAAAAATATTACTTGTTTAACACTAATCTGCAAGACATCAAAGGAAAAAAAAATAGGGGGGAAGCAGAAATCCTAATGGAAATAAATCAAAACCTGCTCGGCATAGTTAGGTGGAAGAGCCTCCAGGGTGCTGTTACTGAGTTCGATTGCAAGATCATAGCAGCGCAGATTGTTGTTGATCTGGTATGAAGCAACAAATAACAACAATATACAGTCAATAAACTTGTCTACATGAATAAACCAAAATTTTGCAAGCATTAACAATTGACAAATATGCAAAGAGCCACAGACCATTGCACACAAAGGCTCTAAACCTATGTCAGAAGCTGGTTCCTCGAGTCTCTGCCTTTCAGCTGCTTGAAAATCTATCATTACCTAAAGAAAAACAAAGGCAGCAAGGAATGCAAAATTACATGTCAAGTAAAGAAAGATTAACAAACAAGTATGCAAAATAGTGTGGACAAATATCACAAAAAGAAACGACATAATCATCAAAGGATAGTTGAACCAAGTATGCAAATTAGTGCGGACAAATATCACAAAAAGAAACGACATAACCATCAAAGGATAGTTGAACCAACTGATGTGAATGGCGCAGTCAAGTTCCAGAAACAAAGGCCTATCGCCAAAACTGCAGATCTAGTTATCTGACTTTGCCACTAATAGGAGATACTCCTCAAAAGGCTTGAAGCTCAAAATGCTTCTTGACAAAATGAATCAAGAAACTTTCATCATGATTAAACAGTAAAGATATCTGCAAAGAACCTTTTTTTTTTTTTTGAAAGATACAAAGAACTAATCATTTTCAATCTGCATTTGACAAGGGAGTAAGTGATTGTTAAATGCCATGTTACAAGGCCAAATCCCTTAGAAGCAAATAAAACCACTGAAGCTTATATCTAGCTCATGTTTTCCCTTAAATGATAGGTTTTCCTGAGAAAGTCAATCATAAAATTTCTGAAATTGTCAAGTCGTCGTCATCTTAGCACCCTGGAAATTAGGGATTGACTTTGAAATGGTAGATTCGCAAATGCTTCACAATTGGCTGCCCACTTGACATCGACCTTCCTCTCTTACCCAATTACCCAAACTCTAGAACTAGCCATCAGATGCTCACAATTTTAAATTGCTATTCAAAATAATTGTTTTATCCTCTTTAGAATCATTGTCTTTATCTTAGAAGCATATTCACAACAAAATTTTGCTGTTTGAGTAGGGACAAACATCCTACAGCAGAAAAGAAAATGTACAAATGGCAAAGAGTGAAAACATCAGTATCTAACAAAACCATGACAAAACAAAACTTGCCTGAATTATAGCAAGAGCAATTCGAAATAGCATGACATCTGTGCTATTATCCCGAACAATTTGTACTTGCTCCCCCAAAATCCTAAATAAATCAACAGCAGCTGGCGTGTATAGCTTCCCATCATCTGTTCTCTTTGGTGCGTCTACCTTATCAGCCTCCAGAATATTCGTGTACCATTTCTACAGAAAACATGGCAACAGGTGAGACACCACTGCTTATTTTCGATTGATCAAGTAATAGCACAACCAAGACATGAGGTGGCGACAACGTTACCCCTGTTGTAGCTTGCATCCGATCAACATATGCATTCATAAGAGGATCCATTGCACCACTTTCTGAACAAACTTGAGCTAAAGACTCATCAACACCAAGCTCAATCAGATTTTTTTGGTATTCAAGTACCCAACCAGTTACCTACATGCAAGAAATAAGGCTGTAAAAAGAATTAAAATCAACACCAGACTTAATTATGACAAGCTAATATAACATAGAAACTCCACAATGACTGTGGAGGTGACCTCCAATCCCATCTAAAAAGCTCCACTTTAATCGTGAGAGACAAAATCTGAACAGCAGAAACATCCTTATCATGAGAAAGATTGCTAAATCATCCAGATTCCATTGTATACCTTTTGCATTATTATTCCTTTCCCTTCGTGGTTAAGACCTTAAATATCCCATGATGTCAAGATTTCGATGTCTGCTAGAAAATATAAAATAATACCTTTAGAATTTCTATATTTGATAGCGTATTTGCCCTCTCACTGAGCAGTCTAAGCATCTGAATAAACCTCTCCGTGTAGAGATTAACCATTAGTTGGAAAATTTCATATCTGAAGGCAAGAAAAATAAACAACAAGGCAAGGAAAGCAAATTAGATCATCCATGGAAAATCCCCATAACTAGATACAACTATAGGATTTAACTAAGGGCAGATATGCAGCACAAAACCAGAGAAAAACAACAGAGAACACATGAAAATTTTCAAGCTATCGAGTCATATTGCATAACAAAATTAATATGTTCCCTCCACATATAGAGAACACGTCAATAAAGAGTCTCCTTGACTGCTTGACTAACGGATTATACAAAAAAAAAAAAAAAAAAAAAAAAAAAAAAAAAAAGCAATTCTCGGAAAACATTTTAGTGAATTGTGTAAGCAAGTAGTCCCATTCTTAAGATGCTTATATGCAATGCAAGAAATTTTAAACTATAGCAATAGCATTTCAGGGAAGAAAAGACCAAACAAAGCTGTGGTGTTAATATCAATGCTCAAAAAGATACCAACAGCTCAGAAACCATAGCTAAGGCAAAACAAATCAGCTCAAGAATAGGTAGACTAAAGTAGTCGTTCTTCAAAGATGCATAAAAACAAATAAATAAATAGTAAATGCAATACACACAGCCAGATAAGTAAAAGGACAGTACACCATCAGTTGACATCATTTACTGAATATTCTTCTTGAAACCAAATTCTCAATATGGTCACATCGCTTAGCCCCAATAACTGATTCTGAAGCCCTATGACGCTGGAAGAAATCCTCCACTGCCACCTCCAAAACTGAACAAGATTGAAATTCCATATTCTTCTCAAACCAGCCACCTTTTCTTTCTCTGGACAGCGGAATCTTTCCAAACACTGTGTATCCTGTTTCGTTCCACCAAAGTATAACAAGAAAAGTAATGCTCTCTATCATTTTCAGGTATTAATTTCAGACCTTTTACAAAGGAATCTAAGAACCTAAAATTTAGCAGAGAAAAGATAGTGGTGGTGATTGTAATCCCACAAGGAAGAGACACATCTACCAAATTCACTAATTCATATATTGCGACTGTGGAATCCTAACCATGGAACAGGCCAACACAGTATCAAGGGGAAATGAGCAACCTTCATCCCAGGAGAGACCACAGAACATCCCAAAAGACCAGAAATACTGAATGCTTTTCAATTCAGACAAACTATAGAAACCATCTATGAGTCACCTTCTCTCTCTAGAAAAAAAAAAATCAAGATAGACAAATTTTCTTATCCATGCTTTAGATGTGAAGGAGCTTTCCTGCTTCCTCATGTTTCAGAAAAGAGTTTTTCTCTATATTTTGGAGCGTTTATATGCGAAAAGACCATTAAAAATCAGCTTCTGTTTCGAGAGTTTCTCTCCTTAGTATCCTATTTGATTTAAATGAAACATTCAACATGTCTTCTTCCTTTTCTCTACATAGAAACCAAGCACAGAAAGCTAATGGATAGACACAAACACAACACACATGCACCTAAATATCATTAAAATAAAAATAAAAATCAGCTTCTGTTTGGTGAGTTTCTCTCCTTGGTATCCAATTTGATTCAAATGAAACATTCAACATGTCTTCTTTCTTTTCTCTACATAGAAACCAAGCACAGAAAGCTAAAGGATAGACGCAAACACAACACACATGCACCTAAATATCATTAGAAAAAAAAAACGGATGATCCAAACTCCGTTGACCAAATTGGAATTCAAACTAACAGCTCAAACGTTTGAAATAAATATTGATGTCATAAAAATGAAGAAAGCAACAATAGTAAGTAGCATGTTTAAAATATAAAGCAGTCATGAGTCCAAATGACTGACCTTGGTGGAAAACAAGGGGCCACATAGTCATAAATGTCTCCAAGCTCCTCACCAATCTAGTCAGGATCAGAAAATTAAAGGAATCAAAACAATTGCATAAAGCCCTTTTGCTAAGCATTAAACCAAAGAATAGCCAACAATAATAAAATCAATTGCTTATGGATGACTGGCCATACCATTCGAGCTTCCTCTAAAGCAGCTGTTAGATCCTCAAAAACAAGCTGCAGGAAGACAATGCTGCTGGGATTATTATCTGACCAAATCGGAAAGTCATTCATATTGACTATTATCGTCTTTGCAACAGTGCAGCTAGGATGGGCAGTGCTGCTGGGATTCCATCCTAGAAATTAAGGATGTCAACACGCCAGACTCAGGCTGGGCCAAGGTCTGACCAAGCTCAGCCTGTGAAATGAAACCTCAGCCCAAGCCCAGACTGGGCCAAAGTAGACAGACTGAGCTGAGCTTGATACAAAATCAAAAGTACTCTCGATGAATGACAGGTTCATGCTAAAGATTCTGTCAAGCAGGGCTGTGATTTGGTTATTCAAACTGTTCATCAGACTATCCACTATTCCACTCTATGGGCAGGTTACCTCGAGTCTGCTACATAGGAATATCAAAACCCTTCGATCAATGGCGTGCACATATATTACATGAGGATGAAAACACAAAGACAGTCCATGTCTGATGGAAATATTACAATAGTCTGGCTAGGGTCTTCCAATCTGCAAAATTTTTAGAGTATCCGCATCTGCTGTTGGCCAGGCTCCTATCAAAGGATCAGATAACTAAACTGTCCAGCAATGCACAAGCCCTCAACAGTGGCACATTCATGCTGTCAGAGAGAAGGGGGGGGGGGGGGGTTGCATGGAAAGAGAAAGATGGTGATGAGTGGTAAAGAAGAGGGGATGAAAGAGGAGAGGAATAGAGCTCATCATTAAGTTTAGGTTCCGTTTATGCATGAAAATGCCCCTTGTTACTAAATGTATATTCCACATTTTTATAGTTAAATCCACCATACGAGCTGGGGCAGGTCAGGCCTACAAGCTCTAAAATACATCCCAAGCACGGTCTCATTAATAAGCATTCTTGATTTATAGCCCCGGGCCCAGCCTCAGACTAATTTGGACGACCCAAGCCCAGCCTAAGATGGGCCAGGCCTGAGAGCCATTGGACCAACCCTAATAGCAATGTGAAGTACCTCAGATAATAACTTGTCGAACCGTCCTTCAACAGTTTTCCTGATTTGTTCATAGCATTTATCTTTGTAGCCTTTACCCTGACTCTTCAACTTCTCTTGCATTAAGTTTCTAGGAGCAGCTGTTGCAGTTGTAGACTTTCTGCAGATTATAAGAAACCCAATCACCAGTAAATGTAACCACTTCAGAGACTCAGCTAACAATACACTCTAAGTCAACTGTCATATCAACACTAATTGTTGTGAAGAAAAGGTGTATACAGAGAAACAAAAAATGATTAGATTTAAAGGAAGATTCAGAAGGGTATGCAACAGAAGGATGGAGCAGAGGTTCTGAAAATCACACGTCTGGGAGAAAAATTAAAAACTTTAGAGCATGAAAAAAGTTAACTAATCGTTGCCTAAACAACCATAGAGGGTGACAGCATATCAAGAATGTTTCAATTGTAAAAATTAAAAAACTGAATGGCAAAGGTAATGAGTTTTTCTTTTTCTCTTTTTTGAGAGAGGAAACAACAATTTATTAAAATGCCCACAAAGCGGGAAAAGAATATCAACAACCAGAAAAAGAGAAGGTTAAAATAAAAAATAAAAAATAAAAACACCCCAAACCTAAACAAAGACACATACACCAAAATATGTAGATAGGGTGCTGATATCATGTCCATCTACATTTACATCATTATAGGTTTAGTCCAGCAAAAAGATAGATATGAGAAACTGATGAATGAGAACTTAAAGCAGGAGGGCTGACAACCTGCCAGAGACCTTATGATACACTAACAGAAAAGAAAACATTCAAGTCAAAACAAATAATAATGATAATGATGATGTTCAGTGCAAGCCAGGCATGGGTTTCAAAACTCTCTATCCATAATCCTTCAGAATTATTATTTTTTTTCCATTTTACGTGTAATAAGAGACATTTAGAATGACAAGTAAATCTAGAGTAAGGTTCATGTCACTTTTCAGAAATAGTTCTTACGGGTCATGGCAGCGTCACAAATCACTTGCTAAATTCATTTGATGTATGGAGAGACAATTTCCATCAGCATGGAAACCTTTTCTTGCCTCTCAATTTAATTTTCACAGCAGGTGTATGTTCTTCATGTACAAGTCATGATCGTTGCAAATTAGATTAAACAGTGATCGACTGAGACGTATTCACGGTGGCCAAACCAAAAAAAAATAAAAAAATCTAACAGAACAGCTCCATACAATTATGTCAAAATGGAAAAGTCCAGATTCCTTGGACTCCACATATACACATGCATATAATATATGCAAATGTATGTGCATCTTCAGACCTACTTGGCAGATCTACGATTATTCTTGATTGATGCCATGGCACCACCACCCTCTGCCTCAGCTGCTTCCTCGGCCAGCTGCTGATCAATGAGTTCCTGCATTTCAATTATCCTGCCAAATGTTTGAAACACTGAGTTAATACTGTGGTAACTGCTTTCCATTTGAGAAAAAAACAAGCGTATAGGATGTTAACATGAATCATCAGCAAGCGAAAGCAATAACACGCTACTCAATTTGACAAGGCCAGGATTGAGCAACAAATGTGTTAATTTCAAGTTTTGAATGTTAGAGATCTAAATCAGGGGTCACAGAAGAAGTATAAATTATAGAAAGTGAGGTTTGAACCCCCTTACTCAGCATTAAAATTTTAGGCAATTGCCACTAAGCCAAAGTGCAAACATAGAAGATAGTTTGGCTCATTGCATAGTTAGCAAAGTGCCATGTGAGAAGGAACAGTACAAGAAAAGTCCAGGCCAAGCTAAAAATTGGAGCATGGAAAGCCCCAGTTTAATATAGTTTTCACTCAAAAACTGAAGCAATCATCAAAGTGTGTATTGTACAAACATACATACATACACATATATTAAACATCATCTCTCCCACTCCAAGCGATTATAAACCCCCCCCCCCTACTAAATCTCTCCATTTTCCATATAATCTCAATCCTCTATTAACGGACAAAGACAACCAATCCCCACCCTTAATACTCACCAAAACAGCTTAGCACCTTCTTTTTTTTCTTTTTCTTTTTTTTCTTTTTTTTTTTTTTTTTTTTTTTTGGGGGGGGGGGGGGGGGGGGGGGGGGGGCATGATTTGAGAGAGAGAGAGAGAGAGAGAGTTTTTTACCCAAAAAAATTGATTTATAATTCAGTTTAATTGAGAAACAAGTTTTCTTGCTCGTCCTTTTCTTATCGATAAAAGCAATTTATTGGATCAACAGAGTGAAATCAGATTGCAGGGAATGTGTTTCCAAAAACGATATAGACTTCAAACATTTAATGCAGTTGTTCAACAGTTCTCTTTTTTTCTAATTATGGGTTAGACTAAAGAAACATTGATGTCAACTAAAGGATTACTCCACAGTAGTAAAATAGCATAATCTCACTTCAGGGCAGCAAGACAACCTTACATCTCTTGTTTCTTTTTTTAAACCTATTTGGTCTCTAACCTTTCATATCCTTTATCATACTTGGTTACCAAGGTATCTAAAAGGGTTTATGATGCAGGACAATCAACCACTTGCTCTAAAAGCTCGAACTGTTAGAATATGGCGAATTAATTCATTTATCTTATAGCCCAGGCCCCACATCTCATGGGTTAGGACCTCGGCCGAACCCCCTTCGCGGGCCCCAAATCACATGGGCCGCCCACCCCGAGTGTGTCCCCGCATCCCACGAGCTACCCCACTCGAGCCCGGTGTGAAATGCGCATTAATCACCCCTGGTAAGGAGTCTCGAACACGAGACCTCCCCCGTGGGCCCCAAATCGCATGGGTCACCCATCCCGAGTGTGCCCCTGCATCCAACAAGCGACCCCACTCGAGCCCAGTGTGAAAATGCCCCTGCATTAATCACCCCCGGTGAGGAGTCTCAACCACGAGACCTCCCGCTCTGATACCAATTTGATGCAGGACAATCAACCACTTGCTCTAAAAGCTCTAATTGTTAGAGTATGGCAAATTAATCCATTTATCTTATAGCCCAGGCTCCACATCTCATGGGTTATGACCTCAGCCGAACCCCCTTCGTGGGCCCCAAATCACATGGGCCGCCCACCCGAGTGTGTCCCCGCATCCCATGAGCTACCCCACTCAAGCCCGGTGTGAAATGCGCATTAATCACCCCTGGTAAGGAGTCTCGAACACGAGACCTCCCCCTTGGGCCCCAAATCGCATGGGTCACCCACCCCAAGTGTGCCCCTGCATCCAACAGGCGACCCCACTCAAGCCCAGTGTGAAAATGCCCCTGCATTAGCTTACCCCAAGATAAACATTTTCTGAACAAAACAAGTAACTTAAATGTCAGAGGAGTTTTGGTTGGGTAGGGGGTCAGCGATGGACAAAATATGGATCTCATCAAATTTACAAAGAGGTTGCTGAAACCTTTGTATCTTGAAAAGTTGGAAGACTAACACCTGTCCATTGTCAGATCACGCAATGCACATGCCATGAAAATTTTAAAATGTAGCAAGATACTGTACATTACTTCTTTCTTCAACTTTCAAATTTCAATAATGAGTTGGACATGTTCTTTAAACTTACCCATACCATTTATTACAGTTCAAACCAGCAGGTCAAATCAGAGGCACCAGGAGAGGTTCTTAACTAGACATTACAATTCACTATAAAGGCTTTCCACCATAACAGAAACATTTTGTTGTATTTTGAAATTTTAACATGAACCATATTGAACTTATTTTTATCATCTATTTTTTCTTTTTCTTTTTTATTCTGAATTCTGTAAATAAAATACACAACTTAATAATATTGCAAGAAATGTAATGAATGAGAATCATTTACCACTATAACTCTAGCTAAATACTTCAAAAAAATGTTAATAAGCTTGTTAATGGGCTGGGAGTCGCAAAGATTTAGCTTAATACTATTCTTTTTAAGAAACCAATGCCATAAGTCCATAGGTCATTTTGCCTTCTTTCATTTCACAACAAAAATGCCACCTGGTACAGCTTAGTGTTCTCATAAGCCCACAGGTCATATTTATCTACTTCAATATCACAACAAAATTTCTAGAGGGAGGGAGGGAGGGAGGGAACGAGAGAGAGAGAGAGAGAGAGAGAGAGAGGAGAGAGAGAGAGAGGAAGGAAACCAATGCCACTAAGAGACTTTGTGGGCAATGTGGGCAATGCACGTTCGGTTGATGTTCATGTATGAATTGCAGATTTAAGCCACAGACATGTTGGTCATTGCGACTAGTTAATCATTAACTTGCAATAGTCACACTTCAGTCAGGTAAACTATAAGTCACAAAAATAATCTGACTATAGAGATCTTTAAAAAAGAAATTTTAAAAAGCAAAAGAGAAGTGTTTGAGATTATAAGTTTAATCAAGCCCATCAATACCGGTAAGATGTAACAATATAAAATAAATAAATAAATAAAACATAATAATTGAAAGAGTTTGCATAATAGATCATACCTTAGAGTGCGGACCAATGTCTGTGGGCTGCAAAACAGGTCAATAATTAGTGATGACGGCCAGCATTAGAAGTTCCATATAACCCACAGAAAAGAGAGACTACTGAAAGTTCAATTGGACATCATGATGTGCAAAAGAAATCATGTGTATATACATAAGAAGCCTCATATAAACTACAGAAAAGAGAAGAAACTGAAGGTTTTAACTCCACCTAGATATGTATGTGCATGTTCAAATGCAGACAAATAATCACACACACACACACACAAAAAAAAAAAAAAAAAAAAAAAAAAAAAAAAAAAAAAAAACATGTCTACCATAATTGAATGAAAAGGCAAGCACTGTAAGTTGTATGGAGAATGGTCGGCCCCTACCAGTTCTAAAAGCAAGTACTGGAAATACAGGTTTACATGTGCATAAATGCGTGCATATATAATGTATATAATGACATCACACTGATAAAAAAAAATGACATATGACAATGATTAAAAATAAAAAAAATAAAAATAAAAAAAAGCTACTCGTGTAATCCATTTCCTGTTAGCATGCTAATAAGCAAACCATTTTAAAACTCTGATAAACTTTATTTCTAGTTGACTATCATTCAAAGAAAAATATTGATATTTCCAGTTGACTAAGTATAATCAAGTGCAGTACAAACAATAAAGAACTGGCTGTGAAGTTAAAATTTTGCTTGGAACCTTTGCTTGAAGATATTAAAGGACCAACCAGCAGGAACTGGGTTGGTTACAATATGAGTGTATCTACTCTTTTTTCAAAGAAAGTAAAATGTCAGTGACTGAAAGAAAAGCCATATTAATTATTAAGTGGATTCCCAATTACTGTGGGCTTGCACCAAGGGTCGGCCTTAAGCCTGAACCTTTTCGTATTGGTTATGGATGAGTTAACAAGGCATTTCCAGGAAGAGATCCCATGGTGCATGTTGTTTCCATATGATAGTTTTGATTGACACAAGGGAGGGTGAAAACACAAAGCTAGATTGATGGAGGGGCACTTTAGAATCTAAAGGATTTAAAATTTGTCAAGAAAAAACAAAGTATATGGAGTGCAATTTTAGCAACAATAGGAGTGAACACTGTTGGGGGCCTTGCACAAAACCTTAGGATCTAGCCCTCCAAAACAAACCAGAATTATGGATAATAAAGCAATGAAAATAATCACTGCATCAATCACACACCACACAAGAGAATTTTACGTGGAAAAACCTCAAAGAGGTAAAAACCACGGGACCTCGTCCAGATCAACAATCCACTATGAAGTAGAACGTTACAATCTTCTTCACTCACGCAGGAGTGGATAAACAATAAGAAAAATAGAGAAAACGGAGAGATCTAACCGATTACGAGGACATAGAAGCGCTGAGATATAGATTGCACAGTAGAGAACCTCCACGAGCAGAACCTCCCTTCTATAAGCTTCCTCTCTCTCTTTCTCCCTCTTTCTCACCTTTGATAGCCCTAAACCCTTTAGCAAATCCCTTGTAAAGCTTTAGGAAACCCTCTTGTTGTTTTTCTCATCAACACAACATGCCCTAGAAAAACCCTAGGGACCCTTTTTTATAGTTTTAGGAAACTCCTTTCCGCATCCTATTTGCGAAAGGACTTGCGCATCCCAGTTGCGAAAGGACGACAGGTCAAAAAAAAACCCATCAAACACAAGGAATTAGTTAAGACAACTAACAAGAGTTTCAACACGAGGTCATGGGTTCGAGTACCCATTGTGGTGAAATCCCACTGTGGTGTAAGTGCGTGGGTGTGTGTGGGGTGTAAGTGCATGTGTAAAAATAAAAATAAAAAAAAGAGTTAAGACAGCTGACCAAGAAATTTCCCAAAATGACCACTATCAATATCTTGGTCGAGAATTCAAGAGTGGAGAGATTGAGACGGATATCGCCCCTAGAATTCAAGTTGGGTGGAAGAAAAAGAGATGTGCCTCTGGAGTCTTATGTGATCGGCATATACAACTTGAACTGAAGAGGAAATTTCATAGGATAGCTATAAGACCAGCCATGATTTATGGGACAGAATGTTGGGCAGTTAAGGAACAACGTGTTCATAGGATGAGCATAGCTAAAATGAGGATGTTGTGATGGAGAAGTGGCAAGACAAGGATAGAATTAGAAATGAATCATTTGAGGGAACTTAGGAGTAGCACCAATAGGTAATAAGATGAGGGAAAGTAGACATAGATGGTTTGGTCGTGTGAAAAGGAGACCAAGAACTACGTCGGTTTTAGGAGTGAGTTGGTGCAAGTTGAAGGCTCTAAAAGGGAAAGGGCAAGGCCCAAAAGGACGTGGGTGTAAGTAGTAAGAAAATACTCGATAACCTATGGTCTAATTGAAGTTATGGCCCTTAATAGAGTGGAATGTTGAAAGCGAATTCAAGAGGATTCATGTAGCCGATCGCAATTAGTTGGGATAAGGCTTAGATGGTGATGGTGATGGTGATGACGACAATGATGATTACTTAGTCTGGTTTGGTTTTAATGGAGTGTATCTTTTCTTTTTCTAAAGGCGTATCTAAGGCCATGTCTGATTCAGTAAAAATGGGACGAAATCAGTGGAAACGTAAAGATGCGTTTCCATTGACATGATGTCTGCTACTGTTTGTATATTGATGTAGAGAGGGCCGCGGACAGTTACATGGCCAAGATGGATCAGAAAAGGCCCGGTCGACGATAGAAGTGATCCGGACCATCGGACCTTAAATCAGGCGTATCTCGCAATCCGGAATGAGTTATCGAACGTAAATTATATGATTTTGGGGTAGAACGAGCTACTTTAGCCAACCAACCCAGCTACACCGGGATGCCCAAGCCGGATTTGCGAAATACCACCAGATGGACGGTCGTTTCCCTATTTTAATTCGGTTTTTACTATAAATAGTAAGTTTTAGTTTGATTATAACTCTTCATCCGCAGGGGAGGACGTGAGGTCGAGCACCGTCTTCCTCAAGGGGATAACAGTTCCGAATCCACGGAACTTCTCTGGACTCCTCACAGAGACTTCTCGAATCCACAAGAAAGAAAGCAAGCAAAATAGAAAATAAATTCTATAAAATTCGAAATTGATTGATGAATGAATAAAAACGAGTTCACAACCCTTTAAATAGGGGTACCAAGCAATGGGAAAGAAATCAGAATCAAACTACAACTAAAACTCCTAGAATTCGCGACTTACTATAAATAGTAAACTTACTATTTATAGACGGTCGTGATGTCTACTAGTGCGCAAGGTTTTCGGCCAAAAATAGTAAGTGTCCTATTTGGCTTTACCAAGCTGTTCTCCTAATTTTTCTAAGCTCTTTTCACGCTAGACGCAACTCCTAAAGCCCAACGGGTGAAGAGTTATAATCAACTAAAACTTACTATTTATAGTAAAAACGGAATTAAAATAGGGAAACGACCGTCGATCTGGAGGTATTTCGCAAATCCGGCTTGGGCAACCCGGCGTAGCGGGGTTGGTTGGCTAAAGTAGCTTGTTCTACCCCAAAATCATATATTTTACGTCCAATAACTCATTCCGGATTGCGAGATACGCCTGATTTAAGTTCCGATGGTCCGGATCACTTCTGTCGTCGACCGGGCCTTTTCTGATCCATCTTGGCCATGTAATTGTCCGCGGCCCTCTCTACATCATATATGGAGGATTTTAAAGAGATCTTCTGCAGATTTCTGTAGCTGGAATACCAGGAATCAAGGAAAAAAAATTCAGTGCAATGAAATTGCATTAAATTTTTGACATACTCCAAATGTGCATGATTGATGATATGCTTACGCTGATGAATATTACACATGGCAGATCTCCACGGTAATCTAAATCAACTGACAACGTATCCTGATTGCAGCCAATAACCTGTGACACAAACACAGGTTGTCTAATCCATCCACTCTGTCATTTTGAGGCCACAACACTCTTTCATTACAACTACTGGATGAACTCAATTATAGCCATCAAATATTCCTCAACCCCATTTTCGGATGATTGAGGAGAAGATATTGGGCACTGTAATCAGCCATTCATACTGTGAAATTTTCATTTAATAGTGCAAGACCATGTTCTCATAGTGATGTAGACTTTGACTACAACATGTAACTAATGCGGGTGCATGGTAGTGGAGGAGGTGGTAATGTTGTGATAGATGTGCTGCTGGAATTCAATATAAAAATAATTGGAAGCCTTTCTTACAGATAGGGGGAGCATTACTTTTGCTGACACGGACAGAACGACTTCATGTACATGAGATCCAACCTGCCCACCAGGCGTGCCACCGTGTTTGGGCCGAGGCCCCAAAATCAGGCCAATTATACACCCAGGTGGACTACACCATGTGAAACAGTTGAGATGGGAAGACTCACCATTAAAATCGTTCAAATTGCATGTGGGGTCCACTGTCATGTGCATATGCCATCCAATCCACTCATATGATGAAAACACCGTGATTAATGGATTCCCCCAAAATCAAAACATTCCAAGACTCATGTGAGCCACACCACATAAATTCATTGTCTTACTACACCATTCCCTATGGTAAGGCCCACCTAAGTCTTGTATTTGACTGAATTTTAGGATCCTTGGTGAAATTTTGACAGCAAACCTGTTGGACGGGGCGGATCCTAATGCATATTTGTCTCACATACCTAGCAGTTCGCGAAAGTCAGGCCCTCCCTGTGCCCACGCAAGTCAGGCTAGCGCAGTCCAATTCACTATAACTGGGACAAGACATTTCCCTCGTGCCACCAAACAAGCATCCTTCGCTAGATTTACTTGGAGAAGACCAAGGAGGAAAAAATGATTTGTTAATCATTTGAAATTTCTTTTCCTTTCCACAATCCACAGATTCCACTAATCCAAACACGCCCTAAAAGCAAAATATCCATGTCTGAAAGAAAATCCATACTGATTACTTAAGTCTTTTACCTTTTCTGGCGCTAAAAAGCATTTTATGCAATTGAGTAGTACTTTGATGCATTAGGATGTGATTGGTTGCACCAAGAATCAAGATATTTTATGATTAATCGGTCTGATATGGTGCAAAATATTAGCACAACAAAACGCACCCTTAGTGAAATCTCTTTGTAGGGAATTTGATTATTCTATAACCCTGTTACTTAATTTCTTCATCGGGTGTTTGGACGTTAACATGGTATCTGAGCCAGGTGGAAATGTGACCCATGTCATTCGATCACTAGTACTTCAAAATTTTATATGAGTATGACAAAAAACGGGGATTTCAACTATCAAACAATCTATGTTTTTCATTTTATTTAACTACTTCCCAATATTTATATGATCTAAAATCTTCAAAAACAAAATATTTATATGATCTAATGGGGTTCGCGAGTTATGTCACAAGGCAGCATCAGTAAGGGAGCATTGGCTGCCTGGATTATACAACACCAGTTAAATTGAAAAGGCCAACCTCAAATGCCAAAGACACTGAAAAAAAAAAAAAAATCAATACCTTTCTTTAGCAAGATTAAAGAAGTTGGAAATATGTCCCCATAATATCTTCTCAAATGTCTCCCATGTCCGATCGGCATCTTCAAAGTATTCTCTAGGAAAAGTTTTACAATGAAAAGAAAAGGTATCAGTAGAAGATCTCATCAAGGTAAAAATAAACAGCAGGCATTGTGCTTTCACCCATGAAAGGGGACTGGCATAAATCATGTCTGAAAGATCCCCAATTTTAAAAGGCAGAATAATCACTACTAAATGATTGGTTCTGTCACCAATAACTGCAAAGCTGATGATAACGTATGGCATAGAAGTGGACGATTAATCATGTGTTCCCTCAGCTGTTGAAAACATTTTATGATGGTAGCAAAATTCCATTTCAAAACCAAAAAAGAGAGACTACACAAGAGGCCAAGAATGGCTGATAGTGACCAAACCTCTCGTCACTCCCTCACCAGTGAACCTATCAGCCACATGAATGACACCTTCTGAACTCAGACAACAAGCATGCAGAGGACAATAAGAAAAAAAAATTTAAAAGGGTAATAGAAATTTTATTCAAAATTAAAATAAAATAAAAGAGAGAGAGAGAGAGGCACCGAGATGGCACAACAATAACAACCTAAAAGAGAAAATTACAACCTTTCAAAGCATCTATACAAAAGGCCCATTCTACTAAATGAAACTTTGCCCTACTAGAGACCCGCTCCACCCTACTGTTCGGGTACCGAAAGCACCTATCCTTCCTCTCTCTCCAAATTGCCAAAGGGCAACAAGCAAACATAGCCTCCAAAGGGACTTCACTTGCTTCCGAAGACGCACACCATGCCACGCCATAACGAGGTCCCCAATTGAAGATGGCAAAGTCCAAGAAATATTGAAATTCCTAAGGAACTCGTTCTACACCCGACGCGCGAAGGAGTAGTGGATGAAAAGGCGATCAACTGATTTGGCGATTGCCATACACATGAAGCAAACATTAGGAATCATCATTGATTGCTTTTGCAGATTGTTGATGATCAAAACCCTACGTCCCTACCCCTTCCCACTAACCACCCAAAGGCCGCAATGGTGTGCCATAGTACCAAACATGATGTGATTGCCCAAACTCACAACCCCTACTCGAGTCTTGAAGCACATAGCAGAAAGATCAAACCGAGAACTGCCCAAACTTGTTCTTCATCCAAACCATCCTGTCCTAATCGCCTCTCACTAAGAAACATAGTTAGACAAGATCCAGAAGTGAAGCATACTCAGCTTCTTCATCGCAAAAGAACCGACAATAAAGAGAGACCACAAGGCTAACTACACAAAAAGGAGAAGCACCTAGCGACCAAAATACTGTGATCCAGAGAGAGGCGAACCATATTCGAAAACACCGTATGCAATGATGTTTCACCAGTCCACACATCCTCCTAGAATCAGACTTTCTCCCCATTACCAAGAGAAAATCCAATCGCCTCTTTGAATTCAGAGTTCATGCAAGAAAGCCCTTTCTAGATTGCAATTGCACTGTAAAGTGAGGAATCCTTGGTACACCACCCACCCTCCTAGCATTCGTGCTTATCAGCAATAGTATCTCTCGAAAAGGCCCCCTCTTTTGTCCCAAGCATCCACAACTATTTACGCAGAAGCGTCAGGTTCATCAACTCCAAATCTCTTATATTGGCTCCTCCCTCTTCATAAGATTTATGCACCTCTCCGCAGCCCAACAGATGGAATTTCTTCTTCTCTTATGACCCCAACCCCAAGAATTCTCACTTCAGCCTTTCCATTCTCAACAACACCAACTTTGGACATCTAAGTAAAGACGCAAAGTAGAGAGGCAAGTTTGACAAGGCAACTTTAATGAGAGTAATACAGCCTCCAAGAAATAGATACCGGCCCTTCCATCTGGCTAATTTCCTCTTAAACATCTCCACAACTTTGTCCCACAAATGTTTAGCCAGCTACCCAATGCAAAGGGGCGACCCAAGATAAGTAGAGGGAAATGAGCCCACCTTGCAACCAAAGATCCTATCATCTGATCAACCTCTTCCTTGGACATATGAACTCCAAGCATCTCACTTTTTTTTATGTTCACTTTGAGCACCGATATCACTTCAAAACGGCTTATAATCATTCTCAACTTATCAACCATGATCACATTAGCCTCACAAAAAAGAATCATGTCATCCACAAACTGAAGGTGGATTCGATCTTCCACCTAAATCCGTAAAAGGGGTCTACTGCTTGTCCCATATCCAACATTCTTCACAAAGTTTCTGCTACCACCTAAAAGAGAAAGGGAGAAAGCGGGTTGCCTTGTTTGATACCTCTCGAACTTTAAAAGAATCCTTTCAGAGAACTGTTGATTAGAACTGAGAACCTAGCAGAACTTATGCACTCTATAATCCATCCTCTCCATTTCCTTCCGCATCCGATCTGGCCTAGCATATAATCCAACAAGCCCCCATAACGTGATCATAAGCCTTTTCGATGTTCAGTTTGCAAACAACTCCTCTCTGCCCCTCCTTATATGTCAAGATGATGCACTCATGCGCAACAAGAGCATTATCCAAAACTTGTCACTCCGCCACAAATGCTCATTGATTCTTAGATATCACACTGGCTAGAACCTCCTTAAATCTTGAACCAAGAACTTTGGTGAGAATATTTAAGGCCCTCCTATTTGGAGGATCAATTTGAAGTACCTCAAGCTTTTTGCACATGTAACGTTCGAAATGAGGGCAATGAAGGATGCCCCAAGCTCTGCCAAAAGGCACCCCCTTGAAGATTCCGACATGAAGCTCAAAACATCGCCTTTCATAACGTCTCAAAACTCCTTGAAGTACACCAAAGGAAACCCATTGGGACCCAACGCTTTATCCCTCCCTAAGGAAAACACATTGGCTTTCACTTTGTCCTCAATAAAGAGCCTTTCAAGCGAGTCGACTTCCTCCCTTGATAGGCTACTAAATTCAAGTTGTCCATCTTTGGTCTCCTCCACCTTTCCCCTGCTAGAAGGTCTTCATTAAAATGGACCACCAAGTCGCACACCCAATCTTTCTCCTGGATCCTTCTGACCTCCACCACAATGTTGCTAATTTTGTTGCATCTAGCACAAGTGCTTCCAATACTATAGAAAATTATCGTGTCCCCCAACTCGTTAAGGCAGATGGCTCTTGAGCACTACCTCCAATTGACCTCCTCCTTTAGCCAACTTGAGTAGTCCTGGGTCAAATTCGTAAGTGTTTTTCTTCTCTGATAGTTTGCAAGGCCCTTTCAAATTACTAGAGGCTCGTCAATGAGCAAAAAGTAGCTTCCTTCAATCATAATGTCTCCAGAACGAGAGGGGTTAATCAAGCACAGAGCTCTATAAGTGTGTTATTTAGCTTCACACCTTTACCCCGAACAAATCCACTTCCCTATAGGGCTATCAACAAGTCAGGTTCGGGTCAGGTCCTATAGTACCCATAATCGGACTAACCGGGTTCTAGTCTCGTTGGGTCGAGGTCCTTTCAAGTCCGGATCTAGATCTTAGAAACCTGGATTTGATTAGGTTCAAGTGCTTGTTGGGCATCTATTAGGTCTTTGGATCTAGGTTTCAAGTTGGGTTTGTGACAATTAAGAGCATTTACATGGTCGGGCCTACCTAATGGATGGATTAGATCGTGGGCACATGAGTCACTTTGACACACGCATGGCATGTAAAAAAAAGATCTCTTACATGTTTGTTGCTTAGGAAACCTCATTTCTTAATTCTTATGCTAGAATAATTAATGCATATCAACCATATATACCTTTATTATTAAAACTGCCTAGGCCAAACCTAGACCCAACTAGATTTGACCCGTCTTGACTCCAACAAGGTATATCACATGGACCAAAACCAAACCCGACTAGGCCCAATTTTTAACCAGGTCCAAAAGGTGAGACACAAACCCGACCTGATTTCTTAACGGGTGCAATAAACGGGACACGGACCCATTAAAATCAGGTCGGGTTCATCGGGTACCTGCGGGTCCGGTAGACATTGACAGCCCTAGCTCCCCACATGGCCCCAGAAAAGCCATTAATCTCTCAAAATGCCACCTATTCTGAAAGGACCCAAACTTCATTGATAGCACCAAACAAAATTGAGCTTAAAATGGTCCCAGAAGAACCTCGCTACATTGAAATGGAGATACAAATGGTCACTTGTTGTATCCTCATCATTTCTAAAAAGAATTACACACTAGGGAGACGAACCTGTCTCTTCTTCAGCTTATCTAGAGTGAGATTTTTACCGGCAGCAGCTGCTTAGGCAAAAGCTTGCACTCTTGGCGGGGCAAAAGGCCCCTAAACTTTGGATGGTGATGGAAAACCTCCTTCGGAAGGGCAAATAACACAAAAGGACTTCGATGAGAAAATTTCAATCTGCTGTCCGCTTCCAAATTTTCTTATCATCCACCTCCAGTCAACAAACACCTAAGTTAACTTACCCAGGAGAGTTCCAAACATTTGACATTCCTCATCCATAAGATTTCTTCTATGCATGGTGTTCCACACAATAGATTCCCCCAAGGACGTGTAGTAATCCTTTAATTAGCATCTTTGCACGAAGATAACAGAAAGAATGCTTCAAAAAGAGTCAGCCAAAGGAACACCGTCAAGCCAAACATCCTTCCAAATTCCAATACCCCACTTTATCATCTTTTTACCAGTGACAAACAAAAGCCCATGATCAAACATTCCTCCTCTCCAACATCCTACAGTCTATCCATCCTCTCCAACATCATATAATGATGTAGTTAGTGAGTGCAGAATTCAAGCATATCACTTATTAGCCATATATGACTTGGAAAACTAGACGCACTTTCCAATGAATATATGTGCCAATAGAAGTACACTTCCAAACTAAAATGTGGAAGGGACCGATGCTTTCCTTCAAGAAAACTGTAAGAACTATTAGGTATTTCCAGCTTGAATGACAGTGTTGCTCCCAAAGTATATAACAGATGATGATTACTTAAGAGTAGATGAGCAAGAAATCATATGCTGACCTTAGCCTGCCAGCCTCGTCCTTGTGAGATGCTGCAGCAGCTAATGCAAACCTCCTTTTACCATCAAGTGCTGTTAACCTCTATCTCAAACAAGAGAGTGGAACAACATGTGACAAGTAATATTAGAGTTAAACACAAATTCACGAGAAACAACCAATAAAAAAAATTTCACAGACAACAAGGACACCTCAAATGTGTGAATCAGTTCTTTATCATCAGTCAAAGAATCCCGTGCTTCAGCAGCTTCAACAGAAATGGACATCATTCCCTCCA
Source organism: Magnolia officinalis (assembly GCA_021015155.1). Classification (NCBI taxonomy): domain Eukaryota; kingdom Viridiplantae; phylum Streptophyta; class Magnoliopsida; order Magnoliales; family Magnoliaceae; genus Magnolia; species Magnolia officinalis. The sequence goes on along the minus strand of JAJHSJ010000006.1, from coordinate 3,217,499 downwards.
CATCCTACATAAAATGTGCTAATTAGCTTGATAATAATGATGACTAGTGAAATATGAGCTCATGACAATGCAAAATACTTGGACAAACTCTAAATCATCACAGCAACAGTTGCCAGACAATCATGAAACACTATTCAAGAAAGAAGTCTTGACCAACCTTTAGGGTTGTGTTCAGGTTGTTTCTAGCATTACTGAGAAGTTTTATCTGATCATGATTTTCAATCAGTGTTTGACATTCTTGACACAACCTGAGACATTGAGAAGTCAGATAAGCACATAACCAGTACATAACCAGTACAAGCATGGCCTCAAAATGGATACTACAACACCAGATGAGTTGCTTGTGCAAATCAGATATGTGAGAGATAACGAAAGAAAACTATCACCCTAGAAGTAATGTTCAAGACGTACTTCTCAATGGACACAAAGTTTTCTCGGAGCTGGTTAATTTTCTTCTGAGATGACGATAGGGCTTCTAATCCAGCTTGTGCCTGTTCAACCTGCAGAGGTGTCATTATTGGTCAAAATGCGTCCATTTGTAAGTAAAAATGAGGCGGATGGGTTTCCAGAAAAACCATGAGAATCCCAAACATGCTTAGAAATTAAAAGGGTCGCGTTGAAACTAAAATTTCTTATAGCCAACCTTAAAAGAATGAAATTTAAAGGTCTGCGGTTTGATTAGGGGGAACGGAGCGATAAATCTAGATGAAACTGCCACTTTCGATGCAAGAATACAGATGGATCTTCACCTAAAAGGAAAATGTAAAGCTGGAACTAAAGAGAAAGCATAGGGGCCTGTTTGGTAGAAACAAGGTTCAATCTTGGACGGCATGTCTAGGACGGGCTTGTCCTGGTCTTCTCTAGCTAGGTCAATGATGTCCTAGTTAGGCCTATCTGTTGTTTGTTGAAACTTGTCCAAGTTTGCCAAGGACAAGCTTGTTTGCAGTTAAAGCCTGTCCAGGTCTTATTTTCTCCTATGAATTTGAGCCATTGAATATTTTTCTTTTAACCATCTATCTGATAAACATTATTTGGATGGTTAGGCTTGCTTGATCAATATGATTTTAGGGACATGCTCCATCCAGAATGGGACCGACAATGTGAATCATTAGGATTATCTAATAAGAGTCAATTTAGAGATATACCCATCTAGAATGGGGCCCACAATTTGGATGCTCTGGATGGCTGAACATCAGTACAACATGTAACAAGAATAAGCCACCACCATTTCTTAAATGGTATAAAACTAACTCGGGAGTCTAGCCGCCTCCCCCACTCGCTACATGAGAATTTTGCAAGGAGCCCATGCAACTAAAAGTGATGTGGGGTGAACCATGATGTCTTTATAACATCCACTCTATTCGTTAGTTTAGGCAACTAATGTTAGGACATGAACCCAAAAATCAGATAGATCCAAATATCTATTGTGCCACACCGTAGGAAATAATGAGAATGTGATACCCACCAATGAAACCTTTTTGGGACCACAAAAGTTCTGGATTAAGATGATAGGTATATTTTACCCTCGTCCAAGTGGTACTCACCTTATGAACGGCTTGGGTGGCACGTAAACATCATGGTGGGACCAGGAATGTTCGATAGTGAGCATATCCATCTCCGCCTTTTCCTATGTTGTGCCCACTTGAGTTTCTAATTTGCCTGATCTTTGAGATCAGCTCCTAAAAAGAGCTGGTCAACTGTGGATATTACAAAGACATCACAGAGGGCCCCACAAGTTTGTAGGAAATTCACATCCACCGTGACAACACTTGTCACTTGTCAGTGCATCGTCACAACGTGTAAAGGAGGAAGATTTTGATACTCTAGATTCATACACATCCATGCTCATATGCGTCCGTACACATTCACACACAGGCATTGTGCGAATATGAAACACGGGAGTGAGATCTGAGCTTTCCACAAGGTTGGAAAGAATGGTCAGTTCTTCCTAAAAAAATCAGACAATTTCATACTTCATGTGGGTCATTACCATTAACTTTATTCTTTTCCACTCCATTAGTTTTTGGTTCATGTGGCCCAAACAAGTTGCGAATCAAGCTGATTTTTTATCCCCCAAAGGCTAAAATAGTCTATTACAATGTGCTTGATTGTAAAATAGTCTAAAACTCATTGGTTGTAATTAACCTATGTGATAGACTATTAGATAGTGCTTGATCATAATCACCCTATGTAATAGTCTATGACATTTCTCTTGTGGGAGTTTTGCACTCTCATTGCCGATCTCAAGCCTGGATAAAGGTGGGCTGCATTAGGTTGGCAGCCAGTGTCAAATTTATGTCATAACTCACATCATGAATCCGAGCATAACAAGATTCATGTAGCTGCCCCCAATTAATTGTGATAAGGCTTAAACAATGATGATGCAGGACAATTAACCACTTGCTCTAAAAGCTCGAACTGTTAGAGTATGGCGAATTAATCCCTTTATCTCATAGCCCAGGCCCCACATTGCATGGGTTAGGACCTCGGCCGAACCCCCTATGTGGGCCCCAAATCACATGGGCCGCCCACCCCGAGTGTGTCCCCGCATCTCACAGGCTACCCCACTCGAGCCTGGTGTGAAATGCGCATTAATCACCCCCGGTGAGGAGTCTCGAACACGAGACCTCCTCCATTGGCCGCACCCACCCCGAGTGTGCCCCTGCATCCCACGAGCGACCCCACTCGAGCCCGGTGTGAAAATGCCCTTGCATTAAATGATGATGGTGATGGTGATGACACTAAAATGAAGATCCAAATATGATGATTGGATCAAATGTCACCACAAGGCATTGTAGTTCCACACAGATGGCATCTTGTGTGTAGGCTATATAAAAAAGTTCAAACTCTTTGCATCTTCCGCAAGACCCCAAGTGTAATGGAGAGGAAGAGGAAGAGAGAGCAAGAGGGAGAGGGAGAGGGAGAGGGAGAGAGGTTGGCAGTTATCCACTGGGTGGACTGTAACTTATAGTCCAACTGGTTGCAGCTTCCACCAATTGGACGGGTTGTGTGTCGTACACAAACGAAAGGTTAGAAGTTATCCACTGGGTGGACTATAACTTATAGTCCAACCGGTTGGACTTGAGACCTCATTCATATGTGTGTGTGTAGTTTCAAATGCTGAGAGACAGCCACAACCACACAAGCCATTCAAAGGAGATCTGACACAACAAGAGTGGGAAACAAACTAATTGCATAATGCTACTTAATGTATCATATTTTTTAAGCAAAATACCATTAGAAAAAGAAAAGGATAGCTTTGTGGAACTGTTCCACATGGGGCCTAACAGAGTCACACCAACAAGTTTCTAGGGCATCGCACTGCTTGAGGAAAAACCCTATCATAGGAAATAAAAAGAAAGTATTTTGTATTTCAAATTGAGCAAAGCTACGGAAATTTACGTGCTCACCCCTTGGGGGCAATTTGCGCTCTTATTGGTTCACGTGGCTGCTGGCTCCATCCAAAGAAAAAGCTAACTAGTAGCATCCGGTTTTCCTTGGGATAAAAGAATATGGGAAAGGAATAGGTACGGTGTGGTAAGTTCATACATGTGTATACGGCAGTCCATCGTATACACACCATCACCATGGCATGAGATCCAATCTGCCCATCACGTGGGTCCCACCATATAAATCCCTTTTTTCCAGGCCAATTCCCTAGTCAGATGTTCCACAATGTTAGATAGAGTCAAATGGCTCTAAAAAACTTACCCAAAGATTTTCCAAAGCATAAAAACAGTTTGTCCCAACTGATTGACAACTTAGATCTCATGTTCATGTGCCATGATTGCAAACTTGGTGGCATGTAAACAAGTTGATGCAAAACTGTGACCCTCTTCACATGATGCATGGCTTTGAAGTACATATCCCCCCTGGTTTCCAAAGAACTCATCCTCAAGATGGAAACCGGTGTCACTTTTCAAATTTGATGCAGCTCCAAGTTGTGTCTTCTTCAATATTGGTAAAAGATGGTGATGAAGTCCTTGGTGTCAACTAGGAACAATTAGGACTGGATCGTGTTCTTTCTCTTGTGACTCTAGACTCTAGTATGGGTCATCTTCTGGCCAGTCACCTCCAAAACTGGATCCCTCAGTCTGTTTTTTTTTTTCTGAAGGAAATGATTACAATTCAATTGTGAAATGGAAACAGAGTTTCCAAAACAAAAACACGAATGCTTACAAACAGCCAAGGCTAACTCGGCCTTGGAGATACAGGAGACATCATCCCCCCAAACAAACAAAATGTTTAACACGGAAGATAAGACGCTAACCTTACAAAGAATTAAAAATAACAGGGATGCATCCTTCCCTCTGTTCACAGGATCTCGTTTAGCATACTCATCTTTGTCATAGCCTGTGTATTCTCGTCACTATCATCGATGTTCAACCATATCACAGCAACAGCATTTGTCCTGTCATCTTCTTCAGTTGTCCCATCCATGGAATCCTCAACCAATCCAATCACGCATTCATCTTGGAACGTGATGCTTTTGCTAGACACAGTCCTTGGGATTTTAAGGTACAATAGACTGAGATACTGTTGGTCTTATCTGACCCACCATGGATGTACCATACCCCAAAAATTTCCAAGCTGGGTAATCCTAGCTACCAACTTTTTGGCCTTTCTCAGTTGAATATGGACAGTTGGCAGTATTTCTCTTCTTAACAACTTATTTACAGGCTAACAAGTTGGTTGATTCCTCAGCCACATACAATGTGTGAAATCTTTCCTAAGAATGGTGGCATTCCTCATACTTTATTTTGTTCTCTTTAGATCTCTATCTCATTATTAAGTTTGTTATTAATTAAAAAGAAAGCATATGTTGATCCAAAGTTAGTGATCACAATATGAAATTGCCTGCTTTTCTAAGAATTTCTCATCTTTCTATGCAGATGAATTATATGATCCTCACCCCAAGGATACGCACTGCAAACTCAGTTTTAAGTTTGCACATGCGAGGTCATGCTTCAGTAGTCAAGACCATTGGTCTGTTTGGCCCAACATGGATGTGGCCTGGCCCAAAATAACCCAGATTGGATAATTCTAGTTAATAATCCTTGGACCTTCTTCATTTGCATGTGGACCTTTGAGGTATTTCTGTTCTTAAAAGCTCATGATCCACCAATGGTAGAGACCAATAGACCAAGGGTATGAATCACTCATGGGCGTGACACTTGCATAAAATAACAACCCGAGTAATACTGTGCACATCCTCAACTTGAGGATCATATAATTCCTCCTCTACACGATGGCTTGCAAACAATATCCACGGCTGAAAAACCATTAACGGTTACACTTACACTTAAATGAGATCAGAAAATGAGGATAGCCGTACCTGTTCTGCAACCATTGTACTGAGTTGTGCATCATTTGCCTGACAGAATGGAAATAAATAAAATAAACTTTCCTTCAGAACCTTCATATTATAAGGTAATACTACTGTCCAAATAAATAAACAGTACACAAGTCAAGAACCAATTAAAACTCCATGTGAACGGTAAACTCACACTTCCAAAAACATAAACCCACCATCCATACATTCGTAAGAGAGAGAGAGAGAGAGAGAGAGAGAGAGAGAGAGAGTTACTACTATGTAGCCCAATTTCTAAAAGTTCTCGGTGCGTGTTTGAAGACATTTTTTATTTAAATTTCCCAAAAAATACCAATCCTCCATGTAAGAGATTCCCATTTGAAGTCGCAAGAGCATTTACAAATGCTTTTATACAAGTTTTTTGCGGTTGATAATATATTGAAGACACAGGGTGTTTGCTGTTGATAATATAATAATAATGCATACCCATTTAATGTGTTTCTCCAAATCAGAAATCACATTGAGAGAAACCACTCGCACTAATCAACGAAGCTCGAATATGCTCTCTCTTTAATTGGCAATTATACTGCATTGTCAGACACTTGACCCCTTGTGACAACAAGATCAAGAGCAAAGAGTGTAAGGGAGAAGATTAACTTGAAGCACAGAGAATTCTGAAGGTGGGGAAGGGGAAGGAAATTTGATTTTCTTAGTCAAGAAAGACAAAGATACAATGCACGGCTCAAACTAGCAGTGTTTTAGCTCTGTCCAGCATTCTGTACAGATAACCCCACCTTTTCAGTGACACATGACTGTTTATCTGGTGGTCCCCACCTTCGATGGAAGATGCTGCAAATAACTCCAAGCCAACTTGCAAGTAAATGGATGGCTAAAAGTAGAACATATCCAACTCTTCATATACAACAGAAAAAGGTCCACCAATCAGATGGCCGTGGTTGTTCAATGCAGGAGATTCCCAGTCCAGCATCTGCCCACAGCATATCCCACCAAATGAACACCAAAGGTGGGGCCCACAAGTACACAGTTCCAACCCGAGCAAAGATCCCCTCAGGTTTCAATCTTATTCTGCGAAACCAAAACCCCGCACAGCCGTACCTCACAGCCAATCAAAATGAAATACGAAATGAACAATTCACCCAAGTCTGTAACGGGTTCGGGTCCCATTTCATGAGAATTGAACAAGTTCAGTACCTGCTGACGTTGAACGTAGTCGGATTTGATGGAAGCTATCGACGCGAGGAGCTCCGGAAGCGGCAACAGCTTAGCCACCTCCCGAACGGCGGCCTCTTTGGCTTCGATGCCGAGATCTTGTATCATCATGTTTCTTTGATTATCTCAGCAATCTCGACCTCAAAAAATCCAGCCTAGAGAAGAAATGAAAGAAATCAAGAAGAAGAAGAAGAAGAAGAAGAAGAAGAAATGGGAGTCTGGAAAATGAAATCGAGAAAATTCAAATGGAAAGAGAGAAGAAGAAAAACCCTAGAATTTTGAATTTGAGCGCCTTGAACTTCTACTGGAAGGGAGAAACGAAGGATTTTGCAGAGACGCTCAGACAGAGAGCGAGATCTTCTCTTCCACAGCGGAAGCCTGTTTCGGTTTTTTCTGATTCGGCTGCCGATACGAGAAAAAAGAGGGTCCGGACACAAAATAAACTGTGGCGAATCGCGGAAATAAATATCGTGTAGGTGAATCACGGAACACGTACCGAAGCGGCACACACCTGTGACGAATCCGGGCCATTTAATTGGCGGGTTACCTATGAATTGAAGGTTTTGCACCATTCATCACATGGATTACTCGTTCTCGGTGAATACCAGTCATTGGTAATTTCTTCTCCGACCGTTCATTTAATTCGTTTAAGGCTGCTCCACCTGATGGGAAAATGGGCCAGATTCATGGTTCGTGTCATTTTCAAGGTTTTCACCATCCTGTCGTTAACCATATCCCGCACGTGGCACGGGTCCGCGATTCACTTTTTCAATTTATCGTCGCGCGTATCTTCGCCGACTTCCCATTGCAGCTAGATATAATACCGATATTCGCTCCAGGAGAGATTCAGGGGTGGGAAGCGGATTGGCTGGTGTACGTGTCGTGCGAAGACCAGCGCTGACGTTCATCGAGCTCTGTGTTGTACGAGCAGTTTAAAGTATATCAAAGTTACATGGGTGCTAAAATAATGTATTTATTATGTATACATGGTTCATCTAATTTTAGAAATCATTTTAGATCCTGAGACAAAAAATAAATTATTTACAACGCTCAAATGGACCACACCACAAATAGCAGTGGTGATTTTCTCCCTTAAAACGTTCACAGGGCCCATAAAAACATTTATTTTCCATCCAATCTGTTAATAAAGTCAAAAATACCTAGACTAATAGTAAAAACAAATATCATATTGATCCAAAACTCCCGTGACCCTAAAAGGGTTTCAATTGTATAAGTTCAATCTCCCACTGCTTTTTGCAGTGGTCCACTTGATCTTTGGATCTTTCTTATTTTTAGTCTCAAGACTTAAGACTAGATCTCCTAATGGATGGATGGTTTGGATATAATACATACCTCATGATGGAACCCACAGAACTTGCCTACGTCAATACAGCGGCTATATAGCTAATGTGTAGTACACCAGCCAATCCGCTTCCCAAGGGGTGAGCCAGGCAACAGCCTGCCGTGTAAAAGTTGATTCAGCTGCATCCTAGATACTGCAAAACGGTTTCGCTACTCCCCTGCCACCAGCCAATGGTTGGTGGTCGTTACTCCGTGAGCCCATCATGATGTAAGTATTTCACCCATGTCGTCCATCTATTTTTCGGATCATTTTATGTCATGAGACTAAAACCTGTTTGGGGCCATAAAAGTTTTGGATCAATCTAATCTTTGTTTTTTCCCTTCATCTGACCTGTATGACCTAATCAATCGATTGGATGTCAAATAAACAGTGCAATGGGCCTTAGTAGGATTTTAATGGTGGATATTCAATCACTATTGTTTTCCTGTGGTGTGGTCCACGTGAGGTGTATATCCTTCTCGTTTTTTGTATAAAACACTAAAATGATCTGTAAAAATGGATGAAAGGAATGGATGAAACACATACATCATTGTGGGGCCCACAGAGCACCGACCACCAGCCACGGCGCTGGTGGCAGGGGGAGTAGCCAATCATTTCGGATGAATTTCTTGCCACGGAAGCCAGGTAGAGCCCACCATGATACTTGCGAGAAATTCACCCCGTCCGTCCGTTTTGGCAGATCATGTTCATGACATGGGACTAAAAATGAGTTAGATAGTGAGGATTGAACGTCAACCGCTGAAACACTAGTGTGGCTGCATAAGTTTTAGATCAGCTTAATATTTGTGTGTTTTCAACTCATCCCAGTCGGAATGACCCTGTGGTCGGCACGGATGGCATATAAAAATAACAGTGGAACTCAGGGAGGTTTCATCGATAAGCATCTCTGCCTACTAATTTTCTGCCGTGTGGCTAACTTTAATTCTTGATCAGTCACATTTTCAACACCATATCCTAACATAAGCTGATAACACGGATGATTGGATTTGATTTCTAACAAACATCACATCGAGCCCTACTTAATTCCTCATCTCATGAAGTAAGTGGGAAATGGTTTAAGCAAGCCATCCCCACGGATTGCATTCCAGACAGAGTCTCGAAAGATGGGCTACGTTTATCACCGTCATCTGTTTTGACAAGTCATGCGAAGACGCGATCTTGAAAGATACAAAACTCAAAGCAGAATACAACATTACACATGAAGGATTGACAGTTTAAAGATTTATAGAGGCACAGGAGATTTGAATCTCATCTCATTAGATAAGACTAGATATGATTGTATGAACCATTTGAATGGCAAATGAATATAACCGTGGAACTACAGAGGCTTCAACAGTAGCTAGTTTATCTAGCTATTTTTTACTGTCGTGCTGCCCTCGCGAATTTTAGTACTGCCTCAGTTATTGGATGACGTCCTAACATAAACCGTTAGAATTGGGATTCTCTGCTTGCTTGAAGCTGGAAAATCATGTTTAATTTCTTGCATCTTGATTGATCCGTGGATTGCATTCCAACCTACGGCACAAAGTGATAACAATTACAATGAAAACGAAAAGTAAAAAAAAAATTTCTTGATAATCTTATCATTTAAAAAACCTTTTGTATTTTTCTTTCCAACTCCTATAAACATTTTAGCACAGATTAGAATCACTTAGAATACCTTAATCCACTTTACACCCTATATACAGTATTATACCCGAAATAGGAAACAATCCACACAATTATGCAAAATCGTGTACGCCATTTATTTAAACATCAGTCAATCAATATCGCTTGTAATCGTTTATTGATTGAACATGGCTTAAATTGTCTAGAGGTCAAACTGTACATGTTGATGCAGATTTCTGATACACCTCCTTCCTCGTCTGTCACTTGCACAAGGAATGCGTAAAGGGGGACCCTGGCTAAAGCCGAGGAACCTTCGATGCTTAAGTTAGTAACTGGGTTGAGGAGAAGGACTTTTAGAGGTAATTTTTGCGTACCTTTGATCATGGAGAACCCTTCTTTTATAGAAGCGAAAGGTCCCGGTGTGCGGGGATTCTCTTTCTGATTTCTAGGAGATTTGATTTGTTTCCAGATTTCACCCGATCCCGAGATCCTCGGGATCGGAGATCTTCATACAAAATTGTAGGGATGGTATTTAAAACGACATTGTCTCTTCCTTTCTCTGCTCGGCCTTAGGCTGACTCTAATAATATGAGTCTCGGCTGGCTGCAAAGACAGGGTTATTGGCCTTCTGTCGGATGAAATAGAATCAGTTTCTGGCCGATGTCCTCCCTCAATCCGATAGCCAACATTATAACCGGCCTAATATAGGTCGATTTTATGGTCAGTCTAGTGACTTCCAGCATTCGAGCTTTAGTTGGCTCCTTTAGACGTTGCTGCCTCGTTAGCCGAGTCAACTTTATGCGTCTAATATATTCCACCTATGGCTCTTGACTCTTTGAGTCTCGGTCAGGATTCATTTCCTATAATCTGAGCTGAGTCTCCCTTTTAGACTTTCGCTTGCCTCGGTCCGAACTGTTTGCCTCAGATTCTTGGGCAGTGTCAGTTGAGTTGGTGCATTCCATAACCGAGTCTCCGGACTTGTCATATTTTTCCCAACAGTAAGCCCCCTTACTCCATGTGTCAGTCGTGTTGACGCTAAGGAGTAACGAATTTCTGAGTCAGTTTACGTTAGAGACCGATGTTATGATGGAGCATTTAATGCTTCTTGTGTCGTTCTTAACGTACGTCGAATCGTTGCTCGAGGTCGCATGTGCGGACAGCCATTAGAACATTTTGTTCACCTGTGGGCGTTAGACACGTGGCGAGGGCGTTACTTGCGTCAGTCGGCGTGCACCACGTGTCGGGCGGGGGAGTTGAGACAGGCGTCGATTCGACTCCTCCTTAAATGCCCCTGCCACGTAGCACGACTATAAAAGGAGGAGCGAGACGTCCTTTTCCCATTTTCGCGTGTCCAATCCTTCCATTTTCTCTTCTTTCTCGCTGTGACCATCCTCTCCGCCATTTTCATTCTCATTTTTCCTTTAGCTTCTCCATCTGTGCATTTTTCGCCTCTCCGGTGAGTTTTCCTCTCCCTCCTTTCCTTTTCTGTCTTAATGGATTCTTCAAATCCCCGGGAAGGGTTTTCCGGCAATGAGGACGAAACGAGACATTTTTGGGATGTCTCGGAATCACCCACATTGTTAACGGAGATGGCGATTAGCGCTAACGAAGCGTTTCAGTTCTCTAAACGATTGTCTGGGACTTCAGCAGAACGCCCTGCGCAAGCAGGTCCTTCTGGTCTGATTACTGCCCCTGGTAGGCCTACCCCTCATTTTCCTAAGGATGATCTGAAAGAAGAGAATAAGGAGTTTGAGGACCCCACTGAATCGGTTCCTCTTAAAAGGTCGACTAGGACCGTTGAGTCGGCAGAAGAAGAGGGAGATGATGCCTAGGGAGGAGAAGTTGGAGACGATCAGAGGGGTCCAGTCCATTCGGTTTTAACTGAAGCGGATTTGGACAGAATCTGAGTCGGGTATCATGTCCCTGACTCGGTTATTATTCGTCTCCCCCTCCCAAGTGAATTGCTCGACCATCCTCCTCCTGGGATGGTCGCGATCTTCCAAGTCCCCATGCAATGTGGCTTGCGCTTGCCCCTTCAACCCGTTGCTCGGGATTTTCTTTCTCGACTTCGAATAACTCCCGGGCAAATAGTTCTGAATGGATGGAGAAACTTATTCGGATGTTTAGTGTTGTGGGCTGAGGCAGAACAGCCCCCACTGACCATTGATGAGTTCCTCTATCTGTACCAAGTACGTCCAAACCCTCAGCAGCCCGGCTGATACTTTTTGAGCGCTTGGCAGAATAAGGACGGCTCTTTGATAACTGACCCTCCTACCTCTAACAAGCACTGGAGAGAGAGGTGGTTTTGGGTGTGGGGTCGCTGGGAAACTGTCGAGTCTGGATTCTTTGAACCTCGCATTCCTCGGACATTATGTGAAGCAGGTGACTCGGCGTGTTCTTTCTATGTCTTTTATCACTATGATTCTTCTGAGTCTAACTAGACGCGTTTTGCAGACGTCCCTAATAAAAGGCCGAAGTTAGGAGCCAACGCTATAGCACGGATTAAGGAACTGAGGGCGCTAAGTCCGGAAGATCGGTCTTGGAAGAATTTTCTTCAGCCAGAGCGTCTTATTCTCTCGGGCCTAGATTCCGCTGTGACAGGTATCCTCTATTTGATCTGATGCGCTTCTTTTGGCTTTTTTACTTAATCCTGTACTTCTCCTGAACTGTATTCAACTTTTTTACCTCGTCTGATGTAGATATGGCTGAAGCTCAGCCCCTTCTGAAGCCAGCTTCCAAGATGAAAGCTCCGCCGAGGTCGATGCTTCTGTCGGAGCCTCGGCCTTCAAAGAAGGCAAAGACGGCTTCAAAGGCTAAAGAGCCATCTACCTCTGCAGTCCCTGCCTCGGTTGCCCCAACCGTGGTCGTGCTCTCTGACCTTGAAGAGAGACCGGAGGAGGGGGAGGAGTTTCCTGAGCCAGAATCCGTTGCCAAGCAGGTCCCGGAACAGAGGGAGGATCAGAGAGGAGAGACTTCAAGGGGGGAGATGACTCAATAGGAGCATTCGCCTTTTCAGAAGATCGTGTCGAGAATGGTCCCTTGGGCCATCGCTCACGGAAGCGAGAGAGACTTCGCTAATCTCTATAACGCTCCCTCGACGCAAACTCTTGGTCATGCGGCGAAAATACTCCTTGAGGTAATGTTTGCAATCTCCTTTTTAGTCTTGGTGATTCGGTATTAACTTCACATCTTTCTTTCGCAGTTGGCCCCTTGTTTGGTTAAGGCCTGCTCGGATCTGACTGCGGCCCAGAAGCAGACGGCTGAGGCAGAAACTAAAGTTGAGGTTGCTTTGACTCAAGTTGTCGTTCTGTCGAGCAATTTGGGACTCACCAGGAAGGTCGCCAATGATGCCAAAGCCGAATGTGCTCGCGGCCTTGCTACTGACAGAGGCTCAAGAAGAGAGTCGGCGAATTCATCAGGCTCACGCATATTACGCAGATGAATTGGCTCGGACCAAGGCTGAGGCTGAGGCGGCTCTTCAGAGGGCCATGGATGAAGCCAATGAGGCGAAGGAGGCAAAGGATCTGGCCGTGGAGGCCTTTCTTGAGTCCCAAGAGTTTGAATAAGAGAGAGATCGCTTGTATCAGAGTAGGTACACCGCTTGTATTCATCTGATGAAGCAGTCTTTTCCCGACTTGAGCTTTCGGGATTTGATGAATGTGCCTCTAAATCCGAGGGGCCAGAAGCTGAGGCCGCCGAGTCCATTGATGCTGCGGCTGGTGTCGAGGTCAAAGCAACTCCTGAGGTTGCTGGGATTGCTCCAAGTGGTGGTAGCCGAGTCTGAACTACTTAGCTCCTGGTGAACCTTGGAGTTGATTTTTAGTACCATCATCAGCTTCACTTTTGGTACCATCATCAGCTCCATTTTTTTCACTCACACCAACTCTTCAAGCAGACCGAGCTCCGGAGCGGGCTCAAGAGTATCTTCAGCCGAGGGAGAAGCTCGTCTATTACAGCCAACCTTTTCTTTTGCTTTTAAGACCTTTACTCTATCAATGTAATGTCGAAGCAGGATGTAACTCAGTGTAACAAACGTACTAATAAATGAATATACTTAGTTTTCTTTTATTCATCTTGACTCAGTTTACATGCTTGTCATTTTTGAGTTTTTTTTGTTGAACGCTCTGCTAGGCCGACCTAGGGATAGTAGATATTTAGATGCTCGGCATTCCACAGATGAGATAGCAACTGTCCGGTCAGGTCTTCCAATCGGTACGTTCCTGGTCTGATGGTGCTCAAAACGATATAGGGTCCTTCCCAATTGGGTCCTAATGTGCCCACACCAACTTCCTTTGTATTTAAGAACATTTTTCGGAGAACCATGTCCCCGACTCAAAATCGCCTGACTTTGACTCGGGTATTGTAGAACCAAGCTACTTGTTATTGCCGAGCCATCATTCGTAACTGAGCTTTTTCTCTTTGTTCATCCACAAGATTGAGTCCGAGGGCTAAGAGTTGTTCATTATCTTATTCATTGAATGAACCGACTCGGGCCGAAGGCAACCCGATCTCGACTGGGGTGACGGCTTTCGAGCCATAAGCAAGGGAGAAGGGAGTCTCTCCTTTAGTGGTTCGGGCCATGGTTCAGTATGCCCACAATATCTTCAGGAGTTCTTCAGCCTAAGCTCCCTTGGCTCGGTCGAGCTTGGTTCGAAGATGTTGTTTGATGATCTTATTGACCGCTTCAACCTGTCCATTGGTTTGAGGATGGTGGGACGATGAGTACACATTTCTGATTTCGAGATTGTCGCACATCTCTCGAAAGCTCCTATTATCGAATTACTTCCCATTGTCAGTAATAATAGTCCGGGGTATACCGAACCGATAGACAATGTTTTTTCATACAAAGTCTGTAATCTTTTATTCAGTTATCTTCGTCAATGGCTCTACCTCAGCCCACTTTGTAAAGTTATCCACTGCCATGACAACAAACTTAGTTTGGCCTTTCCCCATAGGGAGTGGTCCGATTATGTCAATCCCCCATTGTGCAAAGGGCCAAGGACAGGTCATGGGTGTCAGTTCTTTGAGAGGTTATCTCGGGATTGCCGTGAATCGCTGGCCTTTGTCGCATCTTTGGAAGAGCTTACGAGCGTCGTGCTGGATAGTCAGCCAGTAATATCCATGACATAAGACCTTGTGTGCGAGTGATCGTCCTCCTGAATGATTTCTGCAGATCCCATCGTGGATTTCCCGCAACACGTAATCGGCTTCACTGGAATTCATGCATAGTAAGTAGAGCTGTACACGAGCAGGCTAAACTCGGGTACTCGCTCGACTGGACTCGGAATACTCGACTTGATGCTCGACTCGTCTGAGTTAGAGCTGAGTACGAGCAGTTTTTTCCTACTCGTTTTGAGTTCGAGTAGAGTACGAGCAATGTAGTACTCGACTCGTTGCTCGACCAGGGCCATATATACATTTGAAGCCCTAGTCCCGGTCGCTTTCAGCTTTCACCCACTCACCCAAATCGAAAAAATAAACCCTCCCTTTTCCTTCCCTCCCTCCCATCGGCCAGCGCCCGTCCCTACGGACCCTACCCATTTGGTCATTCCCTCTCTCTCTCTCTCCCCTGTCCCTCTTCTTCCCTCTCTCTCTCTCACTCTCTCTCCATGTCGCTCGTCCCTGCGGCCTGTCCGATGCCCGTCCGCAGCTCGTCAGTCATCACTGCCCTACCCTGTCCGCACTCCGCAGCTCGTCCTTACCCTGCCCGGTGCCCCTATCCCTTCTGCAGCTCGTCCTTGGCCTGCCCGACGCCCCTGTCCGCAGCTCGTCCCTGCCTTGCCCTATCCGCAGCTCGTCCCACCCCTACCCGGTGCCCTTGTCTGTCCATCAAGTAAGAATTTCGCTTTGATTTTGATGAATTACAGAATCTATGTGTTGATTTTGATGGATTACAGAATCTATATGTTAGGCCCACCATTTTGTGTCCGGTGCCCCTGTCCGTCCGCAGATTCGTTGTTACATACGAGGTTTGCTAAGCAGGGAGTCCCTGCTCGTTGTTACATACGAGGTTTGAAAACTCAGACTCGACTCGACTCATTTATTACTCGTACTCGGGCGAGTAGAGTACGAGCAGGGAGTCCCTACTCGTTGGCCGAGTACGAGCAGCACTCGGGCGTTAAGAGCCGAGTACGAGTATCGCCCTACTCGACTCGACTCGACTCGTGTATAGCTCTAATCGTAAGAGGGGAGCATAGTAGCCTTTCTTGTAAAGCACCCCATTGAGCATGGTAAAACAAGAAGCTCGGATCTTGAGCTGCCGAGCCTCAGCACGATCGTCGGGCAACTCTCCCTTGTCGAGGTATCGGAAATCGGATCAAGCCAAGAAGATTCCGAATCAATTGTATGTACGGTCGAACTAAGTGGTTCATTGATACTTGGCTTAGCGACGTACTTGATTGGAATGGACCTGGGTATATCGTCTTCGTTAGCAGAGGCGAGTCTCGCTAATAGATCGACTTTGACATTTTCTGTTCGAGGGATCCGAGTGATGACACAAAGCTGAAAGTCGCGGATTAGTTCCTTAACTTTCTCCATATACGCTTTTCAGTTGTTCTTTTCGCGTTTGATACACGTTGGTGACTTGATTGACGACTAGCTATGAATCGCTGAAAACGTTGAGGTGCATGACACCTAAACTAGCCACAAGTCGGAGGCTAAGCAATAAGGCTTCATATTCTGTTGTATTGTTCGATGCTTGAAATCTGAGTCTTAAAGCATACTGCATGTAAGTTTAATCGGGAGTTTCCAACACAACTCCTGCCCCGCTTGCCTTAGAGGTGGAGGTGCCATCGACATACAGCTTCCAAGGGATTGGGTCGGGCGTTGACTCTGGTGAAGCGGTCGTTGATTGTTCGGTAACATGCTCTGTTGTTGAATCGCCTTTTGGTGTCACCTCAGTAATGAAGTCAGTCACGGCTTACCCTTTGATCGCTACTCTCGACTTATACTGAATGTCGAATTCACTAAGTTCAATCGCCCACTTCGCAAGTTGGCCGGATGCTTCCGATTTTTGTAGAATTTTGACTCAGTGGGAGATCGGTCACGACGATAATGGTATGAGCTTGAAAATATGGCCGAAGTCGTCGTGAGGAGACTACCAAAACTAGGGCCACTTTCTCCAGGAGTGGATATCTTGTCTCTGCCGATAGTAGTGCTTTGCTGACATAGTAAACCGGCAGTTGTTTTCCTACGTGCTCCCATATCAGGGCCGAGCTAACCGCTGCCTCGGATACTGTAAGATACAACAGTAGGGCTTCTCCCAACTCGGGTTTCGATAAGAGAGGCGAAGATCCGAGATAAGACTTCAATTGCTAGAACGCTGCTTCGCACTCTTCTGTCCAATCCACCGTTTATCGTCCATTTAATTGTTTGAAGAACGAAAGACTTTTATCGATGCCTCGAGAAAGGAAACGGTTGAGTGCCGCTACTCGCCCAGTCAATCTTTGTATGTCTTTGATAGTTTTCGGAGACTCCATGTCGAGCAATGCCTTAATTTTTTTCGGGTTCGCCTCGATTCCTCGCTGGCTGACTAAGAATTTAATGAACTTTCCAGAGCTCACCCCAAAGGCACACTTACTCGGGTTCAATTTCATTTGGAACTTGAGCAAGATCAGGAACATTTCTTCTAGGTCGGCTATATAGTCGACCGCGTGTACACTTTTGACGAGCATGTCATCAATGTACACTTCCATGGTTCGGTCGATCAACCGAGCAAAGATTTTATTCACTAATCTTTGATAAGTTGCTCCAGCATTTTTCAAACCAAATGACATCACTCGGTAACAATAAAGACTTTTGTCGATGACAAAAGTGGTCTTAGATTTATTAGACTGATGCATTACAATTTGATTATACCCTGAATAAGCGTCCATAAAACTAAGAAGTTCATGCCCCGCGGTACTATCCACCAACTGATTGATCCTCGGAAGAGAAAAGTTATCCTTTGGGCAAGCTTTATTTAGGTCAGTATAGTCGATACAGACACGCCACTTTCCATTAGCTTTCTTCACAAGTACGGCATTGGTTACCCATTCCGGGTAGTATATCTCTTCTATGAATTTGGCCTTGAGGAGCATGCTGACCTCTTCTTCAGTGATAGCGTACCTTTCGGGGCCGAGTGGACGTTGCTTCTGTCGGATTGACCTGTAGGTCGGATCGATGTTGAGTCGGTGAGTGATTACTGATGAATCGATTCCCGGCATGTCTTCATGGCTCCACGCAAACACATCAACGTATTGTTGGAGAAGGGTTATTAGATTATCTTTTAGAGGAGATTATAGAGACGAGCCAATTTGTACCATTTTGGATTCATCTGCCTCGACCAGAGGTACCGAGATAAGGTCTTCCACCGGCTGTCCTCGTTCGTGAGTTCCGACACGAGGATCCAGTGACTCAATCGTAGATACCTCGGTTGGAGCTTTTACAGCGGTCGCATAGCAACGTCTTGCGTCTTGTTGATCTCCTTTAACGACTCCTACTCCCGACTCATCAGGAATTTCATGGAGATGTGATATGTGGATATAACGGCCTGAAGGAGGCTGAGAGAGGATTGACCGAGTATAGCGTTATAAATAGATGACTGATCAACTATTAGAAAGTCGACCATCATTTGAAGGGTTTCCAGTAGTAAGCTGCAGCAAGATGACTCCTTCTGGGAGTATCTGTCCTCTTGAGAATTCAATCAATGGGGTACGAATCAGCCGCAATGCCGATCGTTCAACACCCATTTTCTCGAACGCCTAGGCGAACAGCACGTCGGCAGATGATCCGGTGTCGACGAGTATGCTGAACACCCTTCGATTCGCAATGGTGAGAGTGATGACTAATGCATCATCATGGGGATGGTGAATGCCTTGAGTGTCTTCATTGGTGAAAGATATACAATATTTTTCTCTTTTCTTTTCTTTTTGAGGCCGAGTAATGACTAGGATCTTGGACTCAGGTCGACTAATGCTTCTGGCGTGATTTTTCTGAGCATTGTTTGAATCGCCCCCGCCTCAGTGACCGCCGACGATAGTTCAGATTTCCTCCGTGGGTCGGATGTCACCCGGACATTCTTCCGTTGTCCCGATTCTTTCGACGTGCTCTCTGAGTCGGCCATCTCGGATGAGTCTTTCAATCTCTTCCTTCAGATGAAAACAATCACTCGTACTGTGGCCATGATCGCGATGGTAGTGACAATATTTATCTTTATTCCAGCGGTTCGGATTACTTCGGAGCTTATTCGGCCAATTGACAAATCCTTCACCCTTGATTTCCATCAGCACTTGCTCTTGAGGCTTGTTGAGTGGGGTATAGGTTGAAAACTTTCGGTCGAGCCGTTTTCCCGACTTTCGTTCATCACGCGCTCATTCGTCCTTACGCTTCTTTCCTCCGGCTGAGTCAACTTCCTTTTTAGCTGACTCTTTAGCCTGGGCTTTTGCATTTTGGGTGGCCTCACGTAAATTCCTCGTTTCCTCGGCGTCCGCGTACTTATCCGACCGACTGATGAATTCGGCCAAGCTCTCAGGCGGATTCTTGTATAAAGACGTCAGAAATGGCTTGTCTCTAACACCCTGCATGATAGAATTGAGTGTTTTTTCTTCCGAGTGCTTCCGAACTTAGAGCGACTCAAAACTGAAGCGTTTGATGTAGTCTTTCAGTAGTTCTCCCTCCTTCTGAACTATGTTGTTCAGATGGGTAGGGGGCTTCGACTTCTTCTTCCCGCCAATGAAATTGGTGAGGAAGGCATCGCTAAGTTCTGCGAACGTGCTGATGGATTTTGGTTTCAACTGCTTGAACCAAAGTCAGGCTACGTCGGCTAAGGTGAGGGAGAAAGCTCGGCACATTACGGCATCAAAGGCATCATGCAGTTCCATATATGTTCGGAAGCATTCGATGTGCTCTGTTGGATCGGTTTTACTTGTGAAAGGCGTAATCTACAAGAGGCGAAACCTTTCTGGAAGCCGAGCTTGCATTACTTCTTCAACGAACGGAGACGCTTTTGTTTTGGTCCTGGTTGGGTGTGTATCCCGACTATGCCTCATGTCTGCCATCTCTTCTAGCACTTCTTTTTTAAAGTCCTGAAGGTCAGCTTTCCAAGGTTTGTTGCTTTCTGCTACACCTTCAACCGGAGGCTGGCTACGCCTTCTTCGATCTATCTCGTGTCAGAGATCAGAAGGAGGTAGCACGGCAGTCGCGGAATGAGCAAGCGCTGACTTGGGCGACCCATGGGGCTGACTCGGCTGTGCTAGCGACTGCGGGGCAGTGGGCTGAGGGTCGGCAACTTGTTGTGGAACGTTCATCGCCCGTCCTTGTTGAAGCTGCTGAGTTTGTTGACGATGCATCTGCTCCAACATTTGTTTCATAACATTTATATTGGCTCTGAGCTCCTGGACCTCCCAATCCAATCGTCCATTTCCTCGATCCCGCTGGGTATTCCTAGTTGCAGCAGATGCCGCTGGATGAGCCGTGGAACCTTGTTGATCGTCAGGTTTGTTTTGAGCTCCCTGTGTCCCATCTGGGCTTGATGGTCCAGCGTTATCAGCCTCATTTGGTTCACTGGGAACAGTTTTTTTGGTTCTTGCCATTAATGCTCACTTGAAATTTTTGGATAGAGCCTGAAAAATGACTTTTGTATCGTTTCCCATAGACGGCACCAAACTGTTGATGCAGATTTCCGATACACCTTCCTCGTCCGTCACCTGCACAAGGAATACATAAAGGGGGACCCTAGCTAAAGCCGGAGAACCTCCGATGCTTAAGTTAGTAACTGGGTTGAGGAGAAGGTCTTTTAGAGGTAATTTTTGCGTACTTTTGACCCTGGAGAACCCTTCTTTTATAGAAGTGAAAGGTCCCGGCGTGCGGGGATTCTCTTCCCGATTTCTAGGAGATTTGATTTGTTTCCAGATTTCACTCGATCCCAAGATCCTCGGGATCTGAGATCTTCATACGAAATTGTAGGGACGGTATTTAAAACGACATTTTCTCTTCCTTGCTCAACTCGACCTTAGGTTGACTCTAATAATATGAGTCTCAGCTGGCTGCAAGGACAAGGCTATTTGGCCTTCTATCGGATAAAATAGAATCGGTTTCTGGCCGATGTCCTCCCTCAATCCAATAACTGACATTATAACTGGCCTAATATGGGTCGATTTTAGCATTCAAGCTTTAGTTGGCTTCTTTAGACGTTGTTACCTCGTTAGCCGCGTCAACTCTATGCATCTAATATATTTCACATATGGTTCTTGATTCTTTGAGTCTCAGTCGGGATTCATTTCCTACAATCCAAGCTGAGTCTCTCTGTTAGGCTTTGGCTTGCCTCGGTCCGAACTGTTTGCCTCGAATTCTTGGGCAGTGTCAGTAGAGTTGGTCCATTTCATAACCGAGTCTCTGGACTTGTCATATTTTTCCCCAATAGTACAAAAATAGAGTTTCTCGATTGATCGAGCCAAGCGTTCAAAATCCCTTGCTCCAAATAGATTGAAGACATCTAACAACATGCTCATCAAGTGAAAACCGTTATCTTTTCTTTACAAACAAAATATTACCCCACAAAAAAAAAAATCAAATGGGCCACGTTGCGAGAACAATGTAAATTTAGGCCATGACCTTAAATTTTTAAGTGTTATAGCTTACCTTAGTTTTTGAACGACTGAATTTTTGAATGGCTTTGGTGAAAGATACATGCCATGGTAGCACCCATACAAGCCTATGGTTGACCTCCAATACCCATTTATCTATATCGTTGGGTTGTGAATCTAGCTGATTTCTTGCTGCATGGCCACGTCACGCGTAAGGATGCATAAGGATGGATGGCATGATAAAACACATGCATCAATGTGGGGCTAATAGATACACCTGCTTTTGGGACTGGATGACACATTATCTACGTCAATGTAATCCTTTACGCCATTTTCAAACAACAGACAAATTTTGCATGGGACCAAATACAATTCCATAGCACCTCATCCCACGGTCCAAACAAGCCCTGGATTTGGAGTATGATTCGGGTCTAGTGCAAGGGATATTGTAGTGGTTGAATCCCGTGAAATTTCACTGCTTTGGAGCCATTCGAACCCACTGCATCTTATTGTCAAGCATTTGATTTCATATCACAAGTGGATCTCATGGTGAACAATATAAATAGTTAATTGGATGGGAACCACACTGTGGAAGGGAGGTTGATGAATGATCAGATATTCCACTGTAACCTTCAAAGAAAATCTAAACCCAAAAAAGGAGAGACTCGGCAGAAACGAAGTTCAGGTGGGCCACACCACGTATAAATCCACATGAGCTATGGTACTTTGTTTATGTTGTTTTTCTACAACACGTGGATGAGTGTCACGTTTTTAAGCTGATTGCTCTTCAAATTAAAAGCGAAACTCTCATCCTTGTTTGGTGACTCAATAACTAATAGGGCAGACATTTTTTGTTATCTAAAAGCAAAGACTATAAAGTGGGTGAACACCCACCGCTATGGGTGAATATGCCGGGCTCCGTTTCCGCACATCTGTTGACACATCTGTTTCCGCACATCTGTTGAACACCCTTTTCATTAACGCAGCTTCGGTGCATCTGAGGTCGGTAGATCCTTTACTGTGGGCCTACCTTGATGGAATTTCTCTGTATCCATGCCATTTATCTATTTTGAATTATTATTTTAGAACATGATCTCAAAAATCAAGTAGATCCAAATCTCAAGTAGACCATGCCACAAAAATAGTTGTGATTGAATACCCACTATTAAAAACTTCTTAAGGGCCACATTAATGTTTATTTTCCATCTAACCTATTAATAAGGTCACAGATGGATGAAGAGACCTCACAAATATCAACTTGATCTAAAACTTTTGTTGCCCACTATATATAAGTTTTTAATGGTCAGTCACAACTCTTTCCTATGGTATGGTTCACCTGAGATTTATTATTATTATTAATTTTTTTTTTTGGGTTAGCTTAGTAGTACACACCCATGTCAGTACACACACTCCATGTTAGCCAACCCCGCTAGGGATCGATACCAAGACCTCAAGTGTTGAAACGAGGTACTCCACTCAGTTTGCCAGTTGAGGGATGGATCTGGGTGTGGTTCACCTAAGATTTAAATCTGCTTCACTTTTTTTGGATCATACCTAAAATGAGCTTTAAAAATGGATGGACTGCCTGGATGTAAGATACATACATTGCGGTGGGCCCAGTCAAGGATTCACCAAACCTGCCTCCTTTTTTAATCGGCAACGTCTGGGCCGGGCTACAGGTTGTCGGCGTCCCAAGAGTAATACTTGCCTATGTAACTTAACACGGCACACTTAAAACCATTTCCAAGGATGTGAGTTTACTACAACCCCTTTTCACCTGCAACAGAAAGCCCTATAAGGCCCACTGAGATGTACATGCGAAATTCACTTGGTTCGTCAGTTTCGCCTGTAATGTTACAGTAAGTGCCCAAGAATAAGGTAGATACAAAATCTAGGCTTCACCGTGAGAAAAACTAGAGAGGGACATATCCACCATTGAAACCTTCTTAAGGCTCACCAGTCACCATGATGCTTATATGCCAACCAACCTCTTAATAGGGTGACTGCGGCCACTGAATGAATGGAAAACACAAATATCAGCGTGAGAGCAATGTTTGGCGTTGTTTTCAGCACTAGGTGCATAGGCATGCTAGAATTGAAATTGTGGCTTGAATTCAAACCAAAAAAAAAAAATACTCAAAGCACTAAGATAAGCAGTACGTAGTGTATGACGACATCCGATGACATATTAAGCCCCTCACTCAATGTGTAAAATTAGATCAGGCGATATTTAATTAGATGGTGGGTTTCATCCTCTGATGATAGGTTACACATGTCTTTTGTAAGAGAAGATTTTTCAGTACATATAAATAAAAATGGTGAGGAGATTCTTACAGTCGGTCGTGAAGAGCAACTACAAAACACATTTTTCGATTGATGAACTAAATTTAGCGTACAAGTGTAGACTCAAATTACAACTAAAGATTACCAATTACTTGATTAATGCTACAAATCACACTATGAAATGTAAATAGCTGGCTGAAAAGTAAAAGATGATACAAAAAAATGTAATTTGCTTAACAGGGAAAATAAATAATTAAACTATGAAATGTAAATTTATTGGCAAAGATAAATTTGGGTTTAATTGTGTTGGTATGACACGATATTCTTTCTTGCATTCCTCTTATATTTTATAACTATGATCCGACCATTTATGTTGATGCAAAAAACTGGTGCGTCCTCCTCCGTCCTATCACCTGCACAAGAAGGAAACAAAAGAGACCCTGGCTAGAGCCGGGGACCCTCCGATACTAAAGTCAGTGATAGGGTTGTATTAGAGGATTTGTAGGAGAGTTTTCTGCGTACCTTTCACCTTGGAGACCTCTTGTATTTATAGGAATGGGAGGGTCCCATCGTGCTAGGATTCTTCTCCTGGTATCTCGGGGATTTGATATCGATCCGTTTTTGGAATCCACCCGATCCCGAGATCTTCGGGATCAGGGATCCTTTCACTAGATTTTCGGGAAGGTGTCTTTGTTTACGCCATCTTTTACCTTGCTTGGCTCGGTCCTAACCGACTCTAATGATGAGTGAGGCTCGGCTAGCTACAAGGATAAAGCTATTTGCCTTTTGTCGGATGAGATGGAATCGATCTGTAATCGATATCCTCTCTTAATTTGATAGCCGACTCTGTAACCGACCTAAATATGGGTTGGTTTTATGGTCGGTCGGGCGGCTTCTGGGCTTCGGGCCTTACTCGGCCTCTTTGGATGTTACTGCCTCATGTACCGAGTCAACTTTATGCATCTTATATACTTCGCTTTGTGGCTCGTGACTTTGTAAGTCTCGGTCGAGATTTACTTCCTGCAATCCGAGCAAAGTCTCTCCTTTAGGCATTTAGTTTACTTGTCTCGGTCGGGCTTGTTACCTCGGATTCTCGGGCGATGCCAGCAAAGTTGGTCCATTCCATAGCCGAGTCTCCAGACTTGTCCTATTTTTCCCAAAAAGTAAGCCCCCCAACTCCGTGCATCAACTTTGTTGACGCCATGAAGTACAGAGTCGTTGAGTCGGCTTGAGCTGAGACCGACTTCATGATGGATCATTTAATGCTCGCAGGAGTCCTGCATCGTCCAGAGCACACGCCGGTTCATTGATAAAGGCCGCACGAGCGGGCAGCCGTCAAAGCACTTTCCCCGCTTATGAGCGTCAGACACGTGGCGAGGGCGGCGCTTGCGTAATCCAAAATGTGTCACATGTCGGGGGAGTCGAAGCGGACGTCGACTCGACACCAACTTAAATGCTCTCGCCATGTGGCAGGGCTATAAAAGGAGGAACGGGACGCTCCTCTCCCATTTTCACGCGCACGACTTCTCTTTCTTATTTCCGTTTTCGTATTTTCCGCCATTTTTCGTCTTTCGTTTCCGATTTTCGCTTCCACGTTCGCCTCTTTTCCAGTCATTCTCGCTATCTCCGGTGAGATTTAAACTCTCTCCCTCCATTTCATTTTCAATTTCAATATGCATGGTTCCTTAAGCCCCCGGGGGGAGTTTCCGGTGACGAAGGTGAAGCGAGGCCCTCTAAGACGTCTCGAAGTCACCATCGTTGCTGACGGAGATGGCTGCAGGCGCCTGTAGACACTGAAAATCGGCGCCCACGCTGATTTATATGTTATAAATTGGTGGTGGGGTGATTAGGCTGATTTATGAATGTTGGAGTCGCCACTAGCCAATTAATCTCAGAATCTCGCAGTCGGCTAGAACCCGCAGAATATGTAAGGTCGGAGAAATTCGAAGACTCTCCTACCTTAGATTGACTCCTGGTCTGCGATCCGAGATTATTGGTAAGGGACATCGATTACAAAAAGGGAAGGTGTTAGGCACCCTCTTTACCCGTACAAATATACGGTCTCTACTTGGTGTGGTATGAAAATCTCAATGGATGAATGATGTGATCGAAGTAGGACTAAGCACACGTGGATTTCTGATGCGGCAAGATCCGAGATTTCGGCAGGCCACAGAGCATATGTCCAATAATGTGTCTAGAAGGTGAATGTGATGATGCTTATACAAAAAAAAAGTAAAGAAAAGTAGACTAGATCACTAGGAATTTCTGATGTGATAAGATTCAATGTACGACAAGTCACAAAGCATACGTTCACTAGAGATCTAGAGAAGCAGGGGGTTAAGAAGAGAATAGATGTCATGATAAATGCTTGTATGTAAAATGAATGGATCTTTGCTTGATCTTGAGTAGGCTAAGACATGGACCGAACTATGATCAATCTAGGCTAGACTTGTGGGTTGGAAAGGTCAAGAGGAAGGGCTAGGGGGTGGCCAAAAGATTAGAAATTTAGAGGCTTGGGAGCTCCTTCCCTTTCCTTCGCTCTCTTCCTCCCTCTCTCTCTATTTCTTGGATGAGAAGGTGTGTTGTCAAAATGTGAAGAGGAGAGGGCTATTTATAGCCTTCTTCAATGGCCTTTTGGTAAATGTGGGGTTTAGGAAGGGTGAAGCTGATGTGGCAAGTTATGGTTGGTTGAGAAGAGAGGAATGCCACGTGGCGTCCTCTCATTGGCTATTAGAATTAGTAAAATGGTAAATAAGCTCGGATGAATGGGTAATTTCCTAGGAAAGTTGACTTTCGGGTTAAGGGACAGCTGTTGCTCTGAGGACACACGCGTCCGGCGAGCGGCGGTAATCGGAGTACTGCCGGTGGTAGTTCGACTACCGCGGGCGGTAGTCCAACTACCGTCCGGTCGTATGACTAGCTTCGCACACATTTTTTGAGAGAAAATGGTAGTTTGACTACCGCCGACATTAGTCAAACTGCCGCTTCGGTACAGTTTCTCTCGAAATTTAGCCGATGGGTCATTTTTGGGTCCTAAGAGCAAAACAAAGTCCGTTTTGGATATTTGGATTGAAAATGGCTCAAAATTGGCTCGATCGTGACCTGAAAATGGCCCGAGAAATGGGTTGATTGTGGGTGAAGGTTTGAGTATGCTTTGGCATGAAGGATGGCTCAGGTTTGGATTAGGGTTTAAGCTGGAGTTATGATTGATTTAGGGTTTAGGCTGAGGTCTGGGTTAGGGTAAGGTTTGGATTAGGGTTTCGGGTTTGGATAGATCACGGTTCCTGGATTGTCTTAGCCTACTCGAGATATTTGCCTAGGTGGGGTGTCTACAACGCTAATGCACTTTCCAGCACTCCGAAAGGGTGGCTGAATTCTCGGTAGAGCGCCCTATTTCTGTTGGTCCCTCTCACGGAGGGGCGTCATTGGCGACTGCCCCTGGCAGGCCTAATCCTCCTGGGGAGGAAACGGAGGAAGAGGATGATGAGGTCGAAGGGGCCAGTGAATCGGTCTCCACCCGGAGATCGACAAAGGCTGCTGAGTTGGCAGCCGGAGATGAGCAAAAGCGTCTGGTTCCCTCGGTTTTAACCGGGGCAAATCTAGACAAGATTAGAGTCAGGTACCACTAGAGGTGGGCATCGGTCATGATCGGAACGGATTGGGTTTAACCCGATCAGATCCAAAATGGAAATGGTTGGACCCGAACTCGATCAGAACCGGAATCAAATCCGGGTCACCTGAATCGAACAGATCCGATACATGATTTGTGTTACCCGAACCGGGTCTAACTCGGTCAGAAAAAGGGGAGTCGGATCCAGTTGGGTACGCCATTAATATATGTTATTTTTTTTAACAAGGCCTAAATTAATATGTTAAAATGGATGAACGGCTTAGATAAAACATATTCATCAAGGTGGGCCCCACATGGCTCTGAAAGAGCTTTTTACCTTCGTACTCATGTTTTCACTGGACAGTAATTACTTGACGTACACGCTAGGATGTTCAATACTTGAAAACATGACTGTTTCGATTTTCTATCTATATTAGCGAGCAGTGGGGGTTTAATCATGAGGTATGTGTTATATCTAAATCGTCCATCCATTTGGTGACCTCGTATTAAGGTTTGAGACGAAAAATAAGACAGATCTAACAATCAAGTAGACCACACAAATGATTTAACGGCGAAAATCATTATTCTCAATTTCCTATGGTGCGATCTACTTGATTATTAAATATACTTAAAATTTAATATCAACCCCTAAAATAATCCGAAAAAACTGATTGACGGTGTGGATAAAGTAAAAAGTTTAAGATTGCCCCACATAATTTAAGATGCCCACATAAAAAGTACAGCTGTATAGCTTCAGGAAGAAGCTTTGCACCCGCTGGATAGCTTCTCCAAGAAGCTTTGTAAAGAAATCGGATTGCGTACTCAGTACGCTCTTATCGTACTGAGTAAACTCTGTTGGGCTACCGTGAATTCGTTTGGTTTATCCACGCCGTCCATCCGTTTTTTCAGATCATTTAAGGGGTTGAGCCCAAAATCGAATCATATCCAACGTTCAAATTGCCCATAACACTGGAAACAGTGGAAGTATTGATTTCCACCGTTGAAACCTTTCCAAGGACTCCGGTGATGTTTATTTGTCATCCAACCTGTTAGTAAGATTAAAAAGACATGGATTAAGTGGGAAAAAATAAACATCGGCTTGATCTAAAACTTCTGTGGCCATCAAGAACTTTTCAACTGTAAATGTTAAATTCACACTGTTACCAGTGGTGTGGTTCACTTGATCTTTGAATATGCTTCATTTTTGGGCTAACCACTTAAAATTGAGTAATAAAATAGATGGAAAGAAAGGATAAAATGACGGTGGGCCCCACCGAGTTTACTCAGGGTACTGAGTTACTCAGCACACAATCCGCTCCCATTTCTAAAAGTACAGCCTAGCTGTAGCCGGTAGCTAGCATGAAATCGGATTGGGTACTGAGATACTCAGCACGCTCATATCGTACTAAGTAAACTCAGTTGGGCCCACCGTGAATGTATTTGTTTTATCGACTCCGTCCATCCATTTTTTCAGACAAATTTAGTGGTTGATCCTGAAATTGAGGTATATCTAAAGATCAATTGGACCATACCACAGGAAACTGTGGGAATAATGATTTCCACAGTTGAAACTTTTTTATGGCCCAAAGTGATGTTTATTTGTCATCCAACCTGTTCATAATATTACAAATACATGGATGAAGTGAAAAAACAAATATCAGATTGATCTAAAACTTCTGTGGTCCCCGTGAAAATTTCAATGGTAGATGTTTAATCCACCCTGTTTCTAGTGGTGTGGTCCATTTGAGCTTTGGATATGCTTCAGTTTTTGGCTAAATATTTAAAATTATCTCCTAAAGTGTTATACGGGGTGGATAAAATGCATGAATTCTTGTGGGACCCACAGAGTTTTACGCAGTACGCTAAGCCTACTGCTTTACTTAATACGCAATCCGCCTCCAGCTAGCACCAGCTGTATTATAGCTGGTTAGCTACTCTACGTGTCATGCGAAGACAGCACGGACGCTCCTCGAGCCATGAGTAGTGAGAACGGTTCAAAGGAGATCAAAGTTACATGGCCCCCACAGTGATGTATTTATTATATCTACACCGTTCATCTATTCTTAAAGATAATTTTAGAGCATTATCCAAAAAAATAAATCATATCCAACGATCATCTGGACCACACCAAAATAGTGGCGTAGATAATGATTTTCACAGTTAAAAAATTTGTAGGCACACCGTAATGTTTATTTTACATCCAATCTGTTCATAAGGTCACAAGTACCGGATGGTTAGATCAAATAGGAAATTTTTTTTGATATTGAGCCAAAACTTCTGTGACCCTGAAAAGGGTTTGAATGGTAGAAGTTCAATCTTACACTAGCTTTTGCAGTGTGGTCCAGTTGATGGTTAGATCTGTCTTATTTTTTATCTCAAACGTTAAAATGAGGTCACCCAATGGACGAACGGTTTGGATATAAAACATACCTTGTAATCAGTTCCACAAAAATCAATTCGTACACCATTCTTTGATCGAACTGCCGAGCTGTGATTCTCTTTCTCTTTCCCTCTTCCTCTCTTCAGTATCTCTCCAGCGAAAAAATCCAAGCGGCAAAACCTTCCTCTTGCCTTCTTCTTTCAACCGAAACAAAGAAATAGATATAGAAAAAAAATCACATATATAGAGATAGAGATAGAGAGAGTTGACGTGCACAATGGGCGAGACTTTTTGGCGCCCAACCTAAAACCTATGCGGTAAAAGTAATATATATATATATATATACATATTATATATATATATATACATACGCGGTCCAGATCTGGTCGGTTCGAATCGGATTCAATCAGATCGGGTTCCGGATCTGGTCGGTTCGGAACAGGGCTTATCCGAATCCTACCCGAAAATAATTCGGATCTGGATTACGCTACCCGATCCTGACCATAGGTTCTGTTCGAATCCGGTCAGATCAGGTCTGATCGGGCCGGATCCACCGGTTCGGGTATGAAATGGCCAGCTCTAGGTACCACGTTCCAGACTCGATCACTCTTCGCCTTCCTCTTTCGAGTGAGTTACCTGACTGTCCTCCTGGTGGGATGGTCGCAATTTTTCAAGTCACTTTGCAATGCGGCTTGCGTCTGCCCCTCCAGGGGATAGCTCGGGATCTGTTTTCCCGACTTCGGATAGCGCCTAGGCAGATAGTTTCGAATGGATGGAGGAACTTGTTCGATGTTCGGTGTTGTGGCTGAGACAGAGCAGCTTCCACTGATTATTGATGAGTTTCTCCATCTGTTTCAAGTACGACCAAACCTGCAGCAACCCGACTGGTACTTTTTGTGTGCTTGGCGGAATAAGGGTTGTCCTTTGATAACTGACCCTCCTACCTCCAACAAACATTGAAGAGATAGATGGTTCGGGGCGCGTGGCCGTTGGGAGACTGCCGAACCAGGGCCCATCAAATCTCGTGTTCCTCGGGTGTTCTCCCAAGCAGGTGACTTGGCGCATACCTTTTTCTTTATCTCCTCGCACTATTGTGTCTTTGAGTTTGACTAAATGCATTTCGCAGATATCCCTGAGCGAAGACCGAAACTCGGAGCCGGCGCTTTAGCTCGGATTAAGGATCTGAAGGCGCTGAGTCTGGAGCAACGATCTTGGAAGATACTTCTCCAGCCGAAGTGTCTTTTTAAATTGGGTTTAGACTCGGCCTTAACAGGTACTTTCTAGCTATCTTGTTGTATTTCCTTTGAATTTTGTTTAATTCGTTTTGCTTCTTCCGATGCAGAGATGGTTGAGGCTCGGCCCTTTTTCCGCCCACCCTCCAAGATGAAGGTCCCTCCGAGGTCAGAGCCCCGACCTCCGCCTCCAAAGATGCCGAAGACGGTTTCGAAGGCTACAGGGCAAGTTGCCCCGGCCATCCCGACCGTGATAGTCCCCGACTCGGAGGAGGGGGCGAAAGTGACGGACGCGGTGGCTCCCGAGTCTCAGGTGGCTCCTGAGCCAGGACCTGTTGCCAAGCAGGTTCCGGAGCAGAAGAGAATGAAACCCTTAGGAGGGGAGACGACTCAACAGGAGACGTCGATCTTCCAATGAGCTGTATTGGACATGGTCCCCTGGGCAATTTCCCATGGGAGCGAAAAAGAGTTCGCTACCCTCTTCGAAGCTCCCCCGAGGCGGACTCTCTCTCATATGGCGAAGATACTTCTCGAGGTAAGGCTTGAACTTCGCGCTTGTCCGACCTTGCATTTTCCTTTTACAGTTCGCTCCTTGTGCGCTCAAGGGTAGCTCGGATCTGGCCGATGCTCAAAAACGAGCAGCGGAGGCGGAAGCACAACTCACTGCTTCCGTGACCTGGCTCAATATAATGATTGGCGACTTAGGGCTTGTCAGGAAGTTCGTTAATGAAGCCAGGGCCGATGGTGCTCGTTTGGTCTCGCAATTGCAAGAGGCCTGGGAGGAGAGTCGACAGAATCGCCAGGCCCTAAGTACTTTCGAAGACAAGTTGTCTCGGCTTAGAACCGAGACTAAGGCTGTCATCGAACAAGCCAAAGTCTAGGCTATAAAGGCCTTTCTTGAGTCTCAAGAGTATCTGGAAGTGCGGGATCGCTTGTATCAGGACGGTTACATCAAGTGTATGAAATTGATGAAGCAATCCTTCCCCGACCTTGATCTCTCGGGATTTTACGAAGGTGGATCTAGGTCTGAAGGTCTGGATGACGAGGCAGTTGGGTCTGCTGATGCCGTGGCTGATCTTGAGGTCGCTCCTGAGGCGGCGCCAGAGGTTGCTCCTAGTGGCGGCAGCAGCTGAGTCCAAGCCACCTACTGCGTTAGCTCCTGATAACCCTGAAGCTTAATTTTGGATTGCAAAATGTGTCAAGCACTTTAAGCACTTCAAGCACACCAAGCTTCAAGCCGGGCTCGAGAGCATCTACAGTCGAGAGAGAGAGAGAGAGAGACATAGCGCGTTGCGGCCAACTCTTTTCACATTTATCTTTGTTATTTTATCAATGTAATTCCAAAGTAGAAACTGAAGTAATCCGATGTAAAACTCATACTGCTAAATGAATATACTCAGTTTTCTTATTCATTTGACTCACTTTACATGTTTCTTATTCTTTGCTTAATCGAATCTTTCCATTTGCTCAACGGCTGACCTATGGATAATAGATTTTTAGATGCTTGGCATTCCAAGGATGGGGAAGTAATTGCCCGGTTAGATCTTCCAACCGATACGTTCTGGGTCGGATGGTGCTTGAGACTACATAGGGTCCTTCCCAATTAGGTCCCAGCGTGCCCGCGCCAGCTTCCTTAGTATTTAGGAGTGTTTTTCGGAGGACCATGTCTCCTACTCGGAAACGTTTAACCTTGACTCAGGCATTGTAAAATCGAGCTACCTGTCGTTGCCGAACCATTATCCGCAGCCTAGCTCTTTCCCTATGTTCTTCCAAGAGGTCGAGTCTGAGAGCTAGCAATTCTTCATTGTCTCGCTCATTAAACAAGCTGACCCGAATTGAAGGCAGTTCGATCTCGACCTGAGTAACGGCTTTCGATCCATATGCAAGGGAGAAGGGAGTTTTCCCTATGGTCGTTTGAGCGGTGGTTCGGTATGCCCATAATATTTTAGGAAGCTCTTCAGCCCACGCTCCTTTAGCACGGTCGAGTTTAGTTCGGAGGTGTTGTTTAATGATCTTGTTAACTGCCTCAACCTGTCCGTTCGTCTGAGGATGGTGAGGGGACGAGTAGACATTTCTGATTCCGAGATTATCGCACATCTCCCGAAGCTGCCTGTTGTCAAACTGCTTCCCGTTGTCGATTATAATGGTTCGACGTATTCTGAATCGGCAGTCGATATTTTTCCAGACAAAGTTCATGATCTTTTGTTTGGTTATCCTAGCCAATGGCTCGGCTTCGGCCCACTTTGTGAAGTAATCTACCACAATAACGGCAAACTTGGTCTGACCTTTCCCCAAAGGGAGCAGTCCGATGATGTCGATTCCCCATCGTACAAAGGGCCAAGGACC
Source organism: Magnolia officinalis (assembly GCA_021015155.1). NCBI lineage: Eukaryota > Viridiplantae > Streptophyta > Magnoliopsida > Magnoliales > Magnoliaceae > Magnolia > Magnolia officinalis. Next base: position 3,184,572 of record JAJHSJ010000006.1, on the reverse strand, counting down.
GGCCATAGGAGTCAGCTCCTCGAGTGGCTGTCTCGGAACGGCCGCAAATCGTTGACATTTGTCGCAACTTTGAACGAGTTTGTAAGCATCGTGCTGAATGGTCGGCCAGTAATACCCTTGTAGCAAAACCTTATGTGCGAGCGATCGTCCTCCCAAGCAATTTCCACAAATTCCTTTTTAGATCTCCCGCAGTACATAGTCGGCCTCATCATGATTTAAGCAGCGTAGCAAAGGAGCGAAAAATCCTTTCTTATACAACACCCCGTTATGTATGGTGTAACGAGAGGCTCAGATCTTCAACTGTCGGGCCTCGGCACGATCCTCAGGCAATACTCCACTGTCGAGATATTGGACGATCGGGTCGAACCAAGTAGGTCCTAAGTCGATTAAATATACGGTCGAGCTAAGTGGGTCGTCGATACTTGGCTTAGTGACGTACTAGATTGGAACGGACCTGGGTATATCGTCTTCGTCGACAGAGGCAAGTTTCGTCAATAGGTCGCCCTTAGCGTTTTATGTTCGAGGGATCCGAGTGACAATAAATAGTTAAAAACCATCGATCAACTCTTTAGCTTTCTTCATGTATGCTTTTAGTTGTTCTTTACGTGTTTGATACACGCTAGTGACCTGATTGACAACCAACTACGAGTCGCTGAATACGTTGAGATGAGTAACACCCAAACTGACTGCTAATCAGAGGTCGAGCAATAAGGCTTCGTATTCTGCTGTATTATTCGAGGGTTGAACTCTAAGTCTTAAGGCATATTGCATGTAGGTTTGATCGAGACTTTCCATGACGACTCTTGCCTCGCTTACCTTAGAGTTGGATGAGCCATCAACATAAAGCGTCCACAGGTTGGGTCGGACGATGACTCGGGAGAAGCAGTTGTCGACTGGTTGGCTGGCTGATCTGCAGGCTCGATAGGTGAATCAGCTTGCGGTGTAACTTCAGCTATGAAGTCGGTCACAACCCGGCCTTTAACTGCTACCCTCGGCTTGTATTGAATGTTGAACTGGCTGAGCTTGATCTCCTACTTTGTTAATCGGCCGGAAGCTTCTGGTTTATGAAGGATCTGACGCAATGGGAGATCGGTCATGACGATGATAGTGTGAGCTTGAAAATATGGTCGAAGTCGTCGTGAAGAGACAACTAGGACTAGGGTCACCTTCTCCAGATGCGGATATCTAGTTTCTGCTAGTAATAATGCTTTGCTAACGTAATACACTGGCAGTTGCTTTCCTCCATGCTCGCGTATCAAAGCCGAGCTTACGGCTACGTTGGAAACCGCCAGGTACAACAACAAAGCTTCCCCAGGCTCGGGTTTTGATAAGAGAGGTGGAGATCCGAGATACAACTTCAACTGCTGGAACGCTGCTTCACACTCTTTCATCCAATCTACCGTTTGTCGTCCCTTCAGTTGTTTAAAGAACGGGAGGCATTTATCGTTAGCTCATGAGAGGAAACGATTGAGTGCGGCTACTCATCCAGTCAGCCTTTGTATATCTTTGATCGTTTTTAGGGATTTTATATCGAGCAATGCTTTGATTTTTTCAGATTCGCTTCGATTCCTCGCTGGCTGACCAGGAATCTGAGAAACTTACCTGAGCTTACCCCAAAGGCACACTTGTTCGAGTTCAACTTCATCTGGTATTACGAAAGATAAGAAACATATCTTCTGAGTCAGTAATATGATCGGCCGCGTGTATACTTTTGACGAACATATCATCAATGTATACTTCCATGGTTTGGTCGATTTGCCGAGCAAACATTTTGTTTACTAATTGTTGGTAGGTCGCTCCTGCATTCTTTAAACCAAAGGCATCGCACGGTAACAGTAAAGTCTTTTGTCAGTGACAAAGGTAGTCTTAGATTTATCTAATTGATGCATTACAATTTGATTGTATCCACAATAAGCATCCATAAAACTAAGAAGTTCATGTCCTGTCGTGCTGTTAACCCGTTAATCGATCATTAGAAGATGGAAGTTATCCTTTGGGCAGACTTTGTTTAAGTCAGTATAGTTAATACAGACTCGCCACTTTCCGTTGGCTTTCTTAACGAGTACGAAATTAGCTACCCAGTTCGGATAGTGTATCTCCTCGATGAATTTAGCCTTAAGGAGCTTACTAACTTCTTCTTCAATGATGACGTACCTTTCAGGGCCGAGCAGTTGTCGCTTCTGTCAGATCGGTCGGTAGATTGGATCAATGTTGAGGCGAAGAGTCATCACTGATGGATTGATACCAGACATATCTCATGGTTACATGCAAATACATCAGCGTATCGTCAGAGTAGGGATATCAACTTCTCTTTCAGGGGCGACTGTAGAGACGAGCCAATCTGAACTGACTTGGATTCATCTATCCCGACCAAGGGTACTGAGATAAGGTCTTCTACCAGTTGTCCTCGCTCGTGGGTCTTGGCCCGAGGATCTAACGATTTAATCGTGGTTACCTTGGCTGAAACTTTTACAGCCGTTGCATAGCAACCCCTTACGTCCTTTTGGTCACCTTTGATGAATCCTACTCCCGACTCGGTCGGGAATTTCATAGAAAGATGGTACGCTGATATTATAGCTTGGAGAAGGCATAAAGAGGGTCGGCCGATTATAGCGTTGTAGACTGATGGTTGGTTGACTATCAGAAAGTCGACCATTACTGTCGTCTGATGTGGAGAGTTTCCAATTGTGAGTGACAATGAGTTGACTCCTTCGGAGAAAGTTCGTCCACCAGAAAATTCGATCAATGGGGTGTGAACCGGCCGTAACGCCGATCGTTTGACACCCATTTTGTCGAACGCTTAACTGGACAGTACGTCTACGGACGACCCTGTATCAATAAGAATGCGGTATACCTTGCGGTTCGCTATAGTGAGGGTGACGACTAATGCGTTATCATGTGGATGATGAATGTCATGAGCGTCTTCATCGGTGACTGATGCTTCTAGCGTGATTATTTCGAGCATTGTTTGAGTCGCCCTTACCTCAGGGACCACCGATAATGGTCTGAATTGCATCCGTGGGTCGGTTGTCACCCGTACGTTCTTTCGTTGTCCTCGTTCTTTCGACATGCTCTCTAAGACGGCCTTCTCGAATGAATCTCTCGATTTCTTCTTTCAAGTGATAGCAGTCGCTCGTATTATGCCCATGATCACGATGGTAATGACAATATTTATTTTTACTTCGTCAGTTCGGATTGCTTCGGAGCTATCCAGCCAGTTGACAACCCTTCGCCTTTAATCTCCATCAAAACCTGCTCCTGTGGTTTATTGAGCGGGGTGTACGTTGAGAATTTGTGGTTGGGCTGCGTACCCGATCTATGTTCATCGAGAGACCGATCGTCTTTACATTTCTTTCTACTAGCCGAGTCAACTTTTTTCTTTGCTAATTCTTTGGTCGGGATTTTCGCGTTTTAAACGGCTTCACGCAGGATTCGGGTTTCTTCGGTGTCCCATACTTATCCACCCGAGCCATGAATTCTGCCAGAATAATAGGCAGGTTTTTGTCCAAGGAAGCTAGAAACGACTTATCTCTAATGCCTTGCATAATTTAGTTAAGTGTTGTTTCGTCTGAATGTTTCCAAACTTGAAGCGATTCGAAGTTTAAGCGTTTGATATAATCTTTTAGTAGCTCTCCTTCTTTCTGAACTATGTTGTTCAGATGCGCGGACGGCTTTAATTTTTTTCTTCCCACCATTGAAATTGGTGAGGAAGGCATGTTGAGCTCTGTAAATGAGCTAATGGACTTTGCTTTCAACTGTTTAAACCAAAGTCGAGACATGTCGGCTAAAGTAAGGGAGAAAGCTCGGCACATAACGACGTCCGAGGCATCGTGCAATTCCATTTACGTTCGAAAGGATTCAATGTGCTCGGTTGGATCGGTTTTGCCGGTAAAGGGCGTAATCTGGGGTAGACGGAATCGCTCTGGCAATCGAGCTTGCATGATTTCCTCTGTAAACGGAGATGCCTTTGCCTCGGGTCTCGTCTGACCCAGATTTCGGTTTTGCCTCATATCGGCGATCTCTTTCTGCGCTTCCCTCTTGAAATCCTAGAGGTCAGCTTTCTAAGGTTCGTCACTATTGGTCGTACCCTCAACCAGAGGTCTGCCGTGCCTTCTCCGATTTATTTCGTGTCGAAGATCGGTGACAGACAGCGGGGCGGTCACGGAATGAGCGGGTGCAGGCTCGGCTAGACCCTGGTGCTGACTTTGCTACTGAAGGGCGGATCATGGAGCAACAGGCTGAGGATCGACGAATTGTTGTAGAGCATTTGTCTGATCGCCATCATACTGAGGCGGAATTTGTTGGCGATGGATCTGCTCCAACATTTGCTTCATGAAGTTCATATCGGTCCTGAACTTCTGGACCTCCCTATCTAACCGTCCGTTCCCCCGGTTCCGCTGAGTATGTCTAGTCGAAACCGAGGTTGCCGGACGGGCCGCAGAACCTTGTCAGTTATCAAATCGATTCTGGGCTCCGTTCGTACCTGACGGGCCTTCGGTTGCTGGCGGTCCAGTGATAGCGACCTCATTGGGCTCGTTTTAAGTGGTTCTTCTAATTCTCGCCATTGAAAATCTGTTTGAAGCTTTTCGGTAGAACTTGGAAAACGACTTTTCGTATCGTTTCCCACAGACGGTGTCAATCTGTTGATCCAAAAAACTGGTGTGTCCTCCTCCGTCCTATCACCTGCACAAGAAGGAGACAAAGCAGACCCTGGCTAGAGCCGGGGACCCTCCGATGCTAAGTCAGTGATAAGGTCGTATTAGAGGGTTTTTAGGAGAGTTTTCTACGTACCTTTCACCTTGGAGATCTCTTGTATTTATAGGAATGAGAGGGTCTCATCGTGCCAGATTCTTCTCTTAGTATCTCGGGGATTTGATATCGATCCGTTTTTTGACTCCACCCGATCCCGAGATTGTAACATCCCGAATTTTAACGGCCAGAGTATGCACTCATGTCCGAGGAAACCGGGTGTTAATATTGTAAAGTGAGAATGTCTCAAGAACTTGCCCTGAGATTTTCTCCCATCAACATTACATTCATCTATATATTTGATGGAGACCAGCCAAAGAATGAAATTAACTATCTTTCTCATTTCAAAAGAAAATGAATAAATTGTCAAAGGCTCTCACAATGGGAGCATAACACAAATTCCGTTAATAATAGAAAAGTAAGTAAAACTAATTTTTATTCTCTACTTAGTTGTCGGGTTCTCCCTCGAGTCGGTGCTCCTCTGGTTCTTCCATCTGTTCGTCACCTACATCGTCTAAATGGTTGGGAGAGGGTCAATGCCCTACTCATAGTGAAGGTTATCCTTTAAGATTAACAACAATTCAAATGAATCATAATAGGTAAAGTAAGGGGTACTGATACGTCTCGCACTCCACTAATGCATGAGATATCAATAAGCACAAATAAGCCAAATGAGATGTACAACTAGCATAGTGTGTGCGATTCATCATACGTAGTGATCGTCACAATGTGGAATATAAATCATAGGAAACCCGACTCGACCCGCATCCCATAACTACGGATATTCGCCTGCATGGCCAACGCTAACGTTGATTTATGCGAACATCTCAAGGCAACACAACACGCGGTTGGGGGATTTACGTAACACGATGTGTTCATGGAGCGACTAATTGCGACATCCAATCCCGAAAAGTTAATGTAACACGTATGCCGATTTACATACATCGATTATGCACCACGCCAACCAACTCACGGATTTACGTGCTGACCAAGAGGGTCGCTACCTGTAACGCATTACGTCCATGATAAGATAATCGATTCACTAGTCGTGATACCTCATAACACATTACTTACACTTATAAAGAATATAATTGAATCATGAAGAGTATAACCTGGATCATGATGAATGTAAACTGAATCATGGAAGTTCTGGAATAACAAGACACATGCCCGTGCCTTTTAAAGATAGACGGCACAAGGCCAATATAATAAGAGAAGAGTGACAATGGTCAACTCCACAAAAGTGGCAATGGCCAACATAATAAGAGAAGAGTGACAATGGTCAACTCCACAAAAGAAGAGTGGCAGAGCCAACTCAAATAAAAAGACGAGTGACATAGCCAACTCACATATAAAGACGAGTGGCAGAGCCAACTCAATAATGGATGAGGCAGGGGCAAGGCTTGTACCCATGGCTTCACATAAATTCAGAGAAATTCTCTTATATTTGACATCATGTCATAATCTCAAAAGAGCCAATAAATCGATTGATAGGGAAGTTCCCAGAGAACATGTAAACATGGAATACATGATAATTCATATAGTAAAAGGCACGGAAGAGGCCAATAATTGATATGAAATGTATAATAGCATGGAAGATTCAAAGTGATATGTAAAGAGTATATAAGTTAAATGTAAGGACAAATTCAAATTCATGAAGGCAATAAAAGACAAAATTCAATTTATCAACTTAAATTAGAGTAAGCCTAAATGATAAAACCCTCACTTTTGAATTTGATTACACTTTAATGTTGCTAGATGCGTTGCCGTTCCCCAATTCTGTCGGGATGACTGACCTAGATCGCCCAACTCAGACCTGACTCAGTCCCGGACTCGGTGAGTCAACTCGAACCCAACTCTCTCTTCCTCCTCCTCTTTTCTTTTCTTTCTCTTTCTTTCTCTTTTCTTTCTTTCTTCCTTCTTTCTTCTTTTCTTTCTCTTTCCTTTTCTTTTCCTTCTTTTCTTCTTTCTTCTCTTCTTTTCTCTTTCTTTCTTCTTTCTATCTCTTTTTTTTTTTTTTTTTTCTTTCTTCCCTGCTGGACGGTAGCAGGCCTGGCCTTCAATGCACCGCAGCTGACTTCTCTCTCTCTTTCTCCCGTTTTTTCCTCTTTTCTCTTCCTCCCGGACCGCCCTTTTATAGGCATGTTAGAATTCTCCAGGCGTAGCATTACGCAATTCCCTCCACGCAGCGGAAACTGCGTAAGACTTACGCAGCATCCGTTTTCGCAGCCGGGAAGGGAAGTGATTGTGATATGCTCGTGTGTGCTCACACGTGTGTTAATTGACATCCTAGGGTCGGTTTTGGGTGGTCGACAAACTGAACGGTTTGGAATCCAAGAAGGTCAGCCGAGGTGGCCCACTATCAATCCCGAACAGGCGCCGTCTGTTTAACAGCGAACGGATCTTGTTTCCGAATCCTTGCTGGAGTTGATGGGGCCCATTTATGATGATTTTTCGAGAGATCAGGGTCTCTCATTTGATTTATAGGACAGATTTAGGCCATGCTTGGGGATCTATAGTGGATCTGAGTTTTGGGTGGCCTCACACCACTAATCAACGTGGGGACGCGATCCTTCTTAAATGCCCGTATGGAAGGATGGGATCGCCTAGGGTTTGGTCGAAGCCCTCGTCCGGTCAGCTTGAACGGTTCAGATCATCCATTTGGATGACTGTCGTGGGCCACCACACGTCCCAATGGACGGTCGTACGCACGGCGCGAACGGGAAGAGAGAGTCCTTCTCGGACTCGTTTTCGTCGGGTCTAACGGCCTTGACTGGCCGTCCTGGTCTGATGCACGTCCAGTGCATGCGCATGATGTGCGCCTGCACCACAGGTGGGGTCCACCAGGAGGACCTCTTGTGAAATCCACACCGTCCATTCATTTTCCCATCTGATACAAGGGGTTGATACCAGATTCGACGCATTTCCATTGATCAGGTGGTCCCAAATCAGCGGTTGCAGACTTTTCCTCAGTTTGGGCCACTTATATGATGATCTAAGGGCTAGAATTTGTTATGTACGGTTAATTTCAAGTTTATAGTCACGTTATAAAATTTCACACTAACCGAATTGTGGGAACTATGTGATCTGGGATTTGAGGGCATAGGTTAGTAGTGTTTTCATAGTTATTGTTGTTTTTAATGCTTTATGAAATCTAATGGTTCTGCCTTGCTATGGAGTGTTTCTAAGCAGTTACTACTAGATGTCTCACATCGGAATAATCCAGAAGGAGTTATTAGTCAGTTCATTCGGTGTGTACGTCTGTTTCATGATGGATGACCTCATTACCAAAATCAAGGGTCAGATGGCTCGATTCATGACTGGAGATCATTCCCAATGGTTATGTTTGTGTCAGGGTGTGGATGTAAGGCTAGGATTGTCGGATTGGTATTGTACACATGCACATATAAGTAAAATTTCAGGTAACGCTCGAGAACTTTCAATACTCGAGTATTGAAAAGTTCGGGGCGTTACAGAGATCTTCGGGATCAGGGATCCTTTCACTAGATTTTCGGGAAGGTGTCTTTATTTACGTCGTCTTTTACCTTGCTTGGCTCGGTCCTAACCGACTCTAATGATGAGTGAGGCTCGGCTAGCTATAAGGATAAAGTTGTTTGCCCTCAGTCGGATGAGATGGAACCGATCCGTAATCGATATTCTCTCTTAATACGATAGCCGACTCTGTAACCGATCTAAATATGAATCGATTTTATGGTCGGTCGGGTGACTTCTGGGCTTCGGGCCTTACTCGTCCTCTTTGGATGCTGATGCCTTGTGTACCGAGTTAACTTTATGCATCTTATATACTTCACCTTGTGGCTCATGGCTTTGTAAGTCTCGGTCGGGATTTACTTCCTGCAATATGAGCTAAGTCTCTCCTTTAGGTATTTAGTTTACTTATCTCGGTCGGACTTGTTGCCTCAGATCTCCGACGTTGCCAGCAGAGTTGGTCCATTCCATAGCTGAGTCTTCAAACTTGTCCTATTTTTTCCAACAATTTATATTTTTACTAACGATTATTATAACTGTTTTAGCATTACTTAACTTACTTTTTTTTCTCCTCTTTCCACCTATGCTATAATTACTTACACACATGCTCTTCATCAATCGCGTAGACAACACAAGATATCGTTTTATATGCCCTAGGTATTATCATCGATAAATATGCCATGTGCATATCTCCATGTCTTCGAATACATCATGCGGATAGATGCAAATCACACGTAATTCTCTTTGATAGTCTCTCACAGGGAATGGCGACGGTGGGGATAAACAATCAATACTTTTATACGCCCTGTAAGGTTTCAATGGCAGGCATTGGGTCCACACTGTTTGTTGTTGTGTGGCCCACTTTAGCATTCGACTTGGTTCATTTTTGTGCTCTCGTTGTAACATGAGCTAGATACACTGATGGATGGACTAGATTTCACACAAACAATGCAGTGCCCTGCAGGACCTTCGTTGGAGGAAAGTATTCCCATTCCAAACCCCATACGATATCACAAGCGAGCCACGCAGTTAACCGCGTTCACATCTCCTTTCCTAAAAAAGGCAGAAGATAAGGACGATGTCAGACGCCGGTGCACGTTAGGTACCAATTACGATGTGATAGATCTGGACCAACACCAAAGTGCACTCGCTTACGCCAGCGGATTAGCTGTTACCCGGGTAACACTTTCGTGGGTGTTACCTTTACCGTTCACAGCCCACCTTGATGAAATTTTTGTATATCCACACCGTTCATCCATTTTTTCAGATCAACTTAGGACGTTGAATAAAAAATAAACCAGATTCAAATCTCAGGTGGACCTTTTTAGAAACACATCCAAAAATAGCTTGGCAGACAGATAGATGGCATGGATATATAACACATCATCAAGGTGGACCCATGACCGTAAAACCTAATCCACTCCCAACGTGGCGTGGATTTTCTGTGGGACCCAACTGATATATGAGTCCTGTCAACGCTGTACGATCATTTTTTAAGTTCATTTTAGAACCTCTGCCCAACGCTAAAGTATATCCAAAGCTTAAGTGCGCCACATCACACATGAAACAGTCGGGATAATAAGGTTTACCTATAAAATCTTCCAAAGGCCCACGGTAATGAATATTTGTCATCTTCTCTGCTATAAAGTCACGCAAACTTAGATAAAGAGAAAACACAAATATCAATTGTTAGAAAATATTTCATAACTATACTTTAGATACCAAAAAATAAAAATAGAAAATTAATTTAATCAATGACAAGTCTTCTTTAGCCCTGCGTAGAGTACCATGGGAATTTTGGCTAACATTGTCTCTAACCAACTGAGTGAGTCTCACACCATCGCGTGCAAAGTGTGCAACCCATATTCTATCTCTTTACTTTTCTCTCCCTCCATTTCTCTAATCTAACTTTAAAGTCATTTATGAATAAGAAAAGTTTTCATCTCTAAGAGATGTAGCACGCACCAATTCATAGTTCATGTGATAGATTGAGTGAGAATAACTTTATTTCAATATTGATATCTTGACATCAATTTCCAACAAGTTGGGTGTGTATTAACATGTTAATCTTAAAAATAAAAAAAGATGTGCAGTTATTTTATTTTTATTTTTCTTTCCCCACTTATTAAATTTATTTTGAAGGGAATTGATTTTTTAAAAAGAAATTCAAATTTAAAATTCAAAATAATTATTTTATTAACAAAAGCAATTCTCAACACCAAGTTGATTCAAAACTTCAGTCTTCAAAATGATTTCTTCCACCATTTATCCTCTTTATCATTTATTATTTTATTAATAATTAAAAAAAAAAATCTTGTCAATGGTTCTAAGTTAGTTAAGTTTTCCATCCACTCTATCCACAAGTTAATTGGACTAGAAATGTTTCTCTTGTCACAAGGCTTAAAATAAATACAATAGTTTCTTGAGGTATGTTCTACCTAAGCTTTGGATATGCTCCAAGTTTAGGCTCATACTCTTAAAATGAGTTGCAAACAATGAATGAATGGCACCCATAGAACATATATATAAGACAGTGGCTCCGCAGAGAATCCATACAAGGCAAAACGTGGTGAGCTCTTTCCTACACGGTTGGCTGTTTGATTTTCTAATTACCGTGGTAATTCAAGGTAAATGGGTAATAAGTATTTACCAGTGTATTTTCGAGGTGATGTTGACCTCCACCTTTCATTTATAACCCTCCTCACCATCATCGAGAGGAAAAATGTTAAATCATAGGGCCCGCCATGATGTGTGTGTCTTATCCACACTGTCCATCCCTTTAGCTAACTCATTTTAGGGCATGAACCAAAAAATGAAACAAATCCCAATATCATGTGGACCACAACACAGGAAACAATGGGAATTGAACTCTTACCATTGAAAGCTTCTTGAGGACTTCAAAAGTTTTGGATCAAACTGATATTTTTTTTTTCCCCTTTATCCATGAGTTTGTGACCATATGAACAGGTTGGATGACAAATAAACATCAATGTGGGCCCTAGGGAGAAAATAACTTTCAACCATTGACGCTTAATAATCATTATTCCTTAAGGTGTGGTCCACTTGAGCTTTTGATTTTCTTAATTTTTGGGTTCATGACTTAAAATGTATTTCTTTAAAGGATGGATGGTGTGGATAACTTAGATATATCATGGTGGGCCCACATACTTAAATTAGTAATAACAGGTATTGTATGTACTGCTTTTCGAAACGGAATTCTCGGTAAATTTCAAACAGGTGGGGAAAGTAGTAATTACTTATTTCCGAAATTAAAAATCAAACGGCCCCTAATGGTACGGGCGTCCGTCGTAGGTGGCATACTAGCGGATGCGTTGCATGCCGCGAGTTGTGGTACCCTGCCTGCAGATGATCAGCTCTCATCTGCAAAAAGACACTCCACAGGACTTCAATCGGTCTACATACATGGCTATGGATCGGGACCGTCAAATCAGTGGGCCAGATATTGGATAGATATTTGTTTCAACAGTATTTTTAGATGATAAAAAATAATAATTCTACCGACGTTCTCATTTTGATTATATATTAATCCAATGGACGTCCTATCAACCCTTCACAATCGGTCACAGTGGTGGGTCCCACTCTACGTGCCTCAGTAGAGTAAATCTCTCCCCGGCGCTCCAGCTTTTAAGAGCAGTCAACATAGCACATGTGTGCAAGATCCAATACATGCCTTGTCTTAGAAACGGGAATCAGGAGGGCATTGACTGTGGATAGTTGTCCAACTTCTCCTAACCGTCCATTTCTTTCGGACACGGATTAGCTACTGACAGGTTGAGTTGTGAGGCTCCCTGTTGAAGTTAGGTCACTAAGTTATGTGAGTCCCGCTATGATGTATGTTTTGTATCAACATTGTCAATCCATTTGGAGACACCATTTTAGGGCACGAGCCAAAGCATTCATATCCAAAGCTCAAGTGGACCCACCACAAAAAATAGTCTCAAAATTTTCTAAGGGCATAAAAGTTTTCAATCAAGCTGATATTTGTGTTTTCCCTTGATGTGTTAACTTATGAACATGTTGGATCTCAAATAAACATTACCGTGTGGTTAAGAAGATTTCAGCGGTAGGCATCACTCTCTCCACTTGTTTCTGTAGTGGAGTCTACTATGGCTTTGGATCTGCCTCATTCTTTGGATCATGCCCTAAAATGATCTCTTCATATGGATGAACGGTGTTGATACAACACATACATCATAGTAGTGGGACTCACGAAACTTGGTGAGATTCGCTGCTCAACTAGCTACTCAAGTGAGTAGCTAATCCGCGTCCCATTTTTTTCACGCTTGATGATCTAAGGGCCCGTTTGGCCGACTGCATTAGGTGGGATTAAGGTGGATGGAATTGTAAAAGTAACAATAAATGCATGTGTAAGGTACTGTCCCTGGATTGGGTGTATCCCATGTTATCCAATACCATGTTCGGAATGTGCATAATTAAAAGTAAATCTCGGGATTTCCTTTCAAATTACCCTTGGGTAGAGGAAAAATTCATCATCCATGGGATTTGAAAATCTCATCTCACACTTTTCAATGCAAGGCTCATTTTTCAAAGCCTATAAAATTAATTTTAATCCTCAATCACACTCCTTCCAAACATGTCATTCCTAATCTCGTGGTGGGATTAGCAATGCAATCCTATTTAATACAACTTAATACCACTGGCCAAACAGGCCCTAAGGTTCTTGAAAATTCAAACAACACATTTGAAATGGCGGTAGTCGCTGGTTGAGCTTCCTGGATTTCTGCCGTAGATGTGTTGCCCTAGCAGAACGTGGACAATCTAAAAGAAAATTTTCTTTTTTCCTCCTTTCGGAACTAGTACGGTTTACAAGATAAGAACCGAACCCTGAAAACTCACACGTACCAATCTCTGCCGACCCAAACAATGAGCCGACAATGGCTCAAATTAAAATATAAAAATTAATAATTGCAATCTTTTCCAGACTTAATGGTCCATAGGTCATTCAGAATATCGTTGGACAGTTCCGATTATCCTCCCATATGGGCCATAGGGAGAAATCCTAAGTCGCAAGTCTCGCTGCCTGGATAAAACCTATCCTACGTGGCACAAGCACTAGATACGGCTATGCAATTACAAAGTGGAGTTATATGATACTCGGGCAGTGTATGACGGCTGATACGCAGGCATGCAGAAATCGTTCACATGGCATACAGTAGCTCAATTAAACCAACTAAATATTGCAACCATTGCTTGTAAGGACCCGTTTGGCCAACTGCATTAGGTGGGATTAAGGTGGATGGAATTGTAAAAGTAACAATAAATGCATGTGTAAGGTATTGTCCCTGAATTGGGTGTATCCCATGTTTTCCAATACCAAGTTTGAAATGTATGCAATTAAAAGTAAATCTCGAAATTTCCTTTCAAATTACATTTGGAAATTCATCATCATGGGATTTGAAAATCCCACCTCACACTTTTCAACACAAGACTCATTTTCCAAAGCCTATAAAATTAATTTTAATTCCATCCTACACTCCTTTTAAACATGTCATTTCCAATCCTGAGGTGAGATTAGCAATGCAATCCCATTTAATTCAACTTAATATGACTGGCCAAACAGGCCCTAAGTTATATTCTCGAAATCAGATTGGATGTACAATCCTAACCTCTAATTTGTGTACATTAGGGGGATTGGCCGGATTTCAAGGTAATGATAGCTGCGTCAGTAGATTGGTGCAAGATCTATGGGATTGCTATATATCGGGATTGCTATATTAGGTATGTTTGGTACGCCCGACCAATATCGGTATTAAACCTTCCAATCCCTTTCAATCCCTCGAACCAAACACGTCCTAGCAATTTTAAAGGGTGTAACATCCCGGATTTTCACTGTTTTGGGTTTCCAAAAATCCTTGAAATTTATTTTTTTAATTAACTTATAATATCACTTAAATGACCATTAACATTCAATGTTAGTTTATGCTGGGGTGGACCAGTTTTGTTATGATGGGACAAGTGCGGGCCGTCAAGCCAGATGGTTGTTTACAATTAAAGGACGGCTCGTGCAGGCCGTACAGCGACCGAGGATGGTCGGAAAAATCTAAATCTTGGTGTGGCTGTTGGTCTCACTGGGCTTGTGGTCCATCGCGGACCGCGGAGCCAGTGGACACTCAGAAGTGGCATCTGGCAATTGTCAGATGCACCCCACCAATGCCAGATTAAAATCTGGCACTGACAAAAGAAACTGAGACTCCCGGCCTTCCAGCCGTCGGATTTATTCCAAATTTACGGTGATGGTTTAATGTATTTTTCAACGCCTGCCTACCAAATCTGGGCCCCGATCGTGGCACGATGACCGTTGATCGTAAATCGGACCCGTGCGATCAAACCCCATATCCGATCGCTCCCAAATTTTACATGGCCCTTCATCGGGCCATGGATCACCTACCCTATAAATTTTATGGCCAGAGGGTCACCAGAAATGCCCCATCAATCAGAATGGCCCCTAAATGGCCACTTAAAGGTCGGAAACGCTTGCTCAGATCATAAATCCGTTCATCCGTTCGCCCTAAAATTTTGCATGGACCCTAGTCAAGCCATAAGACACCTACCCACCGAAAATGGCGGCTTAGGGGGCGTCAGGGCCACCCCAACTTCAATAGGGAGCCCTAGAAGGCTAGTTTGGGAAATTATGGGAACTTAAGTGATTTGTGTCGTCCACTCTTACGCCAAGTTGAGGATTTCGGACCGTCGGTTTACGACCAAACTTTACCCGTGGATCAAGGATATTTCTCCGCTCACATCCGTATAGCCGCGGCCCCGATCGAGCATCGGTGACCGTTGAACAGACTTCTAATTATATCTGTCGATCGGCGCGTCGAAATGGCGGGCCGATTGTGTCCATACGTAGATCATCATTAGGACTAACTATCCTACGGTGTATATCGACTAGTACACCCCACAGGCTAGAAAAACCCTCCCATAGGGTTAGTATAGTAAAGACCCAACACTTGGGGCCAATTGCACCAAAACTGGCACTATATAAAGGGTTTCATTTGGGCACCCCTCTCCCCATACGATTTTGCCCTAAGAGAAAAGGGGGAAAGAGAGAGAAAAGGGAGAAGAGAAAGAGGAGAAAGGAGAAGAAAGAGTGAAGGTGAGAGCAAGGTGGACTCTCAATCAAGGTGGGGCCCAAGAGGATCAAACCCACAACCTCCTACACCTTCTCCAAGAAGAAACCGTGCACCACAATCACCAAAATCGTTCCATTGATCGCCTAGGTACATCCATCACCCATTTTTCTTGAAACCCTTGTGTTGAGAAGGGATTGTCATAGATTTCTAATATGAAATTGTTTGCTTTAGGGATTCCGACCAACCGGCCCCCAAATCGACGTTCTTAGGTCGTTTTCGAGTCTCCAACGAATCACAAGGTGCGGACTATTGTTCTTAGGTGGCCCAGCACCAATTTAGTACGAGCTTAATGATTTTGATTGTTTGGGTGTTGTATTTGAGATTCTAGAGAAACCTGAGGAATCTATATGCTTGTTGGAATGGTATGGATGTGCATGCTTAGTTCTCTCATTATGTGTTCTTGCCCCTCACATGATTGTGTGTATGAATGATCACATGCTCATGCTTGATGTTGTCTTATATGTGTGTTTCCTAATATGTATGATTCATTACCCTTGTGCATGTGATTTCTTGAGATGGAGGAAGCACTTAACTTCCTCACCAACCCACACCACACACACACACTTTGTTCATGATATTATTAGCTTTACTTGTTAGTAGAAGTTTAGAATTTTTTGTTGAGAAGCATGAGAACAAGAGGTTGATTATTTTTAGACGATGCATTGATTGCCGGCATGCTATGAATCACCCTCCATACCTTTGGGTTGGTCAGGAATCATGAGGAGAGACGGTAGTCCCATTGGTAGGATTACGCTATGGCTAGACCTGTGGGTTTGGGCGGGTGTGTTCGGGTGGCTGTAGTTCGACTACATGGGTCCCTTGTGCCCGATGTTACTCGTCTCACGCTTGCTTGATCCGTGCGGTCTAGCCTACTTGCTGACCAACCCTGTTTGTTAACCCAGTTGCTCACATATGTATGGAACCTGAACTACCCTACAACCGTTGTAGCCCATCACTAACTCACTTGAAACTGGTTCACAGCCTCGTGAGCCGGGCATGGTGGAATGGGACACTATGTCCGAGCTGTCGGCCTACGCTGGGGTACCGTGCCTCCCCGTAGTGATCACGAGCGATCCCTTCCTTTCGGCACTCCTCATGTGCTTGGTGTCGGGGATGAGGAACCCGACGGGATCACGGACCGCGAGATCTCGGCCTCACGCGTTGATGGGGTCTTGACCTCGCAATCAGCTTAGGGCATTGATACGTAGGGTGAATCAGAATCCCCAACCTGCTGGATGAATGGACTTAATTAATAACTCGGCTAACACGATCACATTGCACGCATTAGTTAGGGTGGCGACTCGGAAGTCGAGGTCGCTCTGAGGGAGTGTTGTCATATGCGATCATTAGATGAAGTCGCTTGAGGGAGTGTTGTAGCGAGGGCATGCATCATATCATCCCGCATGCACGCATTTTAAATAAGAGTTATTAGGTGTTGATGATTGCATGCTTTTCATTAAATTCCTATTACAATTGATGCCTGTTGTAACTTGAAACCAATAGTTCACACTGAGTTGATCACTCACTCCCACTCTGGGACGGTGTTTTAAAACACCAACCAGACGCCTCCATAGATGCAGGTGGCGAAGATCAGGAGGAGCCTGGCACTGCGGACTTGGATGAGGAGGAGGAGTACTCCTACTTCCAGTTGATGGATGGAGCTGCGTCGGATCCGTAGCTGTGACGACGGACTGCTGAGCCGAGAGCTCGGCCCTATTCTTTTGGACATGATGTTATTTTTGTGATTTTGTCGGGTGGCGCCATGTGCCCCTTATTCTTTTGGACGTGTACATATATATAGTTGTGTTGTTTTTCTTCCATTTCAGTAGACTTGTGGTTGTGCTTCCTGTTCCATGTTGTTCCAAATTTGCGCAGTTAATTTGACTAACCCTATAACCATAAAACGCATGATAAGTGACCTCGAAAACTCGGGAGTTGAGTATATACACGACCCCTAATTTTCAGGGCGTTACAAAGGGATTAGGGTGGATTGGATGAGATTTAAAGGTAATGATGGTGATGTCAATAGATTGTCTTAAGATCCATGGGATTGCCATATCCCGGGATCAGGATCCAGTGTCTGTTTGGCACGCCTGACCAATCTTGGGATTTATCTTCCAATCCCACCCAATCTGCCCGGCCAAACAGGCCTCAGATAATTTACATTATTAACCATCCAATAAGTGTCCACTGATCTAATAAACTAATTGCAGTTTTTTTTTTCTCATGATAGATCTAAACTGGGAACCATAGTCTAAACAGTTTAAATTGACTTACTTTTAGAAGTAATTTTTAAATGCCTACATATTATCATCACACAAAGTTCTTTCTCCTCGAGAAAGCTATCACTGTAAACCCCACCTTTTATCCAGCGTCTTTTATGAAGAACCCAAAATTTACCTTCCCAGCTTAGACCTTGCAAGTACGGACATAGCATTTGAGAACGAAAATGCCCCTGCTTACATTACCTATCCCTACGGTTATAATCCGTAGCCATAGGTATATAGAAATGAAAAAGTAGGGTGCATGCAAAGTCCAAGTTGGGAAGATAAGTTTTGAATCCTTCATAAAAGACGCTGGATAAAAGGTGAGATTAACAGCGGTAATTTTTTCTTTCTCCTCTAATAAAAAAGAAAGAGAAAAGAAGCAGGAGAGTCCTGATGCACAATGTGAATAGTATTCACATGCACCAATGTGTACAAATGGAGCCATGGTTTGCTAATCCAAAACGGTCATCAGGCTGGACCTACTGTATATGGACGGTTCTGCAATGTTCCAAGTCCTTGATGGATGTTCTAGAAATAAACAGTTCGGACCGTAATACAACAACATGCAATAAAAGACCAAGATTGGACGCCCAGGATCTTAAAATCTTGAAGATTTTTCAAGTGATCCACCATTTGCACTAGATATGATAACATTAGGGACCGGTTGGTACCATGGATTTGGGGAGTATTGATGGGATTTCAAATCCCCTATTCCAAAGATGAAAGTTTAGATTACTTTTAATTTTTTTTCAAGAGTTAGCATATATAACATGTGTAACTGTGATGCTAATTTATAAGACACATAACTTAATGATGATATCCCAAAACAATTAAATTATCAAGTGCATAATAGGATAATTTGTGCCAAATATTGTTTACATAAATCAATGGTTAAAAACCATTAGTTAATTATTTAGACGTGATTCCATGCGTGTGGCTCATTCTAGACTTGGAATTTCTTTATTTATAGGCAAAGCATATATTTTAATAAGTTTATTACAACTATTTTGTCAAATGTTACACACATACATTAATTAGAGATATTAAATTTGATTCAACAATTAAATTCGAACTCCTATAAATGTATCGTAAGCTATCATGCATAGCTACTTTTGTATCACACGCAGTTCTTAATTCAGGATGCCAAAGACAACGGCATGTATCCAAGTCCATGCTCGCGGAAAACCTAACCGTCAAGGCCACTAACCTACAGGACCCGTTACACCAACAGGTGCCTCAGGACTGTATTTACGTGTGATGCATCAGGACTCTATCTTTTTCCTGAAAAAAGCACAAAGTGCTTTCTATCCCATGTCGGCGTCTCTCGCACTGCACGTGCTTCCCCTGTTTTCAAGCCGCCGCGGATATTTTACATCCCTCCAATGGCCGATCCACCTCGCCTTCTCAAACCCTTCGTAACCTCATTTCCTCATATCCATCTCTCTCTGAAACCCTGAAAACTGAATTTCTTCTTTTTCTTACATGGCTATCTCTCGCTCTCCCTCCATTCTCTCTTCCTCCGACCAACTTCTTCCTCTCAGCTTCTACAATACCTTTCTCACCAGCCGCAGCCGCAGCATCAGCCCCAATATCTGCTCTTTTTCCGGTTCGGTACGCTGGCTAGGGCTGAAATCTGAAGCTCGAAGGAGAAGAAGAACGTTTTTCGAGATCGATGCTACCTTTGTGGAAAATGCCGTCGGTGTCGGAGACGATTTGCCTGGTGATTATGAATGGTGGTTTCCGAAGAAGGATCCGATTGAGCGGAGGAGAGCAGGGGTTTTTCTCCATCCGAGTTCGTTGCCTGGGCCGTACGGTATCGGAGATATCGGGAGAGAGGCGTTCCGGTTCTTGGATTGGCTTCATGAAGCTGGATGCTCCGTTTGGCAGGTTTCTGTCTCTCATATCTCAATCTAACAGTCCTTGGGACCACTCTAATATGTAATCCTCAGGGGCTATCCACAGCAGGTAGTTCGTCCTCGGTGATTGGAACTGCTCACCTGGTGGGCCCTGTCGTCGATATCACGTGCAAGAATTGCACTGACTGGATATCCCAACTGGATCTTTAATGTCAGTTTGCTGGTGGAATATGAACTGCAGTAATTTTGTTTTTCAACTGTACATTTTCGGGCTCATGATCCACTGGATTGCCCAATTTCCGTTTGGCCATTTGGTAGAATTCTTGTCAGATGGACATCTGAGATTTCATCAGATCTCGTCTAATAATTTGTGGCTATAATCCAATCTACGCTCTTTGCGGAACTGTGCTTGAAAGTTGGATTTCTTTATTTTATTGAAGATTCTGGTAGTTTTACTTCAAACAGAGTGTTGTCTATTGATAGATGAACTTCTGGTTTTGGAATTTTAAATTCTACAAGGAATCCTAATAGGAACTGTATCATTGCTGCAGGTTCTTCCTCTTGTTCCTCCAGGGAGAAAGTCTAATGAAGACGGGTCACCCTATTCAGGCCAGGTAAGCCCTACATATTAAACTGAAGTAGCATCCCCATAATCAGCTCGATTTCATGCACTTTGATGTAGAGCAGGTCGCGGATAGTTTCATGGCCAAGATGGACTAGAAAAGGCCCGATCGGAGACTGAGGTGATCCGGACCTTCAGAACTTAAAACGGACTTATCTCACAAACCGGAATGAGCTATCGGACGTACCGTATATGATTTTGGGGTAGGACGAGCTACTTTAGCCACCCAACCCCACTACTCCGGGTTGCGCACTCCGAATTTGGGAAATACCATCAGATCGACGGTCGAATTCCTGTTTGAATTCCGTTTTTACTATTTATAGTGAGTTTTAGTTTGATTATAACTCTTCATCCGTTGGGCTTTAGGAGTTGCACCCAACATGAAAAGTGCTTAGAATAATTAGGAGAACAACATGGCAAAGCCAAATAGGACACTTACTATTTTTGGCCGAAAACCAAGCGCACTAGTAGGAATCACGACCGTTTATAAATAGTAAGTCACGATTTCTAGGAGTTTTAGTTGTAGTTTAATTCCAAAACTTCTTCCGTGGCTTAGTATCCCTATTTAAAGGGGGTGTAAACTCATTTATTTAATCATCAATCAATTTACAAATTTTCTAAAATATTAATTCTATTTTCTTGCTTTTTTCTCGTGGATTCGAGAAGTCTCCGTGAGTCCAGAGAAGCTTCGTGGATTTGAAGTAGTTATCCTTGAGGAAGACGGTGATCGACCTCATCACGTTCATTCCTACGTCACACTTGTTGAGCCTTTTTCTTCGGAGATTTTGGCGCCACTTTATACCACAATTATTAACTTGGATGCTTAGCTCATAAAGGGAAACAGCCAAGGTGGACATTTTTGTGAGCTTTTAGTTACACCGATGAACATTTATTGACAGTTTCAGCACATCAGAATATCTGTTTGAAAGACTCATTGAACCTCCATTGCAAACTATAGCTCCGGCATTTATTTGTAATTTGTTTGGATAATCTGAAATGACATATGAATTTGGTTGTAAGAGATATTTGTAATAGAATTTTGAAATTCAACTCAGGCTCAAGATGGTCTTGAGCTTGATTTGACATGAAACATGGTCCAAAACTTGATTGACTTGATTTTGAAGTTAAAATATCGTATGCAAAGTTTGAAAATTTATACTACTCAAGTAACTCAATAAAGTTTCGTGAATGCTCAATTGATTTTTTAGGGTTTCTAGATAATTGAGCACTTTAACTTGATTCCATTCTTGATCGATTCAAGTTGACTCGGCGAATTTCTAATCATTGTATTGGGATTTAAACAATGCCGGTCAATATTTTGATGCCTAATCCTTATGTGAATTAATTCTCTTAGAGGACCGATTGGTGTTTCATATTCTGCTATATTTTTATTCGCTCACTCCAATCTCTTCAATATGCATAGAAACTTCGTTGCATGGGTACAAATTATATTTCTTAATTTTTTGCTTTTCATGGTTAAGTTGGGA
The DNA here is from genome assembly GCA_021015155.1 of Magnolia officinalis. NCBI lineage: Eukaryota > Viridiplantae > Streptophyta > Magnoliopsida > Magnoliales > Magnoliaceae > Magnolia > Magnolia officinalis. Next base: position 3,162,927 of record JAJHSJ010000006.1, on the reverse strand, counting down.
TTGAAATGTGACATCAACTTTTGTACCCATTTTCCTCCTACCTACAACACGAGCTCCCTTGCTATTCAACATCTCAAATAATTGAGAGAACTTTTCACCGTGATAAGTGATCACCTGCAGGATGCAAATTGTGGTAACACGCTTTTGATTTCTCTTGAAGAGCTTGTTAAAGATGGGCTGTTAACAAAGGAAGAACTCCCAGAACCAACGTAAGAATTACTAATTATTCAGAAAATTATAGCAACAGGCACTGAGTTTGCAGTTCTTTCTGACATGCTATTTTCTGTATGTTATGTCGTCAATGAAAGGGATGGGGAGTATGTAGGTTTCGGTACTGTTGCTGACATAAAGGATCCTCTAATAGCCAAGGTAAATTATTAAAATTAATCAAAGTATTGAAACATTTCATCCTGTTTTTATGTACAAAGAAGAATCATGCTTAGTGCTTTTCCTTGTACTTGAGCAATTAGGACTATGGTTTACCAATAACGAAGGCAAGCTATGGGGTTTTATGTTATTTAAGTGCAGATGAGCTTTTCCTCCATCAATAATGTTCTAGAGATTTTGTATTTTTCCATGTGTTATCATTCACTCTTTTCCTCTCCTTCTAGGTGCAGTATGACTAATTGCTAATCATTATCGGGCCCTCAAGAAGTGATTATTATATACTTATATTTGCACAACAGCCATGTTCCTTTTTTCTTTAAAAAAAGGAAAAAAAAGGAGAAAAAGAAAGAAAAAAAAGAAAGAAAAGAACGACCATATTCCTTTTTCATAGATTCCTCTAGAAAATCATAAAAAAGAAAAAAAGGAAAAGAAAGAAAGAAATAAAATAAAAGAAAAAGAGCAGCCATATTCCTTTTTTGTAGATTCCACTAGAAAATCGTTAACTGGATCCATTTGACTTTATTTTATTTTATTTTTTATTATTAATTTTTATGGCCCGTTGGATCAGGCAAATTTTCAATATTTTACCACATGTAGTTTAACATCTAGCGATTGGAATATTGGATACTAAAAAAAAAAGAGAAAATTACAAGCCATGCAATTCAATAGAAAGATGGGAAAATAATAGAATCAAAACCCATGGTCAACACTGTTTTTTTTTTTTTTTTGAAAGGGGATAATTTTATTAATGCAACAAACTACAAAAACAACAAGAAATAGACTAAACAAAAAACAAGAACATGAGCAAAAGCATGAAGCAACAAGAAAACAAGAAAAAAGAAAGAAAAAAAATATAGACAGCTGCCCCACAACAGCAAAACCCCACAGCCCCAAGAAACCGACTACGGGGCCCAATCTCGGAAAAGAACCAAAACTCTAGAGAAAACCCCCGCAGCTGAAACTGACAAGTTCGTAAAACAACGATTGTTACGTTTAACCCAGATGGCCCAGATCACAGCTCGGAGGATAATCCTCCATTTCCTCTTGCCCAAAGCCCCACCCGACTTCACTTGCCACACACAGAAGAAGATGTCGATAGAGCTCGGCATGACCCAGGAGACACTGACAAGGCGGAAAACGCTCCACCAAATGTCAGAAGAGAAAGGACAATGGAGATGAAGGTGATCAACAGTCTCTGTCTTGAAGTCACATTAGGCACACATTCGGAAGCTGAAGACCTCTCCTCCTCAAGTTGTCTACTGTGAGAATTCTTTTCTTTCCCACCAACCATCCAAAGGCAGTAACTTTTGGAAGAACTCCATAAGACCAGGCGGGCCTGGTATGGCAGTGAGAGTAAAAAGAAGCAGACAGAGACTTGTAGAACGATCGGATTGTGAACACTCTTGAGGGTGACAGCTTCCAGCATGTGGAATCCTTCGAAGAAGAAGGAGAAAAGGGAATACCTTGCAAGAAGAAAAGTAGACGAGTAAATCCCTCAACTTTAGAATCCAAGAAAAGTCTATGAAAAGCTAGAATCCAACTGCCTTGACCACCATCAGGGCAGAAACAATCTCTAATAGTGGCCTCTGGCCTCAGGGTATGAGGAAACCGCAAACAGGTCCGGGAAAGATTCAGCAAGGGGCTGATCCCCGCACTAGATATTGAGCCAGAATATGATTTTAACTCCATTGCCCAACGTAAAGGATATTCTATTAAACATAGCAGGGGCTGCTTTAGCAATACCCCTCCACAAAACGAGGGTCGATATAAGGAGGAATTCAACATCCACCGCCCAAAAGAAGAAACACCGTATTTGGTAGATATGAGTTGCCTCCACAGACTTCCTTCCTCTTGAGACCCATTTGCCCAAAAGGGCCTCATTAACCAGAAGGAGATCCTTTATATTAGCTCCCTCGGCCTCATAAGGAGTACAAACCTCTTTCCATTTAAGGAGAGGAAACTTACCGTTCGTAGAGCCACCTTGCCAAAGGAAATTTCTTCTCAATTTGTCAATTCTCTGAATCACTGATTTAGGAAATCTAAACAGTGATAAGAAATAGATGGGAAGATTAGAAAGGGATGCCTTTATGAGGTTCAACCTTCCCCCCAGAGATAGCAGGTTCAATTTCCAAGAGGAGAGCTTCCATTCAATTCTTTCAGTGATTAGGTCCCAGAGCTTTAATGGAGGTTTGCCAATGCATAAAGGTAAGCCCAGATAAATAGTAGGAAGGTTACTTAACTTGCAATTGAAGGAGGTAGCTAGGGAAGAACAAACCTCTGCCACTGATAAATGATATGTTACAATATCAATAGTCATACCTGATACCTTCTGGATTCTTGCTGGGTACAATTTGACTGTATCATGTTGTACTAAACTTATTGTCTTCTACACTCCTAACATTTCTAGTATTTTAGGTGAGTAATTGATTGGATACGCTTTTATCATATAAAAATGACATTCTTGCTTCAACCTAAAGGTGGAGTTAAATGTTCCTGTTAAATGGCCACACTGCGCTAATCTTAAGGGCTTATGAGAAGCTACAATGAGAAGAAGAAGAAGAAAGATGGAAGAGAGAAACAATATGAGAGAGAGAGAGAGAGAGAGAGAGAGAGAGAGAGAGAGAGAGAGAGAGAGAGAGAGGCGCTTAAGGTATATTGAAACCCTAGTCTTCTACTCTTATTTATAATGGTAAAAATGTTATTGGGCCCTATGATCTTATGACATGGACTTGGGCCCAATGGGCCCTTATCCAACTATCAACCTTTCAACACTCTCCCTCAAGCCGGAGCATTCTAATGAGGCCTAGCTTGGAACAAAGGTTAACATAATCAAACCTATGAAAGAAAGAAATTCTCTAACATAATCAAACCTAAGAAAGAAAGAAATTCTTCTCTAATAGTTTCAAAGACTAGCAAATGCAATTTTCCAAGCTTTCACTTGTGTGTCATATCTAGACCTAAAGTATATGGCAGCCTCTAGCCTTCAAACTTTATCGAAGATAAATCTACTTATGCCATCGGCAAAAACATTAATTTTAAGAGTTCGATTATGAACAAGATAGGTGGAAGATCTTCTTTTTCAGATAAAAATAGGACTAATACGGAACATCCATAGAATTTCTAGTCGAATCTTTTATAAACCAATAAACTTGATCTTTCCTTGAACACACTCACCCTTTTGTTCTCAAATATTTGTTGCGTTGAGTTCATTTTGTTGATTCAATTATGTTGGTTTTCTGCAATATGATAGGATTATAAACATACTGGCAGTGGTAGTGCTTTCCGTGTAAGCTATCCCACAGCCTGCCAAATGATGACTCTTACCAGCCAACTCTGGTCATTATGTACCTTGAATATGATGCAGAATAAACATGGAGATGGTTATTAATTTGTCAAACATGTTTTAAAACTTATCCATAGTTTTTTCATTTCTTTCAGATTAAAGCTGTGTGAAACTTCTGTAAGAGTGTTATTACAGCCTGTTAACTCTTTTCTTTTTCTTTTTCAAAAATCCTTGCCCCCTTGTTACTTGTTAGGCTGCAAAGAGGCTCATCGGAAGTCAAGGTGAACTCAAAATGCAGCTTGAGGATTTCTGTAGAGATCCTGAGATTTCAGGTATTTTTTTCTTTTTCTGAATAATGTGCTGCAGCTTTTCACACATTTGATTGTTTTTTTCCAAGTGAGTAATCCTTCACATTTTCTCCCAATTTCTTGAAAGAAAAGAAATCATGTTGGGATGTTGCACTATTTTAATTATAACTCACATTTTGACCTCACAGATAGGAACCTACAGTCAACTCACTGGCATTTGATATATGGAGTTATTGTGCATTGATGCTCCTTTATTGGTAATATTAGCAACGGAAAAAAATTGTTTGTCAAGAAAGAAGTGAGAGATTTGGAGACTGAATCAAGTGTTATTATTGAAATTAAAATGAGCCGCAGTCCTCATATTTAAGCATAGAAGCAAATTTAGATAATAGTATTATTTATTAGTGGACATAAAGAATGAATAGTGACCATCGAAGTGATAAGAGATAAACTTAACTACGGAACAAAGATGGACAAGAACACCAAGCTGGGAAATGATTTCCACCATTCTCATCTCTTCGGATAGATGGAGAAACCTTTGCTATGCTAAGTGCTTTTGTTGTGTAGCTAACGAATGAGAATAATCAACTGCACAATTATATTGAAGTCCAGGACCAAATCATACCCAAACACACCCGCTCCATGAATAGAGATTCTTTTACTTGAAAAGAAAGGAAAAACAATGCAATAACCAACAAATAATCAAAGCTCTCACTGGTTTGATATCTAGATGATATGCTCCACTTGTGAAAACATACACTTGCACAAACCCTAGAGAAAGGTTGACGCCTAAGGCTTGTAGAGAAGAGAAATGTTCCAAAAGCTCCTAGACATTTTTTGTTTATTGAGTTTTTATATGAAAGGAAATAAAAGAAAAACCCTAGTGCTAATCTGGGCCTTATATCAAGCATAAACTATGAGTTGGATGTTATAATCTCTGCCGTACACTTTATTTAAAGGAAAATTACAAAAATACCCCTATCTACTTGAGTGAGACATAAATTTTTTTGAAGGATAACCCAACTTTATTAGAAACTCACAAAAAGTGAGGAAGTGAGGCATAATCAAAGCAAAAAATAAATCAAAATTCGCAACTTAAAGTAAATGTCACGAAATGACCCTTTTGTGGACCTAAAAGTGTACCATAGGTGCCGCAATGGGTAGTCCATTGATGGTCTACGGATTGACCTATTATGGAGCCTCTTTCCACGCTCTAATCTAGTGTTCGAAATATCGATACTATCGGCCGATATATCGGCTGATATTATCGGTATCGCAGCCCAACGATACGAAACCCTTCTGAAGATACTAAAAAATCGAAAAAATTTACAGAATACTTTGTATCGATCGATATATTGCATAATATCGCCAAATATCGTTCAATATCGCTTAATATCGTCCTAAATATCATGCGATATCAACGATACTATCATTTTATCGGGATTTTATTTATTTTTCAATAAATTTGGTGTAAAAACAACAGCTGGGCTAATATAGCCAACTCTGGGATTTTGGGACGACAACATTATTTGAAAAAAAAAAAAAATGAAAAAAAAAAAAAAAACAGAATAAAAACTTTCAACAGGTAGATTTCGGTACTTGTAGAGGAGATCCTTGATCAAAGCTGTGTTTGATGGGCCATTTGAATCGAAGCGTTAGGTTAGCGCAAACAAAATCTCTGATTTGGGAGGTCAAATCCGTCGAAATTTAGAGAAGTCGGGAAATCGGGAGAGATTTGGGCGAAATCCGACCAATCCTCCGTGAAACCCGGAGAATTCGTCGGCAAAATCTGAAAAAATCAGAGATTTGGGAGAGAGTTTAGGGTTCCGGCATTCCGGAACCCTCTCTGCTTCGAAAATAAAGGCCTCGAGCCCCTTTTACGGGAAGCAGATGGGGTGGTGTACCACACACCACAGACTTGGATGGTGTGTTGATGTCACCAAGTTCTGTGGGTCCCATCATGAGGTATATGTTATATCCAAACCGTTAGTCCATTTGGAGTACTCGTCGTAAGTCTTGAGTCGAAAAATAAGACAGATCCAAGGATCAAGTGGACCACACTGAAAAAGGCAGCGGGAGATTGAACGTCAACCATTGAAACCCTTTTGGGGGTCACAAAAGCTTTGGATCAATATGCTATTTGTTTTTCCTCTTCATCCAGGTCTTTGTGACCTCGTGAACAGATTGGATGGAAAATAAACGTCATGGTGGGCCCTACAAATATTTTAATAGTAAGAATCATTGTCTCATTGCTATTTGTGGTGTGGTCCACTCGAGCTTTGCATATGACTCATTTTTGGGCTCATGATCTAAAATAATCTCTCCAAATGGATGAACGGGGTGGATATAATAAATACATTATTGTGGGGCCCATGTAACTTTGATCTCCTTCAACTGTTTGTACAACCCGAGCTCGCTGGAGTGTCAACGCTCATCTTTGCACGACACGTACCCACACCTGTCAGGTCGCTGGTGCGTGGTACACCAGTCAATCCACACTGTTCCATCCATTTTCAGGGGTCATTTTAAGGCATAAGCCCAAAAAATGAGACAGATGTAAAGCTCAAGAAACCGTGATGGCAATAATATCCACTAATAAGCTTCTTAGAGTCCACCGTAAGGATTATTTGTCATCCAATCCATTCATAATGTTTGACAAACCTGGATGGGAAAGCATAAATATTAACTTGATCCAAAAATTTTGTAGCCCCAAAAAATTTAATATTTGGATCAAGACCACCCAACCAGTTGATAAGTTAACATAGGCTTGGATGAAAGGAAAAAAAACAAATATCAGCTTGATCCAAAAAATTTTGTGGCCCATAAATTTTTTAATGGTCAATAACCACTATTTCATGTGGAGTGGTCCACATCTACCTAAACTTTGTATTTGCCTCATTTTTTAAGCCGACCCCTAAAATCAGGTTGCAAAACAAATGGACGATGCGGATATGCTGTGCATGCATCCAGGTGGGACCTATTGTTTTTTACAGTAGCATCAATTGATTAAAGCCTTTTGTGGCTCCAAGAAGTTTTGGACGATAGCATCAATTCCAATTGTTTTCACTTGCGTAGTCCATATAAGTTTGAATGAAGGGAAAAAACAATTATCAGCTTGATCCAAAACTTTTGTGGCCCACTAATGGTCAATCACCATTGTTTCTTATGGTATGGTCCCCCTGATTATTGGATCTGCTTCATTTTTTGGATAATGTCTTAAAATGATATGGAAAAACGGATGGTCGGGTTGGATATTGAATACACACATCATTGATAGGTATGTTTTCTAATTTCACTATATCTTTTGCTTTTGAATGCATTGGTTATGTTTTCATATATATCTTTATACATTTATAAATGTTATGCATCATATTTGAATATATTTACCTTAGTTCAATTAGATAACGCATAACTTAGGACCTTAGACAAAGGAAATTTATTATGTGCACTTCTTTTTTAAGATTTTATGATTTAAAAGTGTGAATTAAGGACTTTTTAAATAATTCCTGAAGTTTCATAAAAAAATTCAACCATTTTGCCAATGTTTCCCCATGTTTCCCAAAAAGTGCGATAAATTATGTGATACTATATCCTGTGCGATAACCGATATGTATCTGTATCCCAAGCAGTGTTTGAAATATCGATACTATCGGCCGATATATCGGCCGATATTATCGGTGTCGCACCACTGCGAGACGAATCTCCCCCGATAACACCCGGAAGATACCAAAAATCCAAAACTTCAGATATCGCACGATATTATCGTCGATATCGCCGATACAACCCACCCCAATTTATATATCGTGGTATTTCCGCCTCCATTATTGTCGAAAAATCGACAAACAGAGTCACAGACACTCACAAGTGCGTTTGCAGGGGACTCATGAGTCCCACTGTAGCCAACAACCCACAACGATAAAAAGCCGATGCCGTAGGTTGTGGAGAATAAAAAATTTTTGAATTAGAAAAAAAGAAAAAAGAAAAAAGAAAAAAGAGAGAAATCGGAGACTACCTGTAGCCGTAGGCTGTAGCGGTGATCGGAGGTGGACCATTCGATAGGTAAGTATTTTAATCCCTCTTTCTTTGAATTTTTCTTGCTATTTTCTTCAATTTCTCTGTTCCTTCGCTGATTGGAGCGTGCCTGTGCGGATTTCTCGGAGATTCGGCGAGAAATCAGGCCGGATTTGAGGGAACGGAACGAGAAATCCTCCTCCGGAACCCTTGCTGCGTGAAGGAGAGGGAAAGCTCTCGTGACGGATAGGGAAAATGAAGGAGATGTGCGGGAGGGGTGAAATAGGGATCAGCGCATGAGCTGGTTTACTGAGCACGCTCTTATCGTACTCAGTAAACTCAGTTGGGCCCACCTGTAATGTATGTGGTCTATCCACGCTGTCCATCTGTTTTCCCATCTAAATTAAGGGGTTGATCCCAAAACTTAGAGACGGGCGGTGGATCATCCCACAGGAAACAGTGGTGATACTGATTTCCACCGTTGAAACCTTTCTGGGCCCTACAGTGATGTTTATTAGTCATCCAAACCGTTAATAAGATCATATAAACGTGGATGAAGGGAAAATACGAATTTACGATTGATCCAATCATCCAAGACTTCTGTGGCCAAAAAGGGTGTTTTAACGGTGGACGTTCAATTCAACTGTTTTGTAAGGTGTGGCCCATTTAAACATTGTATATGGTTTATTTTTGGGCTAAAGCCTTGAAATTATCTGGTAAAATGGATGGACGGAGCAGATAAAATACATAAATCGTGGTGGACCTCACACGAGTTTACACAGTACGCTAAGTGTAGCGAGTTACACATTGTACACTCGCAGAAAGCCGTGTCCGTGTTCCGTGGGTCCCACGGTAATGTGTGTCGTATCCACACCGTCCATTAATTTGGAAATAGTTTTTTAGGGCATGACACAAACAATGATGTAGATCTAAATCTTTAGTGGATCCCGCCACAGAAAAAAGCGGAGAGAGTGACGCCCACCATTGAAACTCGTAGCATTGTTGAGGGCCCATCATAATGTTTATTTGTGATCTAAAATGTTCATAAGTCCAATAAGATATGGAATAATGGAAAACACAAATATCATCTTGACCATCCATCTCTTGTGACCCTCAAGAAATTTTTAACGGTGAACGTCACTCTCTCCACTGTTTTCTGTGGTGGGGTCCACTCTAGCTCTGGATCTGACTCATTTTTTGTCTCACGCCATAAAATGATCTATTCAAATGGATGGACGGTGTGGATAGAAAAAATACATCATGGTGGGACCCACGTTACTTGGCGACATCACTTCAGTAGCTATGATACTGCGCGCGGAAACGGATTGGCTACTCCACGCAACACCGACCTTTCGCTGGTGGTCAGTGCTCTGTGGGCCCCACCATGATGTGTGTGTTTCATCCATGCCTTCCATCTATTTTTTATAGATCATTTTGCAGTGTGAAACTAAAAATGAGGTATATATCCAAATCTCAAGTGGACCACATTACAGGCAACAGTGTTGAATGAGCGTCGACCATGAAAAACATTTTGGGGGGCCATTAAAGTTTTGGATCAAGCTGATTTTTGTTTGTTCCCTTCATCTAAGCCGTCCATCCCTTTTTCTCAAATTATTTTAAGCATGAAAACAAAAATCAGGCAGATTCAACGCTAAAATGGACCACACACATGGTTATTAAATGTAACCAAGCTTATTATTTGGTATTTGGTGTGGTCCACTTGATCGTTGGATCTACCTCATTTTTGTGTTCAAGCCTTAAAATGATATGAGCAAAAGGGATTGACGGCTTGGATGTACAGATACTGCACGGTGGGCCCACCCACAGAACTACCTGTTCGGGGCTAGAGATGGGCAGGGGAACGCAATCCGCGTGTCGTGCGGATGACCATTTCCTGCGCTGGAAACATGGGTGGGGCCTAACGTGATGTTTTTGAGAAATCTGCCCCGTCTATCCGTTTTCTGAGAAATTTTTAATATGGTAGGCCTAAAATGAGCTGTATCCAATACTCAAGTGGACCTAAAATGTGAGTATTGAACGTACACAATTGAAATATTCGTGGGCCACAAAAGTTTTGGATCAGGCTAATATTTCTGTTTTCAGTTCATCCAAGTAGGAATGATGTTATTAACGGTATGAATGTCATGTAAACATCACTTTCTACCCCAGAAAGTTTTCAACGGTAGGAATTTCCTACCCACCTTTTACTCTAGTGCGGCCCACTTGAGTCTTGGATCCTTCTCACTTTTGGTCTCAAGTCCTAAGATGAGCTCAAAAAACGGATGTACGGGGTGGATTTCTCAAAAACATCACGTTGGGCCCCACCCAGGTTTCCAGCGCAGGAAATTCGCGTCCGTGTCTGCAAAGACGAGCACTGATGCTCCTCGAGCTCCAGTTGTACGAACGGTTCAAAGGAGATCAAAGTTACATGGGCCCCAAAGTGATGTATTTATTATATCTACACCGTTCATCTATTTTTAGAGATCATATTAGAGCATCATCCAACAAATGAATCATATCCAAAGATCAGCTGGACCACACCATAGATGGCAGCGAAGAATATGATTTTCACCGTTAAACAATTCGTGTGGCCATCGTTAAAGATCAGTTGGGCCCACCACAGATGGCAGCGGAGATTCTGTGACCCCAATAAGGGTTTCATGGTAGACATTCAATTCACACCATTTGCCTTGGTGTGGTCCACTTGATTTTTTAATAAGCTTCATTTTTTGGCTAAAGACTTAAAATTATATGGTGAAATGGATGAACAGGTTGGATAAAATGCATGAACAATGAGACAACTGTATGTGTGGATGGTGCTCTAGTCCACTTGATTTACAGATAAAATATGTCGGGAGGAAGAGGAGGTAGGCAACCTGATATAGGGTGGAGGTATGGTCGGCCCATTCCCGATAATCGATTCTGGAGTATTTGTAATTTATGCGGCCATGTATCGAGGAGTGGTGGGGTAACCCGCTTAAAGGAACATTTAGCGGGAGGGTATCGCAATGTTGTGGATTATCCGAAGTGCCCACAGGATGTGCGAGAACAGAGGACCATATTGAAAAAAAATGTGAAGGCAAAAGATGAACGACATGCACGGGAGAGGGAGATTAGGGAGGAGTTGGGGCGGCCACCATATGTAGGTGAGGATGATGTAATGGATCTCGATAATGATGATGATCCCGAATACAGACGCGTAATTCAAAAGTCCATACGGGATCAATGAGAGAGGGATCAGGATAGGAGGTGGGACACGAGTAGGCCTAGATTTGATGGGTCTATCCATGAGCGTGGTGGGGGGAGTGGAGCAGGGGAGAGTGTTAGGGGTGGATCAGGGGAGGGTAGTAGGTGGGGAGGAATATGGGGCATAGGCAGGAGTAATAGCATGCGGGTGCCGGATCTACCTTCGGATTCGAGGATGTACAAAGAGGCATGAGGGACACAAAAGAAAATAAAGGAGATGTTTAGTGGAGGGGATGTGAAGAAAAAAGTTGAAAAATTTATAGCAAATTTTTTATATACGATCAAATTCCCGCAAATGCCGCAGCAAGCCCGCACTTCAAATATATGATAAGTGAAGTGCAGTGTGGGGGTGAGGGTGTGCAGCCGACGACACCCGCACAGATCATGGGGAAATACTTGGATGATGAACATGCAGAAATGAAGACATACATTGATTCGTATCGGCAGTCATGGGAGATGTACGACTGCACCATCATGTGTGACGGTTGGACCGGACCGGCGAAGATGTCGATTATAAATTTTATGGTCTATTCCAGGGGACGGGCGATGTTCCTAAAGAGTATAGATGCGAGTAGTAAGATCAAGGATTGTAACTACATTTACAAACTAATGCACAACATCATGCAAGATGTTGAGAGGAAAAATATTGTGCAGTTTGTTACGGATAATGGGAGTGCATTTGTTAAGGCGGGGAAGGATATTCAGAGCAAGTATCATATGTATTGGACCCCCTGCGCAGCCTATTGCATCGATCTCATGATGAAGGGGATTGGGGATAGGCCGTCGGTGAAGACTGTAATTATTGATGCACGGTTCATCATAAACTTTGTATACAACCACAGCTGGTTATTAGCCGCAAAGCGCGAGAGGTGTGGTGGGGATATAGTGCGCCCCAGAGCGACAAGGTTCGCCACAAATTATATCGCCTTAAGTAGCCTTCTCAAACACAAAGAAGGGTTACGAGAGGTTTTCGCCTCTCATGATTACGTAGAATGGAAAAAGAGGTTGACAAAAGTAACTTATAGAATCAAGGAACTGGTGCTGGGAAATTCATTTTGGGATAAAGTGCGTGGTGTTGTGGGTATTCTAGAGTCCATTTATGTGGTGTTGAGGATGGTGGACAATGAGACAAATCCGTCGATGGGGTTGCTGTATCCGTCTATACAGCTGATGAAAGAGGCCATCATGGTTAAAGCTCCCAATGCATATAAGCGGGTGCATGCAATAATAGACGACCGTTGGGAAAGGATGCTTTTTCACCCACTACATCAGGCTGGTAAGTACCTATATGGATTTTTTTTTTCCATATGCAATAATAAACGAGAGTTGTACTGATGTGTATGTGTTGGTTTTCAGCGTATTTCCTGAATCCCAAATACCACTACAGCCGGAATCTCTTCGAAGATAATTCATTAAAGAGGGCTGTGCATGAGGCGTACGATCACTTATTCCCCGACTGTCTGGGGAAAGGCACCTTTGGTAGTGAGGTAAATATGTTTCGCACTTACATTCTCCTTATATTTATCTCAATTATTAAATACTTATTCCGGTTGCTATACACCATCAACAAATTGTTAAATTCCGCGACACGGTTGGAATGTTTGGGTGTCACCCTGCGGTGAATGCAATGAACGCCATGATGGCATGTGAGTCACTGTAGTAAACTTAACTTTTATATTATTTTGGAAAATCTAGGATAATGAAAGAATCTTATGATATGCAGGCGAATGGTGGTCCATGTATGGGACTGACTGCGAGGTTTTACAACAACTGCCTGTTCGTGCGCTTGCACAGACGGTGCCCTCGTCACCTTGTGAAAGGAATCGGAGTACATTCTCCCTCATATATACAAATAAATGTAATAGAATAGGGTATGAGAGGCTTCAGAAGCTAGTGTATTGTCACTACAATATGAAGTTACGGGAGAGGTTGCTCCGCTCGGAAGGAAGAAGAAAAGCGTAGGAAGACCCACTGGACCTGATGACGGTCGGACAACATGCATATGTTGAGGATGCGGAGGATGACCCAGTTTACCAGTGGGTTAGGTCAGATGACTTAGATACATCAGATGGGCGACCAGAGCCACATATTGCTGCAGAAGCAGAGACACAAAGGATTGATGTTGACGCACATGTGGAGCAGCAGAGGTCTCCTGATGAGGCATTCGACCCATTGACGATGAGTCCGGAGGGCAGCTCGCGGCAGTCACTATCACGCGGGACACGTGGCGGGGAAACATTGTCTGACACCGAGACTGAGTCAGAGAATGATGCGGGAAATGAGTCCGGTGATGATGATGGTGGCGATAATGGTGACGATGACTCTGATGACAATAAAGATGATGATGATGATGGTGGTGGTGATGGCGACGGGGATGGTGGCGACGCAGGTGGGAGTCAGGATAAGAGGCCTTTTAGCCCTTTTACCGGGGAGGAGAATTTCGATAATTCCACACAGGACCCTGACCATGGTTCTCGTCCAGGAGAACCACGACCCTGTCTTGTTTACAATAAGACATACACGCGTCAAAAGCTACTGCAGAAAAAGAACTCATAAACTTTCAGATTTTGAGGAGCTGCTGGCAAAATGCATGAGGGACACAAGCGTTCGTGGCAGGCGAGGTGGTTTTAGATTTGGATCACGAACGAGGGACGAGAGCTCGAGTTACAGGTCACAACATGAATCTGGATCACAAATACAGGAGAGTAGCTCGAGTTCTGTGCCGCAGTATGAACATGGATATGGACCTAGTGGATATGTGACGAGTGACTCCAGCAGTTACGGCACATCATTTTTCAACCATGGTCAGGAGTTCACTTCTGCATGTGGGCAGGGATATGAGCAGCAATATGGATACGAAGGAGCTTCATATGTGTCATTCCCAGATCCATATCAGTTACAGACTATGACGATTATGTAGTACCCACGGATGGACGTATTGATTCAGTTCGGAGAGGAAGAGTACCAGCGTTATGTTAGGGAGTATCTTAACTGGTACCACTCTACTATGACTTGGGTACAATATTGTCGATTTGTGGAGCAGCAGTATTATGCCCAGCCCCGTCGAGATGGAGATGATGATTACGAGCCACCGCGCAACTCTATGTGGGTCTAGACCACAATAAGTCCCCATCATTGATATGTATATTTCTCAAATTTTACTTATTCAGTTCTTCTTTTCCTTTTCAATGAATTGGTTGTGTTTTCATACATGGCTATGATATATTTATAAATATCATGCATTCAATTTAAATATAGTTGTGTTAGTTCAGTTAAACATCGCATAACTTAGGACCCTATACAAAGGAAATTTATTATGTGCATCTTTTTTTTGAGATGTTATGATTTAAAAGTGTGTATTAAGGGCCTTTTTAACAATCCCCAAAGTTTCATTAAAAAATTTAACCATTTTCCCAATGTTTCCCCATGTTTCCCAAAAAGTGCGATAAACTATGCGATACAAACGATATATCCCGTGCGATAACCGATACGTATCTGTATCCCAAGGGTGCGATACATCGTGCGATACCGATATTTCAAACACTGGTTGGGAAGTTGCATGAGTGCCACACAGGCGAGGGTGCTGAGCTAGCAGGACCTGACAATATCTTGTAAAAGATGGTTGATAAGAATGACCAAAGAACAAGATACTTCAAATTATCTTATGAGCATTGTTTTTTTTTTTTTCATGCATGCATTGGTTTCTGCTTAAAGTTTATTTTATATGTACTGTACAAGGTGTCCCGTATCGGTATCGGTTGGCGTAACGGTGCCCTCTGAAACCGATACGGATACGGGGGCGTAACGACGATACGGGGGCGTAACGGCCCGTAACGGCGCAAAAAAATTTTTTTTGCCAAAAAAATATGAAAAAATATGGATTAAATTCGGAATATTCTAAGCATTCCAAATATGCATTCGTTTATAAATTGGAACATGTTTATGGTGGTGTAACGGTCCACTCTTTGGTGAGAAGTTGTATCGGACTATCTGATGAATTTATGAACCAGATAACCTAAATTTGACTACAAAATTCATATATTTAATTTTCTAACTTACTATCAATGATAGATATATTAGAATGAATGTAATATGAAAATATCTTACATTTAGGTGTTTGCAATTATTTTTGAGGGCCAAAATTCATGCGTAAATAGAAAAAAAAATAAAAAAAAATATAAAATGGCACCCCAAATATGTAAAATGCACATTAACATGTTCTACTATGATTAACACATCATATGGCATCATTAAAACAACAAAAGAATCATTAAGAAATGATTTTTCGAATTTTCAAAAAAAGGGCCAAAATAAATGCGTAAATAGAAAAAAATATAAAAAAATATAAAATGGCACCCCAAATATGTAAAATGCACATTAACGTGTTCTACAATGATTAACACATCATATGACATCATTAAAACAACAAAAGAATCATTAAAAAATGATTTTTCAAAATTTCAAAAAAAAGGGCCAAAATTCATGCGTAAATAGAAAAAAATATTAAAAAAATATAAAATGGCACCCCAAATCTGTAAGATGCACATTAACATGTTCTACTATGATTAACACATCATATGGCATGATTAAAACAGCAAAACAACTATTAAAAATTGATTTTTCGAATTTTCAAAAAAGGGGACAAAATTCATGCGTAAATAGAAAAAAATATTAAAAAAATATAAAATGGCACCCAAAATCTGTAAAATGCACATTAACATGTTCTACTATGATTAACACATCATATGGCATCATTAAAACAGCAAAAGAATCATTAAAAAATGATTTTTCGAATTTTAAAAAAAGGGCCAAAATAAATGCGTAAATAGAAAAAAATATTAAAAAATATAAAATGGCACCCCAAATCTGTAAAATGCACATTAACATGTTCTACTATGATTAACACATCATATGGCATGATTAAAACAGCAAAACAACTATTAAAAATTGATTTTTCGAATTTTAAAAAAAGGGGCCAAAATTCATGCGTAAATAGAAAAAAATATTAAAAAAATATAAAATGGCACCCAAAATCTGTAAAATGCACATTAACATGTTCTACTATGATTAACACATCATATGGCATCATTAAAACAGCAAAAGAATCATTAAAAAATGATTTTTCGAATTTTCAAAAAAAGGGCCAAAATAAATGCGTAAATAGAAAAAAATATTAAAAAAATATAAAATGGCACCCCAAATCTGTAAAATGCACATTAACATGTTCTACTATGATTAACACATCATATGGCATGATTAAAACAGCAAAACAACTATTAAAAATTGATTTTTCGAATTTTAAAAAAAGGGGCCAAAATTCATGCGTAAATAGAAAAAAATATTAAAAAAATATAAAATGGCACCCAAAATCTGTAAAATGCACATTAACATGTTCTACTATGATTAACACATCATATGGCATCATTAAAACAGCAAAAGAATCATTAAAAAATGATTTTTCGAATTTTCAAAAAAAGGGCCAAAATTCGGCCGACACGGGCCCGTAACAGCCCTGTAACGGCCGTAACGGCCGATACGCCCCGTAACGGGCACGTATCGGCCGATACGGGTACAAAATTGCGTAACGACCGATACGACCCCGAAACGCGTAACGGTTCACACCGTTACCGTTACGTATCGGCCGTTACGGCCGATACGTAACCGTTTTGGCATACCATGGTACTGTATGAGATGTGTGCTTTAATTGTTACTTGATCCTTGTCATTTTTTTTTCCCATAAATTTCTGTTCCATCTATCATTCATGACTAATATATTTGATGGGTCAAGAGCCACTTGCACATTTGTTTTACTCGCTTTGAGTGTTGTGCAGAGTTTAAATCCTTTTCTGCTTTCCTATGACTGCACTATGCACTACCATACAAGCATGTTGCATCATGTTTACACATGTACCTATTTACACACCAAGACAGCTAAGTGCAATGGTTTTTTCTTTGAACACATTGTTCATCATCCCTCACAAACATTTATTTTTTTAGGCTGGCTTGAGGATGCAGCTTTTTTTGCGGCTATCGACAACAGTTTAAACACATTCACTTGGTATGAGTGGCCTGAACCTTTAAAAAATCGCCATCTTGCTGCCTTGGAAGATATTTACCAAAGCCAGAAAGATTTTGTGAGTACCGGTAAAACTTTGTGAATATTAGGTATTTTATGATGCTTGACCAAATAAAACAGCACCTTTTGTTCATCTCGGCAACTTTATAGGCGGCTCTCAGCATTTTGGAGATCCAGACTGAGTCATCCACTGGGCCTCATCATTGATGGGCCATGTGTCCATGCCCAAAGATATCTGTTGTGGGAAGCTTTTTACTGCCCAATTGGTGGCAGTTTGTAAATGGAAGGAACTTAGCCAACAGTCCAAAATTCTATAAGTTAGTGGAGATTTTTGGGGCGCCGCCCATCATTATTGGTCCCAAGTCCCAACACATGAATGACCTGGATCACAGACATGCCTGTATGGTTGCTGCCCAAATTACCATGTTGTGTAGTTTCTTTGAGAATTGTATATTTCCTCTTTTATCATATCCATTGGAATTTACTCTGTCACAAATTCTCATGGACACTGTACGTTTCATTTTTATATTATTGCAGATAGATACATTCATTGCACAACAGTTCTTATTTCAAAGGCAATGGCAAAAAGTTCGCAATTATGCAAAGATGAAAGGTATCAAAATTTTGGGAGACATGCCTATTTACGTAGGTTATCATAGTGCAGACGTTTGGGCGAACAGAGGAATGTTTTTGCTGGTGCGTAGTTCCCATTCAACTACTTCAATTTATTCATCCAATCAGATGGCTAATGAATATTTGGTTCCATGAGTTGATCTCTGTATTGTCTCTGTCTAACAGGACAGGAATGGTTTTCCTACTCTTGTAAGTGGCGTTCCTCCTGATGCCTTCAGCAAAACTGGTCAACTATGGGACAGGTTACCATCAGTGCACAATTGTTTTTCCTGATTCATTACTGCAAAAATCTCTTTAATGTGATGTCTTCCAGAAAACAGGGTGTTAATTACTTGTTCTAGCTCAATGTGGAGCTATTTACCGTATAAATTTGAATATTTCTGCCAATATTTGGCAGTTAAACTTAATTTTTCTTATAGTTTCATTATATTTCAAAATATTTTTGTAGTTTTTACATTCCTCCTAATCGGATGACTTTGAAACTAATAATAGATGTTCAACGCAAGGCATTCATAAAAGGTTATCAATTTGTTACTGATATGAAAACATGTCTTTTTGACCTCCTCTTTTTTTTTTTTTTTTTTCAATATATTGGCGAAATATTATCTACAATAAATCTTAGGAAATGGTAAGGAATCAAGTGACATGCATAGTCACCTTCTAAATGCTGTTTAAATACATTTAATGAAGAAAAAATAAAAGAAGGGAAAAGGAAAAGAGAGAGAGGTCGTGTGAGTTATCTTCCCCACATACCTAAAGCTCCTTTTTATATTAAGTTAATCTTAATCACTATACAATACACCACAGGAATACAGAAGATAATTGACACATAGACCTAAGTTTTTTACACCCCCCTCTAGCTAGAGCATAGATGTAAAGCTCCTTTTTATATTAAGTTAATCACCATACGACACCACAGGAGTACAGAAGATAACTGATGCATAAACCTACATTTTTTGCACTCCCCCACTAGCTAGAGAATAGATATTACTCATGCCCATCTTGTCCAATGTATAATGAAAATGTGAAGAACTGGAGACCTTTGTGACAATGTCTTGGAGCTGATTATCCACGTGAATGAATGGAGTATAATAATTTAGAGGCAAATATCTCTTGAACAAAGTGATAGTCAACTTCAACATGTTTGGTCTTCTCATGGAATGGGTGAAGGAACTTCGAAACCTGTTTACAAAAGGAGAGATTGAATCCAAACAGTTTCACACATGACATGAGACATTGCATGGTATTCAATTTCAACAGAGAATGAGCCACCACATTTTGTTTCTTGCTTTTCCAAGTGGCCAAATTATCTCTCACAAAGGTGTAATAGCCAGTTGTAGACCTCCTGTCATTTGATGATCCTACCTAGTTTGCATCACAATAGCCACTCAAATCTAAATTGCATTGATTAGAATGCCAAAGGCATTTTATCAAAACCCAACGAGGTTTGGGCGAATGGTCTTCACCATTGGTTTGCTCCCTATAGGTGAGGGTTCGATTCTCCTCCTTGGCTTTACCCGATACACGTGGTTGTGGGTGATTGCGTGTATCCGCAGGGATTAGTCTCGCTTCAAAAAAAGAGGGGGGGAAACCCTGTGTCTTAAAAAAAAAAAAAAAGAGGGCATTTTCTCAAACTCTGAGTGGTTGAGTTTTACTCATACAAATGAGCTTGCTGACTAGATGATGATGCACATCAAGATCACTTAGAGCTTGACTTCTTATCATGGAGGTGATGATTCACTTCAAATAAACCATGATTTTAGTGAAGAGATAAAGAGAGATCTTAGAGAAAGTGAAGAGAGAGTTGTGTATTCCTCTCTCACAGAATAGCTTTATTTATAATGATAGTTGGATACAGATGTTAAAAAAAAAAAAAAAGAGATTACTCAAGATAAGAGCAAAATAAATAAGAAGGTACACAAGATAAAGAACAAAGTAAATAAGAAGATTCGTAGTCTGGTGCACTGCTGGACTGTACAAACTTGTGATACTTGATCATGGTATTAAAAAATGGTAATGTCAAGAACAAAATAAACAAGAAGATTACACAAGATGAAGAACAAAATAAATAAGAAAACCTTTAGTATGGTGCACCACACAACCATACAAAATTATGATACCTGACCACGGTATTAAAAAAATGGTTATGTCGTGGGCCGTATTGGCCGTTATGTAAAGGAAACAGTCACCCCCGTTACATATACAGAGGTGAATTGGTCCGTTATGAAAAAAAAATGGCTCGTATCTGTTGATACGGGCTGATATGCCCAATATCAGCACCATTACAGGGTCAATACGGCTGTTATAGGTCTACATGGCGATAAAGGGTCCATTATCATTTTTTCCCCTCAAATTTCCTCTCATTTCCATTTTTTTATTCATTCCCACCATAAATGAATCTTAGAAATTCATTTTAAAGGCCTATTTTGAGGATCAAAGCACAAAATTTGAGTGGATTCTCAAAAAGAAAGTGCAGTGTATGCATTAAAAAAGTTTCTATGTATAAAACAATGATAAAAATGTAAACTACATATTATTTATTTAATAATGGACAGAAGGTAAATGACATAGTGATTGTGTTTATGGATTTCGAATTATCTGAATATGGAGTTATGATGCAGGACAATTAACCACTTGCTCTAAAAGCTCGAATTGTTAGAGCATGGTGAATTAATCCCTTTATCTCATAGCCCAGGCCCCACATCTCATGGGTTAGGACCTTGGCCGAACCCCCCCTCGTGGGCCCCAAATCACATGGGTACCACCTCGCACGGGCCGCCCACCCCGAGTGTGTCCCCGCATTCCACAAGCTACCCCACTCGAGCCCGGTGTGAAATGCGCATTAATCACCCTCTGTGAGGAGTTTCGAACACGAGACCTCCGTGGGCCCCGCCCACTCCAAGTGTGCCCTTGCATCCCAGGGGCAACCCCACTCGAGCCCGGTGTGAAAATGCCCCTACATTAATCATCCCCGGTGAGGAGTCTTGAACACGAGACCTCCCGCTCTGATACCAATTTGATGCAGGACAATTAACAACTTGCTCTAAAAGTTCGAACTGTTAGAGCATGACGAAATAATCTCTTTATCTCATAGCCCAGGCCCCACATCTCATGGGTTAGGACCTTAGCCGAACCCCCCTCGTGGGCCCCAAATCACATGAGTACCACCTCACACGGGCCGTCCATCCTGAGTATGCCCCCGCATCTCACAGGCTACCCCACTCGATTCCGGTGTGAAATGCGCATTAATCACCCCCGGTGAGGAGTCTCAAACACGAGATCTCCCCCGTGGGCCCTGCCCACCCCGAGTGTGCCCTTGCATCCCAGGGGCGACCCCACTCGAGCCCGGTGTGAAAATGCCCCTGCATTAAGTTAACAATGGTTACCAATATTCCAAAAGTTGATTCAGATAAAGACATTTTTGGGTGAATGCTGGTACTGGTAAATTGGCTTTAGGTGGAAGAGGTGGATTAGAAATAGGAGCGGGAACATTGTGTAGAAGAGTCCTGATAAGATTAGAGACAAAAAAAACACGGATTCTATAGCCAGATTATTCTACTCACTCCACATGGCATTGCTTTTGCAGGTTCTTTTGCTTATATAATTATATTTTTTTCCCTCTAATCGTTTTTTTGCTCTTATAATCTAAAGAAAGATTCCTACCTTTGATTAGAAGAGGAAGAGTCCTAATGCAAACCTCATTACATAGTAGTGGGTCAATATGAAAAACATAAATTCCAACATCCAAATGGTCTTCCCTACTCTACTAAGAGAATACGCATCACACATGCATACATTAACAATTTAAGGAAAAAGAAGGCTGATAGGCTTATATTGGGAGGAAAGCTTCATGCAAAAATGAATACCCAAATCTACCTTTAATATCTGAGACTAATTACAGAATTTTACAATAAACAAGAAATGCATTTTCTTGAAGAAGGAAAATTTGCAAGTCCTAACTGCAATTTAGTTCCCTTCTTCTGCTCGATTTTGGAGTGGTTTGCTCAAAAGTCTTGAGTTGCCTGTTGAATTCCACTAGCTGATATGTAGCTCTTTATGATGGGAGAAGTATTTAAGCTTTCGAAATTTCTCCCTCTCCTCTCTCATTCCTATAGATAACATATTGAAATTTGTGAAATGCGTGTGCCGTTTATATGAGATGCTGCTATAGCGTATGCACCTGTCACCTTTTCAAAATTTCTCCCTCCTCCCATTCCTATAGATAACATATTGAAATTTGTGAAATGCGTGTGCCGTTTATATGAGACACTGCTATAGCATATGTACCCTTTTTCTGCTTGAATCTGGAGTGGCCTGCTAATGCGGGGACATTTTCACACCGAGCTTGAGTGGGGTGGCCTATGGGATGCAGGGGCACACTCGGGGTGGGGTGGCCCGCATAACCCATGGATTTGGGGCCCGTGTGAGGTGGAGCCCATAGATTTGGGGCCCACGAGGGGGTAGAACTCATGGATTTGGAGCCCACGAGGAGGTTTCGGCCGAGGACCTAACCTATGGATTTGGGGCCTGGGCTATGAGATAAAGGGATTAATTCGCTATGCTCCATCAATTTGAGCTTTTAGAGCAAGTGGTTAATTGTCCTGCATCACCTGCTCAAAAGTCTGAGTTGCCTGTTGAATCCCACCAGCTCATATGTAGCACTATATGATGGGAGAAGTATTTAAGTATTCAAAATTTCTCCCTCCTCCCATTCCTATAGATAACATATTGAAATTTGTGAAATGCGTGTGCCATTTATATGAGACATTGCTATAGCTTATGCACTTTTTTCCACTTGCTAACTTAGTCACCATTCTTAATGCCTTCTACTTAACAGCCCTCTATATGATTGGAAAGCTATGGAAAAAGACGGATTTGCTTGGTGGGTACAGCGAATAAAGCGGGCGCTTAATCTATATGATGAATTCAGGATAGACCATTTCCGAGGACTCGCTGGCTTTTGGGCTGTTCCTTCTGGTGGCTTTTTACTTCTATAATCTCAATACCTGCTTGTGTTATTGTTGTTATTGTTTTATCTATATTATAATAATAAAATTGCATAAATGTGCAGAATCCAAGGTAGCAATGGTTGGAAGATGGAAGGTAAGTTCTACAGAGATACCAACTAGTTGTTTCTTTTTCAATGATCTTAGTAATCCATAACAGTCATATTTTTATTGACAGTAGGCTGGACCAAACAAAGCCTTCTTTGATGCCATCCTCAAAGCTGTTGGAAAGATCAATATCATTGCAGAAGACTTGGTATGTTTCAGCAGATGATGATCCTGAACTAATGTATTGAGGAGGTTACTGTCTTTCATCTTTTGGGATTGTCAGTGAATCTTTGTCATCTTAAACTGGTCAGGTGTCAAACGACTGGCACGGACTAGGTTAGTCTCAGCCCCTGCTCAACCCATGATAGGGTGGTCTTGTGCTGAGCCTGAATCAAGCTTTTGTGGGCAAAAAGGCTTAGTCCAGCTGCCCCGAAATAAAACTTTCAGGCTAGGACTGGTCCAGCTTGTGATAGCTTTAAGCTTTGCAGGGCCTAAGGCGGGCTGATCTGATCCATCCATTATGCACATGATGTATTAATTTTTCGCTATTTTCCGTAGAAACATTAGCTATTTGAATGGAATTTCTTAAATTTTGACAAAAAAAGAGGCAATAAGGGCATGTTGGGCCAAGTCTGTGCTGCTAACCCAGCCCGATTAATTAATGGGGCTGGAACTGTGGCCCAGACCCTGTCAATGCCAGCCATTAAGTGTAGTTTAGATGGGCCCAGCATGGTGGGCTGAACATAGGCCCAATGGGCCAAACTGCACATTGCCGTTCTTAAAACTTGTCTCTCACAGACCCCTTGTTTATGTTATGTGAATAAGAATTATTAGCATGATTAATTATTTGATGAAGATGGCATCATATCCTTTTTGGCATATTTGCTCCCTGGGTCATGGATATCTTCAGTCCTTAGCTTGACATGGCATATATAGTCAACTTTGGAGCTTAGAAAAATTGAGATATTGCCGGCCAACTGTGGAGAAATTTGATAGGAATGCTTTCTATGTTGAAATTGTAGGGTTAGAGGTCATGGTTGTGGCTCAAAATGTAACCTATTGAAAACATGGAGATCCTCATATTCTTTAGTTGACGGTGTAATCTAGATACGATGCACCTTTTGGACATAAGTATATCAAATGGGTGCAATCCAGTCATTCATCACCACCACCACCACCACCACCACCACCACAATCATAACCTTGTCGCAGCTATTTGGGGTCAACTTTCATGATTGCCTGGCAAAACTTTGGTGATCAGCTGCCTGTGTGACAGCAAGCCTCCTTTACCTGAGCATAGAACTGGCTAGTGCATAGCTAGCGGGTGGAGTCTTTTAATTGTTTGTTCTACTGTTATTTATTGTTTGTGAGGCACTGCTGACATTCACACCTTCTATGGGATCTCAAATGGCTAACCAGGTTGGCTGGTGGACAAAAAACAAGGGTGGAGTAAACTAGAGCTTTGAGGGTGTATTTGGACTTTAAGAATTCACCTGACATTCAGCTCTGTGCTTTAATCTTAAATTTAATAGGGAGTAATCACGGAGGATGTAGTTCGGTTGAGGAAAGCTATTGGTGCACCAGGAATGGTCGTTCTCCAATTTGGTAATGAGCAAATGCTAGTTTAGAATGACACTTTATTCTCAAATATTTTACTCTTTGACAATTTTCCTTTGAACTGAAACTTTATTTTTATTGGTCTAGCTTTTGGGAGTGGCTCAGACAATCCTCATTTGCCTCATAACCATGAACACGATCAAGTTGTATATACTGGAACTCATGACAATGACACAGTAAGTCTCATTGATTGTAGACATGGGGGCTTTTCTCACCAACGAGAGCTACATGAAAGCCATCATTACATTTTTCCTTTTTAAGTTCTGAAGGAGTCTAACCTCTGCATAGCATCTATTCCTTTTGTGGTGCACTGCACTCAAATTATATACATGGCATAACATCTGTGATCTGGACCATTCATTGGGCGGTTCCTACCATTGATGGACCACTCTCTGCAGTTCACATGGATTGATGAACATAGCTATAAGATTGCCAGATATTTCACCGTTCTACACTGATTGTTGTGAATATTCTTTCCTACTGTCAATTTGTAGGTCAGCAATCAAACAGTAACATCCTGATAACTTATACTTCTACCATGGCCAATCCATGGTGCAACCTGAATGGTTCAGATCAGGGACCGCACAATATCATGATGCGTCTTTTGGCTTTTTTGTGGAACACTTTGCTTGCGTTGATTTCATATTAGGATTGGTCCTGGAACTTGCTTCTTTCATCAGCATGACCGCTGTACTTTTTGTGGTTTCAAGATTGTAGGTTGGTGGGAGAACTTGCCGAATGAAGAGAAGTCCACTGTAAGCATCTCAAGTTATGCAATGTCTAGGCATAGAATATTAGAAATTTGAGTTCTCTCTATAAACCTTGGCATCTTAAGATTTCACAGATGAGAACTAAAAGGCGGTGCTTCACGTCTATCAGTAGAGCCTTATTTCAAGCCAACTCTTCTTACAGGTACTGAAGTATCTTGGCATGACAAAAGCAGATGATATCTCATGGGCAATGATTCAATCTGCTGTATCGTCAGTTGCCCGAACTGCCATCATACCCATGCAAGATATCCTTAGATTAGGGAGCTCTGCTAGGATGAATACTCCTGCAACACAGGTAAGACAACTGCTAGTTTTGATGCAGATTTAGGGTTTTAAGTGTGCGTTTGGCTGCACTATTAATTGGATTACAGTTTGTAATCTGATAATTGGAAATTAAAAATTTTGTGATTTCTTTCTTCAGCATTCATATTAAGGGCCTTAGTTCCAAACTGCAATTATGATAACTTTCAAGTTGGTCTTGAGAGAAAAGTAACCGCAATTTAATAGCTGGGTCCTTACTATGAAATCCTAGGAAACAACATCAAGTCCTGTAATTTCCTCTTGATTAAAGGGAATGTTTGCAATCCAATTCATCCGTGCATCCAAACATGCCACTTCAATCAACACGTGGTTCTTACCAACCATGGGAATGCTTAAAAAGAGGAATTATGGGTCCTGATGCATCAGGATGTCTATAGTTTTCCCTGACATGTGTACAAGTGGGGCTTTGGTTTGGTGATCCAAATGTTGATCTGATGGACCACATGGTCTGGGGGAGGATCCCCCAAGGCTCCACAAGAGCAGCTGAATTTTTCTCTACCAGCAAATTATGAAGAGGGTTAAGAAGCGACAGTTGGAAAAAAAAGAGTTGAGTAATGATTGGCTAGAATCTTCCGATCTGGAAGAATTTTGGAGCATCCTCCATCCACCGCAGCACCCATGGCCTGGGTCACCAAAACCATGGGCTAAAATCCACTTACTGGACTGCACCAGGACCCTATAGTTACAACAGAAGCAGATTGCGTCCTGCCTCTGCCTGGACGAAATCAGTCCAGGCAGGGCTCTTTGGGACCCACCATGTGTTTGGCTTTATCCATGCCGTTCATCGATTTTCCCATATCATTTTGCCGTAAGAGCCCAAAAATAGGCAGATCCAAGGCCCAAGTGGTCCATACAATGGGGATTGAACGTCCACCATTAAAAACTTCTTGGGGGCCACAAAAGTTTTGGATCAAGCTGGCATTTGTCCTTTCCCTTCATCTAGGTTTGTGTGACCTTATGAACAGGTTGGATGGAAAATAAACATCATGATGGGCCCTAGGAAGGTTTCAACGGTAGGCATCATCATTACTGTTGCATCCTGTGGTGTGGTCCACTTGAGCCTTGGATCTGCCTCATTTTTTGGCTCATACTATAAAATGATCTGGAAAATTGGATGAACCGCATCAATAAAGCTTATACTTCATGATAGGCCCCACAGAGCCCCTGCCTGGATTGATTTTGGTCCAGGCGGGGGCAGGACACCATCCACTTCAGTTACCACAAGAAGAAATATCCTATTTTCCAGTCTTTTTATTTTCATGAATTCAATGCAAGCTATCTGCATATGCCTCAGGAATTATAACCCATGCCCCCCCTTTTTTGGTTCTTTTCCCTCTTTTCAACACAGTTGGGAAATTGGCGCTGGAGGATGCCTAGCTCAAGGAGCTGTGACAAGTTGGGAGCAGAAGCAAGGGAACTGAAGGATCTGCTCTCACTGTACAATAGGCTGTGAACTTGAAAGACGCAGAGGTTTCCCTTTTCCGGGCATGCTCCTTTCCAACCTCCGATAAGCTGTCGCCAGTCTTGGTTTTTGCCATCCAACTTCTGCCATCGTAGGTATCGTTTGCTTCTAATGAATAAAATTGGGCCTGCTTGCATGCAAAGCGCATTGGTCCTGGAAGTAAAATGGGTTCTAACTTCTAAGATGTCTCATCGTGTAACATGGTTATTGCAGTTTCTGTAGTATCAGAAAAAGAGGTTCACACAATCCGAATGCTTTCTTTGTGGCAAGTCTGATTTTGAAAATTGGGCGAAATTTGATACGGAGAAGAGCCTCATAAACAGCTTCATAGAACATCTCTTGTTTTTCAAGGGCAATGTGCAAACTGAATCAAAGCTGATTGTCTAAGAGATAGGTGTATTGGGTAGGGTGAGGGTTCAAAACAATGGGGAGGATTACTTTGTGCTGGGAATGCATTGCAAGATACCATCAAATGGTGATATAATACTAATGTCTGTCCATATCTCGATACAGATGTATTGAAAAATATCGTCTCTATCAGTTTGTAACTTCGTACCATTCAGGCACTCTCCCATGGCTGGACTAAAATATCTGACACTACCATCTGCACCGTAGACATAGTAAAGATCCAGACCATCAAAAGATTGACCCACTTGCTGATGGAGCATAAAGAGATACTCAACTATAAGCGTAAGCACAGCGTGTCACATGTAGCCAACCTTTATCAGCAGAGTTCCATTGTTCCTGTGTGACATCAACCTTATGGCGATGCTCAACTAATTAGTAGAGGTGATATCTTTGATTGTCCATTTTTAATTACCAGTTTAAGTTGATCATCATCATCTAAGCCTTTTCTCACTAATTGGGCTCAGCTACATGGATCCTGTTCAGCCATTATACACTCTTATCACAAGCTGCATCTCAGTTAAACCATGGGTAATCAATTCTTTTCTTATTGCTGACATTGTTCATTTTTATCAGATCTTCAAGTTGATATCGCAGAGAAATCATGCTGCACATGTGCAACATTGTCTCTTAAATCTCCTCAAATGTGATGTTTCTTTTTATTTTTCTCAGTATCGCTCTTGCTGGTGTAGCTAACTAGTTGGTATTCACCATTTGCCAAAAGTTGGCTTCCAAACTTGCTGCGATCAATGGACATCATTTTCTCCTGCTAAAGGCAGCTATGGTAGCGGAGGCACTGCTCAGTTCCATTCCATTAGCTAAGGACCTGTATACAGGTGCATACCAGACTGGATCTAGCTCCCATCGGGTGGGCCTACCATACAAAAATACAGCCCTCCTATGTTGGTAAGTTGGCCGGGATGTGTCTTGTTCTCAGGCCTTCAGGCAGACACACACCTATGTCCAGCCCAATTGCCTACTAAGACCTTCGTCCAGCCCACGGGCTCAGTGCAATTCCAACCCATTATGGGCTGCCCTTGGGTTGGGATGGGCCTGGCCAGTCCAGCCCTTTACTTCCTAAAGCCCAGCCTGGACCCAGGGATTGGACGGACTGCTGCATGCATGGAAGCCTCCCATTTAAGGCATTGCACCGTAGAATTGCCCAGTCGAAAGCATGTCCAAGTAAGCCTGTGAGCTAAAAACCTGATTTCAGGCCCATACCAACATGAGCCAACAAGTTGGGCTCAGGGAATTCGAGCAGAATAAAAAAAAAATCAGCCCACAGAATAACTCAGGCCCATCTTTCCCACTTGGCAGGTCTTTTGTCAGTCACAAGCATATGTTTAGCTGAATTAGTTACTTGCCTAAAACTCCAATTCCTCTACCCCACCCGCCTCAAGGCTCAGCCCAAACCCAATCATGGATTTACAGGAATTTCTTGTGACCTGACGTGCCCAATGAAGAATCACCACGGCCGTGCATGCTTCAAGTAAAGCTTGCAGTGAACTTTGCAAATTCGCCCTCATGACATTCTGATTTTACCCTTTGCACTGCGACCCCATCTCATAGGCATATGCATCTCATTTTCATTGGGATTAGGGGTCACGAGGGGGTCCTGTAACTCTTACATCCCTTGTGACATGGTTAGAGACATTTTTCCTTCATGGCGCTTGAGAGTCCATCTTCATGTGTAGGCCTGTCAATGGGCACTCGTGCGGGGTCCACGTTGGACATGACCAGAATTTAGGTGGCCTGGGTCCAATTTTCGAGACCCATTTAAGAGTCAGGCGGGGTTTGGCCCACCATTTTAGAGCCAGTTAAAAATCTGTCTATTCGGGTTTGGGTTGGGCCCACTACTTTAGACCCTGTTACAATCTGGTCAGGTAAGGTCCAGCTAAATTTAGCAGTAATGTTAAAGAAGTCTCAAGTCCAACCGGTTGGAGCACAAGTTCTCGTCCGACTAGATGGTATGTATGCTAAATAAAATGGAAAGAGGTTTGGTAAGTCACACGGACGTAAGAGAGACCCTTCACACCATGCATTCGTAAAAGTAGAATATGTGTGTGCAATCTAATCCATCCATGAGGGGAGCCAGGCAACCATGTAAAAATGCCTTCGTTAGACGTAGACCCGACCATAAGTCAAGGTCCAATGACCCAATAGGTAGCAACGAATACGGATGGACCTGATATGATTCAGGTCTGGTTCTAAAAATAAATAAAAATGAGTCAGATCTGGTTCTAAAAATAAGTAAAAAGAAAAAGAAATCGACCCAGCAAAACCTGTGCCCAAGCAACTCGATCTGTGGCCCACGAGTTTGAACATAAATGTTTCAACAGTGGTCATTAAATCTACATTGTTTCTTCTCGTGTGGCCCACGAGTTTTTGATCCTCCTCGTTTTTTATCTCACGTCATAAAATGAGCTTAAAAAATGGATATAGGGGTTGGATTTCTCACAAACATCTAATTGGCCCCACACAGAATCCTTGAGAAGGAAGTTCCTGGGAAAGGGTTTAGCGTGAAATCCACGGACTCGGATTTACTGGGAAAGCCTTACGCAGGAAGTTCCTACCCAATGTTTCTGGTTGGGGCCAACTACGATGTTTGTGAGAAATTAAATCCGTCTATCCATTTTTCAACCTAATTTTAAGACATGCTACCAAAAATGAGGAGGATCCAAAACTCAAGTAAGCCATAGGAGATGAAATAGTGGGGAAAAGAATGCCCACCGTTGAAACCTTCCTAGGCTCCACCTTGCTGTTTATATGCCATCTAAACCGTTTATAAGGTCATTTTCACTTAGATAAAGTGAAAACACCAAAAAAAATTAGACATTTACAAAACTTTTATGGCCATATAAATGTTTCAACGGTGGTCACTAAATCTATGCTGTTTCCTCTTGTGGGCTACTTGAGTTTTGGATCCTCTTCATTTTTGGTCTCACGTCATAAAATGAGTTTCAAAAATAGATAGGGATTGGATTTCTCACAAACATCTAATTGGGCCCCACATAGAATCTTTGTGCAAGGACTTGGCAGGAAATCCACAAACCCGGATTTCGAATTTCCTGCGAAAGCCTTTCGTTGGAAGTTTGGAAGTTCCTGCCAGGTTGGGGCCAAATGTGATGTTTGTGAGAAATTAAATCTGTCCATCCGTTTTTCAACCTAATTTTAAGACATGCTATCAAAAATGAGGAAGATCCAAAACTCAAGTAGGCCATAGGAGATGAAACAGTGGAGAAAGGAATGCCCACCGTTGAAACCTTCGTAGGCTCCACCTTGCTGTTTATATGCCATCTAAACCATTTATAAGGTCATTTTCATCAGATAGAGTGAAAACACCAAAAAATTAGACATTTATAAAACTTTTATGGCCATATAAATGTTTCAACGGTGGTCACTAAATCTACACTGTTTCCTCTCGTGTGGCCCAGTTTAGTTTTGGATCCTCCTCATTTTAGGTCTCATGTCATAAAATGAGCTTAAAAAATAGATAGAGGAGTTGCATTTCTCACAAACATCTAATTAGGCCCCACATGGAATCCTTGTGCAGGAAGTTCCTGCGAAAGGGTTTCCCAGGAAATCTGAATTCCTGTGAAAGCCTTTCCCAGGAAATCTGAATTCCTATGAAAGCCTTTCCCAGGAAGTTCCTGCCTAAGGATTCTAGTTGGGAACAACTGCAATGTTTGTTAGAAATTAAATTTGTCCATCCATTTTTTGACCTAATTTCAAGACATGCTACCAAAAATGAGGAGAATCCAAAACTCAAGTAAGCCATAGGAGATGAAACAATGGGGAAAGGAATGCCCATTGTTGAAAGCTTCCTAGGCTCCACCTTGCTGTTTTTATGCCATCTAAACTGTTTATAAGATCATTTTCACTCAGATAAAGTGAAAAAACTAAAAAATTAGGCTTTTACAAAACTTTTATGACCATATAAATGTTTCAATAGTGGTCACTAACTCTATACTATTTCCTCTCGTGTGGCCCACATGAGTTTTGGATCCTCCTCATTTTTGGTCTCACATCATAAAATGAGCTTCAAAAATAGATAGAGGGGTTGGATTTCTCACAAACATCTAATTGGGCCCCATACAAAATCCTTGCATAGGAAGTTCTTGCGAAAGGGTTTGGCAGGAAATCCAGCGAAAGCCTTTCGCATGAAGTTCCTGCCCAATGATTTTGGTTGGGGCCAATTGTGATGTTTAAGACATGCTGCCAAAAATGAGGATCCAAAACTCGAGTAGGCAATAAGAGATGAAATAGTGGGAACAGGAATGCCCATGGTTGAAACTTTCCTAGGCTCCACCTTGCTGTTTATATGCCATCTAAACAGTTTATAAGGTTATTTTCCTTCAGATAAAATGAAAACACTAGAAAATTAGACCTATACAAAACTTTTATGGCCATATAAATGTCTCAACAGTGGTCACTAAATCTACACTGTATCCCTTCGTGTGGCCACTTTACTTTCGGATCCTTCTCATTGTTGGTATCAAGTTATAAAATGAGCTTCAAAATCGGATAAAAGGGTTGATTTCTCACAAACATCTAATTGGGCCCACACAGAATCCTTGTGCGGAAAGTTCAATCTGCGTCCAAACGAAGTATCATCTTCTCTGAAGCCGATTGGCTGGTATACCTCACACCAACTATATAGCTGTTGTAGCAATGACACGAGCTCCGAGTTGTGCAAATGGTTCAAAGGAGATCAAAGTTTTATAGGCTCAAGATAGATGTATTTATTATATCTACATTGTTCATCTAGTTTTAGAGATCATTTTAGAGCATTATTCAAAAAATGAATCATATCCAAAGATCATCTTTATCACACCATAAATAGCAATGGAGATAATGATTTTCACCGTTAAAAATTTTATAGGGCCCACCATAACATTTATTTCCCATCCAATCTATTCATAAGGTCACAAATACATGAATGAAGAGGAAAAACAAATTTCATATTAATCCAAAACTTCTGTAACCCTAAAAAGGGTTTCAATGGTAGACGTTCACTCCCTCACTGCTCTTTGAAGCATGGTCCACTTTACAATTAGATCAGTCTTATTTTTCCTCTAAGCCTTAAGATGAGCTCGCCAAATAGTTCCACGGTTTGGATATAACACATACCTCATGATTAAACCCATAATTAATACAGCAGCTATATAGCCGGTGCAGTATGCAACAGGTGTATTGACGGCAACAAGTTCTGTGGGTTAGATCACGAGGTATGTATTATATCCAAACCGTCTGTCCATTTGACAAGATTGTCTTAAGACTTGAGTAGAAAAATAAAAATGATCTAAATATTAAGTGGACCACACTGCAAAAAGCAGTAGGGGATTGACCATCTATCATTAGAATCTTTTTAGAGTCACTGAAGTTTTGGATCAATATGAAATTTGTTTTTCTTGATGGAAAATAAGGCCTTAAAAGATTTTTAATGATGAAAATCATTATCCTCACTGTTATTTTTGGTGCGTTACATATGAGCTTTAGATATGGTTAAATTTTCTTTTCCTTGAAAGATGGATGACCGGTGTGGATATAATAAATACATCATTATGGCCACGTAACTTTGATCTCCTTTGAACCGTACGTACTGCTCGGAGCTCGACGAGCGTCGGCGCTCATCTTCGCACGACACGTATCTACACCAGCTATATAGATGATGTGTGGTACACCAACCAATACGCTTCCCATCTTCTCTACTGGAACTCCTCTCCTCTAATTTCTTAAAAAAAGAAAGAAAAAAAAAAGACATGAGCGAGGAGACGGATTCCGATCACTCTCCAGTCAATACATCGCCGTGCGCCACATTTCCACCTCTCAGCCCAAACCTCCCAGACGACATATCGCTCCAGTGCATCGCGCGGGTCCCACGCTCCTTCCACCCCAACCTCTCCCTTGTCTCACGCTCATTCCACTCTCTCCTCCGCTCTCCTCTCTTCTACACTGTCCGATCTCATCTCAACATCTCTCAGCACTTCCTCTACATCACCATCCGTACTCCCCGCCCTTCCTCTTCCTTCCTATACTTCTATCTCGACCCCAACTCCCCCAAGAGAAGGCTCGTCCCCCTCCCTCCACCGCCCATACCAGCCATCGGATCATCCTCCGCCGTTCTCGGCCCTCGGCTCTTCCTCCTCGGCGGGTCCGTCAACGAGATTCCCACCGCCTGCGTCTGGATATTCGACGCCCGCTTCAATCGATGGGAGCCAGGCCCCCGAATGAGGATCGCCCGCGAATTCTCCGCCGCCGGGGTCGTGGACGGGAAGATCTACGTCCTCGGCGGCTGCCTGGTCGACTCATGGGCCAGGTCGACGTCATGGGCGGAGGCATTCGATCCAGCCGTTGGATCGTGGGCGGGGGTCCCCAGCCCGGCCGATGTCCAGGCTAAATGGATGCATGGGAATGCGGTTCTTGATGGGAAGGTCTATGCGATGGCAGACCGCGGCGGCATGGTCTTTGATCCGGCGGCGGGCACTTGGTGTTCTGTGTCGAAGAGGCTCGATCTGGGGTGGAGAGGGAGGGCCGCCGTGGTAGATGGAATATTGTATTGCTATGATTATTTGGGGAAGATCAGAGGGTATGATGGGAAGGAAGATAAATGGAAGCAATTGAAGGGGGTAGATAGTGAATTGCCGAGCTTCCTATGTGGGGCAGCTCTGGCGAATACTGGGGGTAGGCTGTGTGTGATTTGGGAAGGGAAAAGGAAGGGTAAGGAGATGGAGATCTGGTCCGCCGAAATTAATGTTTTCAAGGATAGTGGGGGAGGGCTGTCCGGAGTGGTCCTCTGGTCGGAGGTTGTGATGGAGGTTCTGAGTCAGTCGTCAGTTGTGAACTGCGTGGCGGTTGGACTGTGATCGATGGTGAAAGATCCGGTATTTAGATGCCTTTGTCACCTTTGCCCCTTGATTTTTTTTTTTTTTTTCCTTCTTCTAATGGAATCTGCTTACAAGCTAATACTACCAAGGTTCGCTCTACTGTCTGATACCGGTATGTATTGGCTGATTCGTACCATCATCATCCATAAACTATACGGTTGTACTGGCATCGAACAGCCTACCGCAGGGGCAATGCAACCTTAATTGGTGGTGAACAATTCAATACGCAAAAACTGATTTGCAAACCATAACTACTACATAACATTATTGTGGGTCATGCCACTACCCATTTTGGGCAACACTACTGTATAAAATCATGACTGATATATATATTTTTTAAAATCTTTTTTTTTTTTTTTTTTCACACCCACACACACTCACGCCAGTTGGATTTCACCACCTATGGATATTCGAACCCTTGACGGGTCATGCCACTACAAATCATGACTGATATTTGTGTTACAGTAGCTTGTAAATTTATGCTTATGCTTGTATTGTACTGATTTTCTACATTTTTTATAATATTTTAATCATCATCAGCATCTAAGCCTTATCTCAATTAATTGGGGTTCACTACATGAATCCTTTCTGCCATTCTGTGCTATCGAAGGCCATAACTTTTGTTGGACCTAGGTCATCAGGTCCTTTTTTATTGCCTTTACTCATGTCCTTTTGGGTCTTCCACTTGCCCTTTTAGATTCTTCAACTTGTACCCAGGTCTTTTCTTATTGCCTCTACCCATGTCCTTTTGGGCCTTCCCCTTGCCCTTTTAAAGCCTTCAACTTGTACCAACTCACTCCTAATTGGCATAGTTTTTGGTATCCGTTGCACATGATCAAACCATCTATGTCTACTTTCTCTCATCTTATTACCTATTGGTAGTTGCTACTAGTCGTAAGTTCCCCCGAATGCATTCATTTTTAATTCTATTATTCGTCTTGCTACCATCCATCTTCACATCCTCATTTAAATCACACTCATCCTATGCACATGTTGTTCTTTAACTACCTAACAATTCTATCCCAAAAATCATGGCTGGTCTTAGAGGTATCCTAAAGAAATTCCTTGTCAGTTTGAGTGGTACACGATGATCACATAAAACTCTAGAGGCACATCTCCATTTCTTCCACTCAGCTTGAATTCTATAGGCCACATCCTTCTCAATCTCTCCACTCTCATGTATCAACCCAAGATACTGAAAGTGGTCATTTTGGGAAACTTCTTGGTCATCACTCTTAACTCACTACTTGTTTCCACTCTTATTGTTAATAAAATTGCATCCCATATACTTTGTTTTAGTCCAACTACTTTCAAATCCTTTATATTATAAAGTATACCTCCATAAATTTAGCTTTTGTGCTTACGCTCTCCCCCAACTTGCCATACAAACTATGTCATTTGCTAATAGCATAAACCGTGGGATCTCTTCTTGCAAATGCCTTGTTAACTCGTTCATAACCAACGTGAAAAGGTATAGGCTCAATGCTGATCCCTGGTGTAAGCCTACAGTAATTGCTAACTCACTTTTCGCTCCACTAGTCGTCCTCTCACTTGTTATTGCTACCTCATATGTATCCTTAATCATGTCAATATATTCTCTTGAAACTCCTCCTTTCCCAACACTGAACAAATTAACCCTCTTGGGAGTTGGGACACCCTATCATTAGCTTTCTCTAAGTTAAGGAATACACGAGGAGATCCTTCCTCTTTTCCCTTCATTTCCGCATAGGAAAATAGCTTCAGTGGTATAGCTCCCTGTCATGAAACCAAATTGATTTTATGATATATTCGTCTTATATCTTAATCTTTGCTTAAGATTAAGATAGTGCAGCTCTATATCTCCTTTATTCTTATAACTAGGTAGTACAATACTTTTCCTTCATTCTTCTAGCAGTTTCTTGGGTCTTACAATCTTGTTGAACAACTTTATCAACTAAAATAACTCAATATCTCCCATACATTTCCAAAGCTCTATCGGTATACCATCTGGTCTAAAGGCCTCTCCTGTTTTCATCTTTCTTAAAGCTTCTTTTACTTCAGATATCCTAATCCTAAAAAAGTATCCATGGTCTCTGACCTCATTTGAGTTTATGGTTCCTTCTATCCCCATACTCTTGGAGTTGTTGTCATTTAATAAGTTCTGAAAATAGCTTCTCCACCTTTCATTGATCTCATTGCCCTCTATTAGTATCCTCTGGTCATCGCTCTTAATGCATTTAAGATGATCTAGGTCCCTACCCTTTCTTTCGCTCATTTTTGCATGTTTGAAGACATCTTTCTCACTTTGCTCTCTCTCTATTTCTCTAACATGATCTGGTTTTATCTTTTTCTGTGCTTTTAGTAAATATTTGAGGGCCTACTTGGATTGTCGAAAACCAAACCTCACATATGAGGAAAAGGAAATGTATGGAATAGAAATCACAAAAACTTGTTAGGTTTAGCACACGTGATCTTCATGGAAATGTTCAAAGGTCAATAGTCAAACAGTAGAGCTCTCTTGCAAACTAGGAAATCTATATTTGACATTTTTCGGAAATCATTTTACTTGTTTTTCAAAGAAAACCGCAAAAACGGAAATCAACTTCTAGACCTTTAAATTTTTTTATTTTTTAATTTTTTAAAAATTAATTTAAAGTAGGTGAAAGCATCCAATATGTGAAATCGGTTTCACTTCTCTGGTTTTTCAGAGTTTTCCACCAATGCAAAAATCTAATGGTCTGTTTGGATTGGTGGAATCCAAAAGGCAACTGTGGAAAAGAAAATGTTATCTGAAAATGTAAGGTTTTCAGCCGATCGTGACAGTAAAGTATTTTGTGCCATGCTGTTTCTCTTTCCATGGTTTTCCTCAAAAGATGGTGTTTTACTTTTCCTCTAAATTTTTTGATAATCCTCATTCCACACCTTTTGAGCGATGGGCTTCACTTTTGACTGACCATTCCACATTTCCTTGGAAATCATGGAAACTAAAACAAATACCTTTTTAGAATTCTTTTCCACAAATTTCCTTATCCATGGTTTTCTTGAGATGTGATGTTTTCCTTTCAAAATCTACCTTTTGGATTTCATCAATCCAAACATGCCCTAAGTGAAAACTCGGTTGAGAGTCTCGAATAAACTTGGACAGATCCATCATAAACTCTTTAGTCAGCTTTTTAAGTGCTGTTTTTTAAATGTGGGATCATATTTCATGATTTGATCTTCCTCCCATCTCAATCAACCTTTTGACAGTATGCAAGTAACTCTTCTATATTTGTAGCCAATGAATGATGCATGCAGGCTCTTACAATTCTATCTGTAAGGTTTTAGAAAGTACTGCTATTTTGAAGAAATATCTTGCCTATTCAAAATTTAGATGTAACCTTCAATCCATATGCCTATCATATCGAATGAGGAATTGTAGGATCATCAACCCAAGGCTTTGCAGGGTATTCTCTGGCTCTAAGTTCTGACAGGTGGGCCCATGCTTCAGCAATCCAAATTACTGCATGTTGCTTACCATCAAGGATGGCTGATGCCCGAAAATTATTGGAAGATCCAAGCCACCAAATCTGGGTCTTTTTCAGTTCTTTGAGGACTGTTGATGTATTTACCATAAGTTAGAAATCGAAAGGATAGGATAAGGAAGAAAGAAGAGCATAAGGAAACTCAGAATGAACAGTTGAGCCTTCTTGGAGATGGGCATCTTTCAGTGACAAAACTGCACCATGCGATGTTTATATTGCTTCTCTAGAGTCTGTCAAAACCATGTTTTCAGGTTAAAAATAAACTGATAATGGCGTGTTGTGGTTGATGCGGATACCAGGCCATTCAAAGTAAATCAACGCAGGAGGCGTACGTTACCTGTGTAAATGTGGTTAGATGACGGGTGCGGGTTGGGTTTTTAGAGATTGAAGACCTTATACATGTGTTCGTGACATGTGTAAGTTGCTTAAAAGAGACATTTGGACCGTTGGATCGCGAGGTGGTGTGATCGGACTGTTGGATCGTCACGGCCTACATTCATTACGCCACCTTCACGGCGCTATCATCGGGGCCCATCGGGCATTTTTAATTTAAATTTAGTTTATGAACATTTGATTTATTTAAGTTTTGAGACAGTTTGCGCACAATTTTTGTACGATTTTTTTTTTAATAAACCTTTTTTTAGTAGGGGTATTTTGGTAATTTCATGTAATTACGAATTTATAAGGATTGCCTTAAACCTAAAGCATGCTATGTCATGTTTATGAAAGGAAAAAAGAGCTTTTTGCCTCTGACGATTTCGTCTTCGACTTCTAGTAATTGGAAGAGGGCGTGAGACTTAGGGAAGTGATTTCTCATCCTCTACTTCTCTTTCCTTCTTTATTTTTTCAAGGTATTCGTTTCTTTAATCATATTCTCTTCCTTTTCTCCTAAATCTTTAGATCTAAAAGCCGATCCTGTTTCTTTTTATTTAAATTATTAGATCTTAAAATATTATCATCCCCACATTTACTTATTTTGACATTCTTCAAAACCCATCACCCAAAGCCTAAATTTGAAGAACCACCATTTTTTTTTTTTTTTTCTGAATTTTTTAGATTTCTCAATCCAGAAAATTCTTATTTTCTGGATTAGAAAATCCACTTGGATCGTTAGACGGACCTATTGCAAGATGAAAGTTTTATCTTTCACCGGATTCAACTAAATTCAGATTTTAAGATTCAATACTTCGTGTTTGTGATGGATGACCATAATCAATGCTGTATTTACCTTATTTCTTTCTTGTGTTTATGAATTATAAGGGTGATATTTTATTTGTTTTTAAAGATTGCATAAATCTGCCCCTTTTAAATACCACACTCATTTAAGGTTGAATTAGGTCGTCCTACACCAATTTTTGGTATCAAAGCCCGGTTCTTGCATTGGGTCGTCCTAGATCGAGTTATTAAAAGTCTAGATTTTTATTTTTATTTTTTTATTTTTTATTTCTAGGGTTTCATGTATAGCATATAGAGTCTAGATCTGAAATTTTTAGATTTGCATAAAAAAGAAGAAGTTTAGATCCGATTTTTTTCACATTTGCATCATTCTAAAGGTTAGGATCATCGTTGTTCATAGTCTTGTGTCAAAACAATTTCTTAGAGTCGTGTTTTAGGAAACCTAAGTTGAGTCTTATTGTGTATGCCCACTTGGATTGGTAGAGGGTTTGGTCTACACTTTATCTTGAACATGGAGTAGTTGACCGAGATGATGAACACGATCAACCAAGGTTTGGCTGCCATTGAGGCGCAATCTAGGAACATGAATACTTGTATAGATCAGATAGAAGCGTCCCTAAGAGAAGTCTCCGACATTGGAGGGGATGAACAGTCTCACATAGGGGGAGTAGTTGAGGAACGGGTAGGAAATCGTGGTCGATGTTGTGGAGCACGTGACCGAGGGGTAGGACGTGGAGGGGCGAGAAATCCGCAGTCCGCTGTCGAGTATAAGACCGTTATGATACCGATAAGAGGGTCTTAAAGAGTGTTAAAGTAGATGCTCCTAGTTTTGATGAGCGTCTTGTACCAAAAGCATTCATTGATTGGTTAGCGGACATGAACCATTATTTCGAATGGTATGAGTGTCTGAGAACCGACAAGTGCAGTTTGCAAAGATGAAACTTGTGGGTCAAGCTAAATTGTTTTGGACAAATATGGAGCGTTTGATCGAGAGATCAGGTGTCCTGGTCGCACATTGGGTAGAGATGAATGAGCTATTAAAAGAAAAATCTTCCTCTTTCTTACCGTCAAAAGCTCCTAGATTAGTGGCAAGCATTACGCCAAAGATTAATGTCGGTTGCAGATTACATCGCAAAATTTGAGGAGTATATGATGTGGTGTGATATTCAAGAGGTTCCCTTAGTGACGCTAGCGCGTTTCAAGGTGGGTTTTCGCATGGATCTGCAGTGTGAGCTTATAACCCATGCAGTGAGTGACTTGAATCAGGCTTACCAAGTTGTACATGAGTTAGAGCTTTACTTAAAGTCTCCTGTCATGAGGCGCTTTGAGTTCCGAGACTCTACTATTAGATCTGGTTTTCAGGGAACCAAACCTAACATTGGAAGTCAGCCTAGGGCGCAGGCTAGTGCACCACCTAAGCCTAAGGATGATAAGGGCAAATGTGTCCTTGGTGCCAATCCTGGTAGTGGTAGTCACTTGAGATGTTATGAGTGTGGTCTGTGGAGGTACAGGTCATTTTGCATACCAGTGCACGACAAAGACTCATGGGAAAGCCATAGTCATAGACAAGTTAAATGAAAATGCGGATGACATGGGTGATTATGAAGTTGAGGAATATCACCCAGAGATAGGGGCTAATGATTATGAAGAAGAAGAACCAGAGGCTGCACCACTAGCTGTAGTTAGATGTGCTTTGGCGCAGGTCAAAGAGAGTGATGATTGGCGCAGAAGCACAATTTTCTACACGTTTATTAAGAGCGGTGACAAAAATTGCAAAGTCATCGTGGATA
This sequence comes from Magnolia officinalis, assembly GCA_021015155.1. Classification (NCBI taxonomy): domain Eukaryota; kingdom Viridiplantae; phylum Streptophyta; class Magnoliopsida; order Magnoliales; family Magnoliaceae; genus Magnolia; species Magnolia officinalis. The sequence continues at coordinate 3,121,998 of JAJHSJ010000006.1, read as the reverse complement.
GTGGTAGTTGCACCAATGTGGTCTCCGCTAGCACAGTCACTCGCTTGGGTTTGAAGCCCACCCTCAACCCTACAAGGTTTTTTGGGTTGACACATCTTCTATGCCTGTGTCCCAGCAGTGTTTAATCCCTATTCAAATTGGTTCATATAAAGACATGTTGTGGTGTGATGTTTTACCTATGGATGTTGGTCACATCATTTTAGGGAGGCCGTGGTTATATAATAGAGATGTCACGATTTTTGGCAACTCGAATGTGTGTACATTCACGCATGAGGGCAATAAAATCAAGATTAATCCATTGCCACCCAAGAGCCACACAGACAAGGCTAGGGATGTGAGAACGAGTGAGTCAAGGAAGGAAGAGAGGAAATCTATTCCGAAGTCTCTACATATCATAAATGCAAAAGAGTTTGCGAAAGAGATTTTCGATGGTGTACGCCCTAATGGTTAGGGAAGTTATACTCGGAGTTCATGTATAGTTACCCCCTGAGGTGACTCCAGTTCTAGAGGAGTACAGTGATGTATTCCCTGAGGATTTACCGGATGAGCTTCAACCTATGCGGGACATTTCATCTTGAGGTCTACTTTATCGAACCTTCTTCATTACAGGATGAATCTTGCAGAGCATGCAGAGTTGCATAGGCAAGTAAATGAGCTCATGCGAAAGGGTTTCATCCATGAGAGCATGAGTCATGTGCCGTACTAGCGCTATTAACGCATAAGAAACATGGTACGTGGCGGATGTGTGTGGACATGATGACCATTAATAAGATCACAATCAAGTATCGATTTCCGATACCGAGGCTTGATGATATGTTAGACATGATGGCCAAATCCACCATTTTTTTCAAGATAGACCTCAAGAGCGGGTATTACCAGATACGCATACGCCCAGGAGATGAGTGGAAGACAACCTTCAAGACGAAGGATGAGTTCTACAAGTGGTTGGTCATGCCCTTTGACTTGACTAATGCACCTAGTACTTTTATGCGTGTAATGACCCAGGTTTTGAAACCCTTCATGGGAAAGTTCTTAGTGGTTTATTTTGATGACATAATCGTATATAGTACCATTAAAGAGCTGCATCTTGACCACTTGAGGCAGGTTTGTAGTGTCCTTAGGGCGGAGAGGTTATGTGCGAACTTTAAGAAATGTTCGTTCATGTCTGATAGGGTTGTCTTCTTAGGGTTCATCGTGTCATCTGTAGGGATGTGAGTAAATCCAGAAAAAGTCAAGGCTATAATTGACTGACCTGAACCGCGGAACATACATGATGTGAGAAGCTTTCATGGCTTAGCTACATTTTATCGTCGGTTCATTCGAGGATTTAACACTATTATGACTCCCGTTATTGATTGCATTAAAAATGGAGAGTTCATATGGTCTATGGCCGCAGCTAATGCATTCAAAGATATTAAGGGCAAGATGATAGAGGCTCTCATCATGCGTCTTCCATATTTTTCTAAAGTCTTTGAAGTAGCATGTGATGCCTCAGGCGTAGGTATAGGAGGAGTATTAAGCCAGGAGGGTCATCTAGTTGCCTATTTCAGTGAGAAATTGAATAAGGCAAAACAAAAATATTCCACCTATGACAAAGAATTTTATGCGGTAGAGCAGTCGCTACGTCATTGGCGTCATTATCTTCTACCGCAAAAATTTGTCTTGTTTTCTGATCATGAGGCTTTGAGGTATTTAAATACTCAAAAGAAGCTTAACCTAAGGTATACCAAGTGGGTAGTGTTTCTTCAGGAATATTTATTTGTCCTGAAACATAAAGCCGGGATTGAGAACAAATCAGCCGATGCCTTTAATAGGAGAGTGACATTGCTCAACTCCTTGATTGTAGAAATTGTCGGATTTGAGTAATTGAAAGACGAGTATCCCATGTGTCCAGATTTTTGGGGAACATACGTGTCACTCTTAGGCGCCCAACATAGTTTAGGTGAGTTCGTGCTCAAAGATGGCTTCCTTTTCAAAGGAGACTGACCGACTTTGTATTCCCCGCACTTCCCTTTGGGATTTCTTTGTTTGGGAGCTTCAAGTTGGAGGTATAGCTTCCCATTTTGGTCGAGATAAGACTATAGCCCTAGTGGAGGATTGATTTTATTGGCCAAGTCTCAAGCGAGACAACCAAAATTTTAGGGCAATGTTGAACATGTCAACTAGCAAAACAGAAGAAGCAGAATACTGGATTGTACACACCATTGCCAGTGCCAGTGCCACATGCACTGTGGCAAGACATCAATATGAATTTCGTGCTTGGGCTTCCTAAGACAATTAAAAAGCACGATTCCATTTTTGTGGTCGTGGACCGTTTATAAAAAATGGCCCACTTTCTCCCGTGCTCAAAAACCTCAGATGCGTCCAACATAGCCAAGATTTTCGTTCAATTATATGGTTTGCCTAAGACCCTAGTGTCTGACAGGGATGTCCGGTTTACTAGTTATTTTTGGAAGACATTATGGCACATGATGGGTACGAGACTCCAGTTCTTGTTTGCCTACCATCCTCAAACTGATGGCTAAACTGAAGTTGTGAATTGAAGTCACGGAAATCTACTACGATGTTTGGTGGGTGAACACATTAAAACTTGGGACTTATTCCTGCTAGTCACCGAGTTTGCATATAGTAGTTCAATTAATAGGTCTACGGGTATGTGGCCATTCGAGATTGTTAGTGGTTACAAACCTAGATTACCTATATATTTGTTACCTATGTCAGTCATCCAGAGGACCTCAGAGTCAGCCGATGCATTTTCCTATCACATTCATGAGTTGTATGCAGGGATTAAGAGGCGGATAAATGCTAATAATGAACAATACAAAATTTCAGCTGACTTACATTGTAGAATTCAAGAATTTAATGATGGTGATTATGTAATGGTTAAGATGAGGCCAGAACGGTCCCCATAAGGTACCGTTAAGAAGTTACAAGCACGTAGTGCTGGACCATTTAATATTCTGAAAAAGATCGGGTCTAAGTGATAGATCTTCCACCTCGCATGGGGATTAGTTTAACATTCAATGTGGAGGATCTAATGCCTTGTTCAAGCCATCCTATAAATCCTAATTTTGTTCCAAACCATTGGCCAATTTATGAATTTTCTTCCCAACCCACACCACTTATGCCTACTATACCTGAGAAAAGAGAAGAAATTGAAGGAATTGTGGATGAACAAATTGTTTCCACTCGAGACGGTGGATTTCAAAGGTGCTTGGTGAAGTGAAAGAACAGACCATTATCCGACTGTACATAGTTGATGGAAGCGGAGTTGCAGAGACTAGATCCAAATTTGTTAGAAAAGCACAAGAGTTTTATCTCGCCGAAGTCGAACTCTTCTCAGCCGAGGGGAGTTGATGTGGACACTAGGCCATTCAATGTATATCAACGCAGGAGGCGGGCGTTACCCATGTCAATGTGGTTAGATGACGGGTACGGCTCGGGTCTGTAGAGGTTGAAGATCTTAACACATGTGTTCGTGACATGTGTAAGTTGCTTAAAGGAGACATTTGGACCGTTGGATCGCGAAGATGGTGTGATCGGACCGTTGGATTGTCACGGCTCACCTTCATTACGCCATCTTCATGGCGTTATCGTTGAGGCCCGTCGGACATCTTTAATTTGAATTTAGTTTATGAACATTTGATTTATTTAAGTTCTGAGACAATTTGCGCACAATTTTTGTGCAAATTTTTTTTTTTTTGGAACTTTTTTTAATAGGGGTATTTTGGTAATTTTATGTAATTACGAATTTATAAAGGTTGTCCTAAACCTAAAGCATGCCATGTTATGTTTATGAAAGAAAAAGAGAGTTTTTTGCTTTTGACGATTTCGTCTTCGAATTCCAGTGATTGGAAGAGAGCGTGAGGCCCAGGGAAGTGATTTCTCATCCTCTGCTTCTATTTCCTTCTTTCTTTTCTCAAGGTACTCTTTTCTTTAACCTTATTATCTTCATTTTCTCCTAAAATCTTTAGATGTAGTAGCTGATCCTGTTTCTTTTTATCTAAATTATTATATCTTAAAATATTTTCATCCCCACATTTACATATTTTGACATTCTTCAAAACCCATCACCCAAAGCTTAAATTTGAAGAACCACTATTTTTAAAAAAAAAAAAAAATCTTATGAATTTTTCAGATTTCCCAATCCAGAAAATTCCTATTTTCTATATTAGAAAATCCACTTGGATCGTTAGATGGTCTTATTGCAAGACGAAAGTTATATCTATCGCCGGATCCAACTAAATTCAGATTTTAAGATTCAATACTTAGTATTTGTGATCGATGGCCATAATCAATGTTGTATTAACCTTATTTCTTTCTTGTGTTTATGATGTATAAGGCTGATATTTTATTTGTTTTTAAAGATTACATAAATCTGCCCTTTCAAATACCATGCTTATTTAAGGTTGGATTAGGCCGTACTACACTAGCGGTCCTTTGAGGGATTATCATCCTTTTGACGTATGCATTTTCTCCCCTAATTTTCAATCTGAAATGAGGAAGCTTTCATGCATGCTGTGTTGCTGAATTAGTTCAAAGAGAGTAATAAAGCATTTTTATTCTAGGATTACATTCAGTCTAACACATTTTTTTTTTCAGGGTTGAATTTTTGTGAGGGAGATTCTGAAATACTATTTATGGCTTTCTACACTCTTTGGCATTGCTTGGAATGGAGGTGGCATGGATGCAGATAACTAATGCTTGGTGGTCAAACATGTTGGATCCATCCAAGGCTCCCAAATCCTCGTCATTCTCCTTTACCTCTTCAAAGACCTTTCATCTCTTGTTGGTGCTGTGAATAGCAGTGTTAGCAGTGTTTCCATTCATTAAGCCATCACATCTATACCATTCCATATGGAGGCTGGAGTGGCATAGAGAAATGAGTGTCGCATGTGGGGTTATTTTTCACCAGAAAAACTAGGCCAAGTAGGCTGGCCTGATTTCTGCTATCCATTGGTTTAGTGCCTGACATAAACTATGCAGAACTTGGTGATGTAAAGGTAGCTGCAGCAGGTTGTATCTGAAGGACTTATTAGTACGGGTGGATGAACTCTATAGCCTTTTGTATTGTCTGGAAGAGGGTGTTCAAAAGCATTAAAAGAAAGAAGCAATTGAAGGTAGGTGTTCATATTACATGCCTCTAGATACTGTTAATTTCAAAGGTAGAGGAGTTGGGGAAAGTAACAAGGCTGCAGGAGTGATGTGCCTGCAGTTTCAAGCCCGGGTGAAGGAGAATTGATGTCAGTGAGGCAGCCAATCGTCGTTGAACTTTTGCCAAGCGATAATGGGAAGCTGATCCCAGATAGCAGAGACAGGGCGATGACAACAGTGATGAGGGATAAGAGTTTTATGAAATTTATGTCGATGATGCAGCACTCCGTTTCAAGCTGGATTAGTGGGCAGAAGTTGGATTGAAGTGAAAAGCTTAGATGAGCAGAAAGTGTTCTTGGCAGATGGGTGCTCCCTGCATCCATCAGCACATCTTCCCAGGATGTAGAGGGAACCATAACCCTTGGAATGTGTACATGGTTGTCATGATCATGCCCCCATGTAAGAGAACAGCGTCATCGTCATCCGTCTTGACCTTCATGTCCAACAAAGGCCATTGTTGCAGTGGGTATGCGATGGTGGGTATTATTTTGGTGCTACTTATTTTGTTCACAGTCACTGTGTGAGGTGTTTGGTAGATCCTGGCAACTCCAAACATGAATGTAACATGTATCTAACAGGGCGAGTAGTGTCCTCACGCATCTATTTGGTATAATATGTGTTTGGGTATATGTTATCTAGACCACTGAAATAATAATAAGTCTCCATGGATTGAATATGCCTGGGAAACTTTCCAGATTGGATGATCCGCATCCATCTTATCTGTGGTTGTTATTCAGGAATATATGTTGTGTTCTCCGTAAAGTTTATCTCTTGGCTACTAATAGGTGTGGCAGTCAGCCTAGCTGTGCAGGGCTTGGCCCAAGGGTCAGGTTGGGGTTTGAAATCTAGGTCTGGTGTCAGCCTGTGCCTGAGCCAACAATGAATGGCCGGTCAAATCATCAAGTGGGCCACGGTTAAGTCAAAGAACTGTACGGTTTTAAAGATTCTTGTCGCTGGATCCCATTCAGTATACAGGTGTACTTGTGTGTGATACTGAAATTATTGCCGCATGAAAGAACTTATAATATGTAATGTAGCAGGTGTCTATGTGTGTACACACCTTTAACGGGTATTTTCACCTTCAGAGGGTATTTTAAATATTTTACTCAATGTGTTGTTATCTCACTATAGGGCTAGAGGGGCCTTGTCTTGTGAGAGTGAGAGAGAATCTTCTATTGCCTCACATGCCACAAGTGCTACTATCCATCTTCAATTACCCCCATATACTACAAGTGCCACCATTTATCTTCATTTACCCTACGGTGCTACAAATGATCGATGTGCTTAATAAGGTTTATGTCCAACACGTGTGGGGTTACCATGGGCCCACCTTAGTGTATGTATTATGTATCCACACCATCCATCCGTTTTTCCAGATCATTTTAGGACGTTATTCAAACAATGAAGCGGATCCAATTATCAGGTGGACCATACCATAGAAACAGTGGTGCTTGACCATTAATGGGCCACAAGTTTTGGATCAAGCTGATATTTGTTTTTGCCCTTCATCCAAGCTTATGTGACCTTATCAATAGATTGGATGGTAAATAAACACTAGGCAAATATGAATAGTTTTTAATAGGATGGTTAATCACCACTGTTTCAGTGTGGATATATAATACATACATAAAGGTGGACCCCACGGTAAGGACCACCACGCAGTCTTGGGTGAGGCCAGGGTCTCACCTAATCCGCTCTCACATGTGATGCCATCAATATTTTCTTGTGCTCCATGTAACACCGTGTATCTTCTCTTGCACCCCACGTGCAAAGAACTCCGCATGCACCAGTATGCCACATGGTCATCCATCTTCAATTCCTCAAAGTATGAGATGTGCTAATAATGGCAATGTGCACAAGTGCTGCATCTAGCTTCAAGTGCCATTGTCAAGGTGCCAATGCATGCCCTGTGTCACATGTGACAGTGGACAGACAGCTTCAAGCAGCTCACATGTACTATGTGTGCCACAATTCATAGGGGTGCACACGGTCCGGTTTGGTCCGGTTCCGGGGTAAAACCGGAACCGAACCGTTCCTAACGGTTCTGGGATTTTCGGAACCGGAACCGAACCGTTAGCACACTAGAACCGAACCAGAACCGGACCGTGAAAACCGGTTTGGTTCCGGATCGGTTCCACGGTTCTGGGTTTTTCATCTTCTGCAATTCCGCCACCTAGGCGAGGGTCAAGCCGCCCTCTGGGACACATTGGACGGTCCAGATCATGAAAAGGGATGATGGGTGGGGGCCACTGTCAAAACCCAATCCATGCACGTCCGTCCCTGGACGTTTTGGATATTTTGAAAAAAAAAAATAGGTGGGCCTACTTCTGAAGGCATTCTCGGAGATCTACTCCGCTCATCCTTCTTAGCAACGCGTAAGAAGAGGTGGGGACCACGGTTCCACGGTTCGGGTCGGTTCTACCTGCCCCTAAACCGGAACCGAACCGTATCCAACGGTTCTCGCAATTTTGGAACCGGAACCGGAACCGGTGCTGTCCAGAACCGGACCAAACCGGACCGATCCAACGGTTCCGGTCCGGTTCCATGGTTCTACCGGTTAAATGTGCACCCCTAACAATTCAGCTTCAAGCTCCCACATACCAAATATGTCACGTGTTATTATCTATCTTCAAGCATCCCACATGTGCCACTAATCTAGCACATGTTAGCGACAACCTAGAATATTTTTCCGAAGATTGCATATAAAAAGAGCTGATAAAAGCAATTATCATCATAATTCTGAGGTTTTGGGATTTTTAATGTGCAGTCTTAAGAAAGGAAGCATGACAATGGCCCATCGATTAACAGAAGAATTTCATAAGAAACTGTACAAAAGTCATCAGCCTCTGCAGGTTATCAAGATGCTGCTTGTGGATTGCATAAGTGAATTCCTTGTCAACTGGGCCATCACAATTATTATGCCATGGTTGAATTGGTTACCATACGATCTACCTGTTTGATCTACAAGCAGTTACAAATACAATCATAGACATTCAAGTTCATTTTTGAATTAGCATGGGATATCCAGTGGGGGGTCTACCTCCAGAAGTGGGAGGTACACCAGTTCCCTTTAAAGTGCCTGCTTTTTCCATTCCAAACAAGAAAAGCAAGGGGATGACTCCAAAAATGGAAAAGGTTTTCTATGGAAATCTATAGAAATGGAAAAGGTTCTTCATTGGTGTGACAGTTTGAGATGTTTTCATAACAAAGAAAGAAGGTTCTACAAGGCAATCACTGCACTTTTCCATAGTTGGGATTCCTGGCACAAGAAACTGGACTTAGTAGGACTATATGGATTCCTGGCACAAGAAACTGGACTTAGTAGGACAAAACAGCCGTGCGTCTGAACTGAAAATAGGAGTGATTTGGCTCAACAAGGTTTGAGTCACGACCCGACTCAGGACCACACAACTCAGGACCACACAAATCATTTTAGGTCGGCAGTCTGAAGACAATGTTTTAACTACACTTCTGTTTCAGAACCCACCAACAGAGCATACTCAGGAAGCTAATGTCGTCTCATTTGAACAGAAATTACTGGCATTGATGCATCATGAAACTATTAGAACACGAATATTTTCATGATGCGACCCTTTTCACAATCCCCCAAAATATTCCAGCTTGGCATTCTTAGCCTGTCAATTACTTGCCTACAAGATAGAGGTTAGGTACAGATTCCAACGGCAACTTATGAAATGACCAATGATTTGGATAGCTAGGAAGTTCTAATATGGAAGGTTCAATACATCAAATCAACAGTCTGGATCAACCATGGTCCCCAGTTGCATAAAGTAGCATATTAAAACACTGATCATATCCCCGATAACTCCTCACATGCCATATGAATAAGATGCATTACAGAAATCTGTGGAACAAGCCTGACAACAAACCCACACAAAAACCAAATTCAGAAGAACAGAATTTAAACATTCTAAAAGTCCTTAGGAGTTCCATGTACCTTAAGGTCCAATAGTCATAATCATTGCAGAAGTCTCAACTCCAACGGGTAGGACCACAATCTACAGTCCACCAAGTGACTAAATCCATTCTACCATGCGTGCCACATCCAACCCTTGCTAATTTGTTGGCCTGACCATGATTGCCTTGTGTAAAAATTGGCCTCATCCACTCATCAGGTGGGCCATACCATAGGAAAAAAAAACTTTTCAATGAGTGGATGTGGCTGATTTTAGCCAAAGGTGATCCTCATGATGTGGAAAACCTATTGCATGGGTTGGATTTCACGCACACATGAAAGGTTGGTAGTTATTCGCTAGGTGGATGGTTGGACTTGAGACCTCATTATCGCATATATTAAAGCAGTAACAAATATAATCCCAGTTCATGATGCATATGAAGGGATAAATGAACACCGATTAACTCACGATGTCAATGGACACGCAACCCTGATCGATTGATGCCTTCACAGTGTCCAATACCAGCTGCGTCTTTCTGCTGATGGTGGGCCATTTTGCATCTGGCTTAGAAGCGGAGTCCCTGATATTTCCCACCAAACTCGCGAATTCCTTGACCATAAAAGCCTCTTGAGGCAAATCCGTGGCGACAACATGATTGCTAGGCAATGGCAACCAGCCTGTCACCAGTTCTGTAAATCCTGATTCCGAGGCCAATGAGAAACCTGCCGAGGTTTCGTTGAATGGAATGATGAAGTCGTTGAGATGCAGGGTCCCCTTTGTTCCAATAACAGTCAAGTCCATTGTCAAATTCATCAGGAATGAGCATTGGAAGGTCGCTGACTTTCCATCTTCCCATAGTAAAGAAGCCCCGCATGACAGAACTACCCCTGCTTTATTGAAAATGGGCCCTTGGAGTGCCGTTACCGTCTTGGGCAATTCATAATTGGCGGCCCACAAGATTGAACGGATACAGTACCACCCAGCATCACCTAGAGCCCCAAGTCCATCAAGATCTGGCTTCACACGGATGTCATTCTCGAGAAAATCTGAGTTGGCACAGAACCCGAAAATGCTATGGACCTGGAAGACCCAGAAATAGCATCACCGTGTTATATCAGTTTTGAACATGATCTGAAGGCAGAATGAGATTCAAATTACAAAACAAAAAGAAATCAAGGGCCTGTTTGGATTCGCGTATAGTATTGTATTGTATTGTATTTGGGTACTGTTCATGTATACATTGGATGGTTTTAAGAATACATCCAAATCAATCAGATACTAATCAATGTTTGGATAGGAGGTATTGTTTGGCATGGTATACAATACGTTATACATAGGAGTGCACATTTAACCGTTGGAACCGTGTAACCGGACCGGAACTGTTGGATCGTTCCAGTTTGGTCCGGTTCTAGGGTGTTAACGGTCCGGTTCCGGTTCCGGTTCCCAAAATTTCTAAACCGTTGATTACGAATCGGTTTCGGTTTAGGGTCCTGTAGAACCGAACCGAACCGTAGAACCAATCCGTGACAGGAACCGTGGATCCGATGTATTTAAAATTAAAAAAAAAAAACACCCTAAGTTACCTAAGTCCACGCCCTGCCCTCTCTCGCGCCATACTCCCTGCCCTCTGCCCTCTCTCTCGCCGCACTCCCTGCCCTCTGCCCTCCCTCAGTCCCTCTGCCCTCTCTCTCTCTCTCTCTCTCTCTCTCTCTCTCTCTCTCTCTCTCTCTCTCTCTCTCTCTCTCAGTTGGGGGAGAGAAATGTTTAGAGGTAGTGATCTAGAGAGGCTTCCTCAAAGCCTCCTCCATGAAATCTTAACGAAGCTGGATGTTGAATCTCTGTCTTCAACAGCTCCTGTCTGCAAAACCCTTCATTTCTCGGCCTCCCAAGCTCTCTCTTTTCTCTCCACCGTTGATTTCTCTGTAAGTCTCCAAAAACCCAACTTCTCTATAACTCCTATTCTCTTCTAACCATGTTTTTAGAATAAGTCTCCAAAAACCCTACTTCTCTGTAACTCTTATTCTCTTCTAAGCATGGTTTTAGAACATGGGTTTTCTCATTTTCGCCTTTTCTTGTGAGGTTTTCATTTTTGCTGAGATGGGTTTCTCTTCTTTGTACTCTTTTGTACTGATTTCTCTCTTCTTTGTGAATTTCAATCATTTTTCTTATATGGGTATTGTATATTTTAGCTTATATTTTCTTTTTAATCTTGTTATTATACACAACTTTTCCTTCCTTTGATTTCAATCTGGAAAATGAGAGATGGGTCTTGTGAATTTTGTTCAAGGTATACTGAAGGCACGCTTCAATTTTCAGTTTGTATAAAATGAGAGATGGTTCTTGTGAACCGTGGATCCGATCCGGGACCGAACCGTTCTTCACGGTCCGGTTCCGGTTCGGTTCTAGGGTGCTAACGGTCCGGTTCCAATAGTTGCAGAACCGTTAGGAACGGTTCGGTTCCGGTTTCACCCCAAAACCGAACCGACCCCTGTGCACCCCTAGTTATACAGATCAATGTTTGGATAGGACGTATTATGTCTGCGTATTGTACAATCTTAATTGGGTCGGGTGGCCTGTTTGACGTATGAAACTTTCTGATTTCTAGCCCAGATGATTTTCACGTTGAAATGTACCAAATGAACGGTCCCGATCTTACACTGCATAGGTACCAGATATCTTGTAATCGTACAAATTTCAAACTTTCATCCGCTGCCGAATATAGTGCAATGAATACGAAGTATTGACAGCAACATAACCCATTGACAATACTCTACCGTCGGTTCGAAAATTTGGCTGGAGTTTGTATTCGCACGCATGGGATTCAACTCCTATTCACTCCAATCCAAACACGGTAAACGTCAAATCATAGCTTCTAATACGATACAATACATCCCAAAACGCGTATCCAAACAGGCCCCAAAGTTTGAGGAAAACAACCATGCATCTAGAGTCCATAGTCCTAATGCCTGAACTTTCAAAGGTCTGACATTTTACTGATGATAAGTGGGCAAGAGGTCTGATGAAGAAATGTAGTGTGTTTTAACTAAAGGATTTGAAATGAAGGATATAGAGGTTGTTTGGATACTTGTAAAATCCTTTAGTTGTAAAGGGTTTACAGGAAAAGACATTATAGGGGCTGTTTGGACGCTTGTAATTGCCGGTAAACCATTTACAAGTTACCGAAACTTTTCGAATCTTGGCATTTTGTTGGTAATCCAACTGTGTGTGTGTGTGTTTCAGATCAGAGGTAATCTCTCTCTCTCTCTCTCTCTCTCTCTCTCTCTCTCTCTCTCTCTCTCTCTCTAGTAACACTTTGTCGTGTCGCTTATGCCCCTGTAAAAGCCATAAAGACCCCGTAACGGTCCGTTATGAGCCTGATATAGATTTTTTGGATTTTTTTTCAATAAAAATAGAGACCATAATGGCCGTTACAGCCCGAATCATAAAGGTAACGATGGTGGTCGTTACAGCAACCGTTACCATTATGGAATACCTTGGTTTCAGGCGTAAAGTGCTTGTAAACCCTTTACAAGTTGTAAATATTTTATAGGTTGCAAGGGCATTTAGAATCATGATATTTTGTTGTGTTTCATATTATAAGTGATTTAATTCAACAGTGGCAACCGTAACACCTTACGAGGTTGTAAAGGACGTCACAGAAAAAAGGACTGGTAAAGGCCGTTATAGCCCCCGTAAAGGCCATAAGGACCCTATAACGGTCTGTTATGAGGCCAATACAGATTTTCTGGATTTTTTTCCAATAAAAAAAGAGACCAGTTACTGCCCCGGATCATAAGGGTAACGGTGGTAGCCGTTACGACCATCGTTACCATTATGGAATACCTTGGTCTCAAGCATAAAGCACTTGTAAACAGAGATCATTTTATAGGTCATAAGGGCTTTTAGAATCATGATATTTTGTTGTGTTTCAGATTATAGGTGATTTAATTCACAACCCCCCTTGCAACTACCTGTAAATACATTGTAGCTTAAAACCAAACAGGACAGACTGAAAACACTTTAAACTTGAATTGAAAAGAGCTTCGGGTGTTAACTCTCTCTCTCTCTCTCTCTCTCTCTCTCTCTCTCTCTCTCTCACTGCTTGCAACTACTGTAAACACTTTACATCTTAAAGCCAAACATGACACACTTGCAAACTCTTTTCAAGTGTGAAGCATTTCCAACTTCAAATTTTACAGACATCCAAATGCCTCTGCTCGCAGCTATTATAAACACTTTACATCTTAAAGCCAAACAGGAATACTGCAAACACTTTATATCAAAACTCTTCTCAAGTGTAAAGAATTTCCAAATTAAAATTTTACAGGCATCCAAATGAACCCTTAGCCCCACACATAGCACACATGGCAACATGGGAAGCATGTGAGACACATGAACAAAGCATAAGGTGGCCCCCATAGAGAAGATGGCCATACACAAAAGTCAGGCTAGTCCACTTCCAGAACCTGAATGGCCTACATTCAATAGTTATCTAAAACCCAAAGTAGCAAAAGTGTGTATGCACCAAAAGGTAGAAAGTGTAAAATATCAACTCCCTGCTTTAAACAAGTTCTGTTTCAGGGAGCCACTAATTACAACCATTTGTCATTTTGGGCATTGAAATGGTTCAAAAATGCTTGTTTTCAAATTCCCAAAACAGAAATGCATCTATTCAACTTAATCATGGATAATTTGGATACCCCCACACACACAAAACTGATGGCTTTGGACTCTGGGGATGTCCAATCATTGATCTAGACTACTCATCCATTTTCGATGGGTCCCGGCGAGGGAAGGCCCACGAATCACACCGACCGGATGATCCTAACCATCCAACCAACAGCATGAAAAATGAACGGTCAACAGCAAGCAGAGAGACAAGTCCAAAACCATCAACTTGAAGAAACATGTATTCAATGAGACCCACCCACAAACATTTCAAGGGCAAAAGATCAACCCATCAATGTATGGTTTTGGCAATAGTAGCCTGCCCTGCCTGCAGTAGGCCAGATCGATGGACCATCCGCATTAACGATTGGACGGTCCAGGTGTCCAATGCAGTAGTTGTAGGAGATCATCTTCCATAAAACATCCCCCAAAAAATACCCCTGAAGTATCAGAGAATTTACCGCTTTGAGCTCTCCGAGGAGGCTGGGATTGGAAAGCATCTCCCTCATCTTGTGCGTCCTTGGGTTGTGAATCCACATCGTACCGTCCATGAACTGCACCCCGTTCGACTCACACGCTTGCAGTATCCGGTCCAGCAAAGACACGTGCAGGGCGGTCGGCTTCTCGAGCAGCACGTGCTTCTTCTTCTCCGCGGCCAAGACCGCCCACGGCACGTGCATGCTCGTGGGGAGAGGCACGTACACGGCGTCCACGGACGGGTCATCCAGGACTGCCTCATAGCTCCCGTACAACTTTACGGTCTCAGGGAAGCTATTCTCAGCCGCATATCTCTTGGCCTTGTCAATCGAACGGCTGCCGATGGCGAAGAGAGTGGCGTTCGGAGAGAGGGATATCGCCCTCGAGACCTTCCTGGCTATCTCGGCGCATCCTAGAATACCGAACCGTATCTGATTGCCTGACATTTCCGTCTTTCCTATGAGAGGAGAGACGTCAGGAAGGCCGGCGTTGGAGGGCTGAGGGTTAAAAAAAAGGCTTTCCAAGAGAGAAGCTTTGATGCTCTGGCGAAGTGTCCTTGTACTCCTGGATGAGGAAACAGATTGGCTACTCGCGTGACATCAGCCAATCGCTGGTGGTCGGTGCTCTATGGGCCCCACCATGATGAAAGTGCCGTCAATCTATTTTTCTGGATCATTTTATAAGTATGATACCAAAAATTAGGTACATTCCAATCTGTTTACAGGAAACAGTGTTGAATGAGCGTAGACTATTAAAAACCTTTTGGGGCTATAAAAGTTTTGGATCAAATTGATCTTTGTTTTTTCCCTTCATCTGGATATTTATGAACAAATATATAGATTGGATGTCAAATAAACAATACAATGGGCTTTAGGAGGATTTTAATGGTGGATATCCAATCCCTATTGTTTTCCTGTAGTATGGTCCACATGAGATTTATATCCCCTCACTTTTGGCATAACGCCCTAAAATGATCTTTAAAAATGGATGAACAATGAAACACATAAATCATGGTGGGCCCACATAGCACCGACCGCCAGCGACCGGGCTGGTTGGGGGAGTAGCCAATCCGTTTCCCTTGGGAAGGGGGGATGGGAGCGGATCAGGTGGGACGCGGATTGCGTCCCACCCACCATGATGTAAGTGTTTTATCCGCGTCGTTAATCATTTTTCTAAGATCATTTTAAAATTTAATCTAAAAAATGTGGCAAGTTCAAGGCTTAATTGAACCACAAAATGGGGATTGAACTTACACCATTAAAAACTTCTTGTGAGCTGGAGAAGTTTCGGATCAAGCTTATATCTGTGTTTTCACTTCATCCACATCTACATTACCTTATTAATAGGTTTGATGGCAAAAAAACATCACAGTGGCCCTTAGAAAGGTTTCAACTGTGGTTATCATTATCACTGCAGATTCCATTGGTGTGGTCCACTGGAGCTGTGGGCCTGCCTCATTTTTAGATCATATCATAAAATGGTCCGATAGAAGCGATTAACTGCGTGGATAAAACACCTACATCACTGTGGATCCCATAGAGCTCTGCCCATACGGATTACAGGGTGGGGTAGGACGCAATCCGCTTCCGATTAGGTGAGACCACTGACTCGGACTCTCCTGAGACCTTGACGTATACATTCTTTATCCACGCTGTCCATCCATTTTTCCAGATCATTTTAGGTCATTATCCCATAAATGAAGCAGATCTAATTATCAGGTGGACCATTACATATTACATAGGAAACAATGGTTATTGTCCATTTGTGGGCTACAAGTTTTGGATGGAGGCTAATATTTGTTTTCTTTTTTCCTTCGTCTAACCCTATCAATAGATTGGATGGCAAATAAATACTACGACACACTAAGGTACGTATTAAGAAGTTTTTAATGGTAGGGTTTTCAATCCACATTGTTTCCTATGTTTCGATTCACCATATAATTGGGTCTGCTTCATTTTTTTAAGGTAATGACCTAAAACTATCTGGAAAAATGAAAAGACAGCATGGTTGCAGAATACATATTTCGAGGTGGCCCTACGGTAAGGCCGCAGTGTCTTAGGTGAGGCCTGGGTCTCACCTAATCTGCCTGCAGAGACATTTATAAATTACTTAAAAATTGCACACCTGGAATATAAATAATAAAATCAGTTTGTGAGTTTCGGTAATTAAACATTACGCTAATCTTGTTATTTGAATATGGGATTGGGGAACATTTATTGGACGGTTAAAAATGGAGAACATCGATGGTTTTATTTCAAGAAGTTTCCACGAATATAAGAATATGATAGCCTACCATGATGTGTGTTTTATCCACCATGAAGGATGTGTTTTATCGACGCCGTTCTTCCATTTTTACATGTCGATTCAGAGCATGAGTAAAAAAAAGAGGCAGGTCCAAATCTATGGTGTACCACACCAAAGGAAACTGTCTTGATTGAACACCCACAGTAAAAAGAATTTCTCCGGCCCACAAAAGTTTTGAATCAAGCTGATATTTATGTTTCCCGTTCATTCAGGTCTGTGTTACCTAATCAAAAGGTGAAAGTTTTTAATGGTGGACCTTCAATCACAACTGTTTCTTGTGGTGTAGTCCACCTGAGATTTGGATCTGCATCCTTTTTTACATCATGCATTAAAATAAGCTGGAAAAATGGATAAACAGCGTTGATAAAAGACATACATCATGGTGGGCCCACAGCTTTTTGTAGCACCGACAGGAGGGTACATTACCGAATTCGAGACACCAACTCCTTTTCAGTGCGTGCGCATTAAGCAAATGCTCTCAGATTATGGAGTAACTCCTTTACGCAATATGAACATGTATCCTGGAACAGGGTCCTAATTAGTTGTGATTTCTCTCTGGATACCCGTCTACTTGGGTATTTATAGATCACAAATCCAGTAATTATTTGGAGCGTTATCCATCAACATCAATCCATAACATACCAACGTTCTTGATTGCTGAACCATGGGCCCCCACTTGCCAGAATTAAAAAACTCAACTATATTGTACAAGTTCTCAGCCAGACAACTCACAAGGGTCGACTCAGAAGAATCATCGAGTTTACGTGCCCAACTCATCGAGTCTGGCCCCACAAACCGTGTGTATGGAATCTACCATATCCAATAGGATCGGCCTATCACGAAAGTTAAAATTCCAAAAAATAGGATGATCAGGTGCACCACTGTATAAATTCGGAGTTTATTTATTTATTTAATTATTATTATTTTTAATTAAAAAAAAAAAAACGATTTTCCATTATTTTATATGTTGTGGCTCACCAAATGATTGTAAAGGGCTCATTTACGTTGCATTCCATTATCACGGTGGAGCTCATGGTAGGCCCCACAAGAAAAAAATGTACAACCATCCAAAAACCTCATCTAAATTTACAAGAAAAAAATGTACAAACCATCCAAAAACTTCTTCCAAATTCACATGATGGCCCATATAATAATTAGATTTGCTTGATTTTTGGGGCATCCAAATTTCATGGTGGGCCAACCTTGGGGGACAGGTTAGATGTCATACGCACACTCCAGTGTGCAATAAGAAATGTATAATAAGCTCATTCTAAAAAGAGTTGCAGAAGAAGCCTAAAAAAGTACATAATTAATATAAAACTTACATTCTGGTGCCTTTTTGTTAGCATTCGGTAGGCTTTTATTATTATTATTATTTTACACATGAACACACACCCCACACACTCACACTAGTGGAATTTCACCACCTATGGATACTCGAACCCTTGACCGGGGTGTTGAAACTCCTGAGAGTCTACCACCTGAGCAACCGTAAAGATGAGCATTCCGTATGCTATTTAGCACTCCCTAGCGACTAAATGGGTTGGCGCTCGGGTAAGCCCCATCATGATATTTATGTGAACCTTAACCATTGGGTGCTTGGCCCCATGTTTAGTTAAGGCGCAAAAAAAATAAGAAGAAAAAAAAAAAAGGTATGAGGCCAAAACTGAGGCAAATCCAATGCTCGAGTAGGACCATGCCAAATAGTAAATTGGGTTGTTATCTTGTGTTGCATTAAATGCAAGAGATATATGTGGTGTGATCCACTTGAAGGTTTCATCTCTTTTCTCAGATGATTTTAAGCCATGAGCTCAAAAATGAGGCAGATACAATGCTCAAGTGGACCACACCGAATGATAAGCTTGGGTGGCATTAAATGCATATTTTTGAGTCCATTCCTTGAAATGATACGAGAAGAAGTGTGGATGACATGGATAAATAGAAACATCAAGCTGTAGGTTCTTACACAGATCTGTCCGTTCCTGGCGAGAGACTGGGACGCAATCCGCTTCCATCCCAGGCAAGCCTCAATTAACTCACAATGTTAATAGGCACGCAACCCTCATCGATCAATGTCTTCACAGCATCCAGCACCAGCTGCGTCTTTCTGCTGATAGTGGGCCATTTCGCATCCGGTTTCGAACCAGAGTCCCTGATAAGTCCCACCAAACTCGCGAATTCCTTGACCAGAAAAGCCTCTTGAGGCAAATCCGTGGTGATAACATGATCTCTAGGCAATGGGGCCCAGCCCGTCGCAAGTTCCGTGAATCCTGACTCGGAGGCAAACGAGAAACCTGCCGAGGTTTCGTTGAAAGGAATGATGAAGTCGTTGAGATGCAGAGTCCCCTTTGTTCCAAGAACAGTTATGTCCATTGACAAATTGAATAAGAATGAGCAGTTGAAGGTCGCTGTCTTTCCATCTTCCCATAGTAAGGAAGCTCCACACGATAGAACTACCCCTGCTTTGTTGAAAACGGGTCCGTGGAGTGCGGTTACGGTTTTGGGCAGTTCGTAATCTGTGGCCCACAAGATTGAACGGATGCAGTACCACCCAACGTCACCAAGAGCCCCAAGCCCATCAAGATCTGGCTTCACACGGACGTCGTTCTCCAGAAAATCTGAGTCGCCACGGTACCCGGAAATGCTGTGGACCTGGAAGACCCAGGAATATCAACATCATATAATATCAAGAAATAATAAAAGATGAGCTGACAGACAACATTCTGCAGAATGAAATTCAAATTACGAAAAGAAAAAGAAATCAGAGTGCAAGAAAAACGACCATGCATCTAGACTCCATAGTCTTAATGCCTGAACCTTCAAAGGTCGGACATTTTACAGATGATTAGTGGGCAAGGAATCCGGATCCCCTGCTTGCAACAAGCAGGAAAATCCTGTATCCTGATCGGTTAACCTCATCGTTGATGTTTTCAGCACTGCTGCGTTTTA
Organism: Magnolia officinalis; assembly: GCA_021015155.1. Taxonomy (NCBI): domain Eukaryota; kingdom Viridiplantae; phylum Streptophyta; class Magnoliopsida; order Magnoliales; family Magnoliaceae; genus Magnolia; species Magnolia officinalis. The sequence goes on along the minus strand of JAJHSJ010000006.1, from coordinate 3,102,529 downwards.
AAATCCTGTTTTCTTGTATCCTGATTGGTTCACATTATCCTCGATGTTGTCAGCACTGCTGCATTAAATGCAGTGTATGATAATGTGGCCCAATCAAATTGCAACAAGTTCGATTTTTCCGCTTGTGACAAGCAGAGAATGGGGAATTCATGGGCAAGAGGTTTGAAGAAGAAATGCATTGTGATTTGAAGACCTGAAATGAGAGGTATAAAGGTCATTTACCAAGTGTATAACAAAATAGTACCCCGATAACACTTTTGCTTTATGTTCTACTCTCCTGCTTTAAAAAATGAGTTACAAAAGGTATTGTTGGGGGCCTTGCACAAAACCTTAGGATCTAGCCCTCCAAAACAAATCAGAATTATGGATAATAAAGCAATGAAAACAATCAATACATCAATCACACACCACACGAGAGATTTTTACGTGGAAAACCTCAAAGAGGTAAAAACCACGAGACCTCGTCCAGATCAACAATCCACTATGAAGTAGAACGTTACAACCTTCTTCACTCACGCAGGAGTGGATAAACAATAAGAGAAATAGAGAAAACGGAGTGATCTAACCGATTATGAGGACATAGAAGCGCTGAGATATAGATTGCACAATAGAAAACCTCCACGAACAGAATCTCCCTTCTATAAGCTCTCTCTCTCTTTCTCTCTCTCTCACCTTTTGATAGTCCTAAACCCTTTAGCAAATCCCTTGTAAAGCTTTAGGAAACCCTCTTGCATTTCCTAGAAAACTCTAGGCAATCCCTTTTATAGTTTTGGAAAACTACTTTTCGTATCTTAGTTGCGAAAGGACTCAAATCCGCAGTTTTGCGCAAAATCGCGGAACAAACTACGTAACCTTCTACTAGTCGAAGCCTGTCCACGACCGGTCGAAGCCCACCTTCGACTGGTCCTGGAATTCCAGGACTGGTCGTAGCCTCCGAGAAAAAATAGCACGAACTCGCTGGACTTTGAGTCGTGCCAGGGCTCGAACCTACGACTGGTCGAGCGGGGCTCAGGACCGGTCGAAGACGGGGAAAAAACTATCAAATCTCCGCCTTTTTGACCTAGGAGGGATCCACCTTCTTCAAGCCAGCCAAGTTTCTACAAACCTCAAACTTGCCCTTGAGCAAAGCCTTGGTCATCATGTCTGACCCATTATCATCCGTGTGGATATTCTCAAGCTGTAACACCTTTTGTTCCAAAGTATCCCTGATCCAGTGATACCGAATCTCTATGTGCTTCGACTTGGAATGCTGACTTAGATTCTTGCTCAAGTGTATAGCACTCTGACTATCGCAATAGACCACGTGCTCCTCCTGCTTTAGGCTAAGATCCTGTAGGAACCTCTTCATCCAAAGTATCTCTTTACATGCCTTTGTGACTGTAATGTACTCGGCCTCTGTCGTCGACAATGCTACGATCTTCTGTAGCTTGCTCTGCCAAGAAATTGCTCCCCCTGCAAACGTGAACATGAACCCCAATGTAGACTTCCTGGAGTCTATGTCGTCTGCCATATTTGCATCTGTGTAGCCCTCTAACACAGGTTTACCGTCACCATAGTATAGGCTCAACCTGGATGAACCTCTTAGATACCGCAGTATCCACTTCACCGCTGCTCAATGCTCTTTGCCAGGATTGACAAGGTACCGGCTGACAACACCAACCGCATATGCTATATCTGGGCGTGTACACACCATAGCATACATCAAACTTCCTACCGCTGACGCGTAGGGTATCTTCTCCATCTCTTCCACCTCTGCCTTCATCTTGGGACACTGCTTGTCGCTCAATCTGAAGTGACCATTTAGTAGAGTACCGACCGGCTTCGCTGCATTCATATTAAACCGCTCTAGGACTTTCTCAATATACCGCTCTTGTGACAGCTAGAGCTTCCTACTGCTTCTGTCACGGGTTATCTCCATTCCTAGGATCTGTCTAGCCGGGCCCAAGTCTTTCATCGCAAAAGACTTGCCCAACTCCTGTTTCAGCCTGTCGATCTTCTTGACGTCTTTTCCCATGATGAGCATGTCATCAACGTATAAGAGCAGAACTAAGAAATCACCATTTGAGAACTTGCGCGTAAACACACAATGGTCCGACTCCGTTCTGTCATACCCATGTTTCAACATAAACGAGTCAAACTTCTTGTACCATTGCTGTGGAGCCTGTTTCAGCCCATACAAGCTCTTCCTCAGCCTACACACCATATGCTCCTTGCCCTTGACTTCGAACCCCTCTGGTTGGTGCATGTAGATCTCTTCTTCCTGGTCACCATGGAGAAAGACAGTTTTAACATCTAACTGCTTTATCTCCAGATCCATGCTAGCAGCCAACCCAAGCAACACCCGTATGGATGTCATCTTCACCACTGGTGAGAATATCTCCTCGAAGTCTATGCCTTTCCTCTGACCAAAACCTTTTGACCACAAGTCTGGCCTTGAACCTCGTCTGTGAATTCTTCTGCTCAATCTTCTTTCTGAACACTCACTTGTTGCTCAAAGCTTTCTTACCCTTAAGTAATTTCATCATATCATAGGTGTGGTTCTTATGTAAGGATTTCATCTCCTCTTGCATAGCTTTCAACCACTCCTCCTTATGCTCGTCGGCTAGGGCCTCGGAATAATCTTTTGGCTCTCTCCCATCAGTCAACATAATGTACTTATGTGGCGAGTACCTCTTGGACGGCTGTCTGTCCCTAGATGACCTCCTCACTTGTGGCTCAACAGGTGGATCAAGTAGGGGCTGCTCCCCTAGTTCATCTTCTGAAGGAACTCTCTCGTCTTCTGCACCTTGCTGTACTCTCCCGTCATCAGGCACCACGGGAGGAGTAACCGGATCCATGTCCTCTAGCTCACCTGAACTAGGCTGGTTCTTCTCTGGCTTACCAATGTCTTCTATACACTGATCTTCAAAGAAAACCACATCTCTATTCCTTACGAGCTTCCTCTCGGTCGGATCTCACAACCTGTAACTGAATTTTTCATTACCGTACCCTAAGAACACACACTGCCTGATCTTCATATCGAGCTTGGACCTCTCATCCTTTGGTACATGAACGGATATCCTGCATCTAAACACCCTGAGATGACTGTACGATTGATCCTATTCAGTTCACACCTTCTCAGGCATTTCTCCATTCAACGGGGCTGATGGAGACTTGTTTATCAAATACACCGCCGTGTGCATTGCTTCTCCCCAGAACGTCTTGGGCAATTTTGCATGGGATAACATGCATCTGATTCTATCAATAATGGTGCGATTCATTCGCTCAGCTACACCATTATGCTGGGGGGTCTTGGGAACCGTCTGTTCATGCCGTATACACAGGGACTTGCAGTGCTCGTGAAAGTCGCCAATGTATTCACCACCATTGTCAGTGCAGATGCACTTCAATGATCTACCTGTCTCTCTCTCGACCATAGCATGAAACAATTTAAACACACCAAAGACCTCGTCCTTGGATTTCAAAGCATAAACCCAAACCCTCCTAGATGCATCATCTATAAAAGTAGCAAAATACAATGCCCCACCCAAGGTTTTTGTCCTCATAAGACCACAAACATCAGAATAAACCAAATCTAATGCATGCACTTTATTAACATGAGAAGCAGTTTTAACAAATGAAATTCTATGTTGTTTCCCTGATAAACAATCAAGACAGGTTTTAAGAGGTGTACCTGTCACGTCTGGAAGGAGCCGCTTCTTTGCTAGTACCTGCCACATGTCAATAGCTGAATCTTCCGCTGCGTTCAACCCACCCTTGCACATACTGACACTTGCCTTGTACAGGATGCAACACTTCTTCCCTCTGGCCACGATCAACGAACCCTTGATGAGTTTCCATCGCCCACCAGCAAACCGGCTTTCATAGCCATCATCATCCAGCCTTCCCGTCGACATCAAGTTGAGGCGAAGGTCTAGGATATGCCTCACATCCCTGAGAACCAATGTGCAGCCCACATCAGTTTTCACACAAATCTCACTGATTCCAATGATTTTTTATACGTCAGAATTTTCCATCTTCACAGTCCCATAGTCGCCTGACTTGTAGCTTGTGAAGGAGTCATTGTGTGGAGTCACATGAAAAGAAGCTCCCGAGTCTATCACCCAGTCGATGTCCTGACTCGTAGCCGTGAGACATACATCATGATCTGTAGAAAGAATAACTACCATGTCGCCATTTGAAGCGACTGCAGTGGAATCTGATTCATCTTCCTTCCCTTTTCCTTTCTTGTCGTTCTTCTTACCACTATATTCATGCTTGTAATGACCATTCTTGCCACAATTCCAGCAATCAACATCTTTCCTGTTACTCGACTTGCCTCTTGATTTATCTCGGGCCTTCTCGCCCTTCCTGTTCTTTCCTCTCCCCCGTTCCTATGTCACAAGGGCCTCTTGCTGAGTAGATCCCTGAGACTTCCTCCTTGTCTCCTCATTGAAGAGACAACTGGTTACTTGTTCCATAGATATCTTTCCGTCTGGCGCGGAGTTACTTAGAGACACCACCAATGTCTCTCAATTGTCAGGCAGTGAACTAAGCAATAGTAAAGCCTGCAATTCATCATCCAGGACCATCTTCATAGAGGTGAGTTGGTTCACTATATTGCTGACCTCATTCATGTGCTTGGCCACAGAACCACCATCCTTGAATTTGAGATTCACAAGTCGCCTTATCAGAAAATTTTTATTACCGGCTGTCTTTCTTTCATACAGCCCTTGTAATTTCAGCCATAGGCTAGCGGCTGAGGTTTCCATAGACACATGGTGGAACACAGAATCGTCCAACCATTGTCTAATAAACCCCACCGTCTTTCGATCCATCTTCTTCCAATCATCAACAGTCATATCCTTGGATTTTGCTGATATGCCTAAAATTGGAGAATATAGGTCCTTGCAATAAAGCAAGTCCTCCATCTTAGCCTTCCATATGGTCCAGTTAGAACCATTGAGGCTGATCATCCTTGATGAGCCACCTTCCATAATTCCAAACCGATCCTACCCGTTCAATGAACTTAGCTCTGATACCACTTTGTTGGAGGCCTTGCACAAAACCTTAGGATCTAGCCCTCCAGAACAAACCAGAATTATGGATAATATGGCAATGAAAACAATCAATGCATCAATCACACACCACACAAGAGATTTTTACGTGGAAAATCCTCAAAGAGGTAAAAACCACGGGACCTTGTCCAGATCAACAATCCACTATGAAGTAGAACGTTACAACCTTCTTCACTCACGCAGGAGTGGATAAACAATAAGAGAAATAGAGAAAACGGAGAGATCTAACCGATTACGAGGACATAGAAGCGCTGAGATATAGATTCCACAGTAGAAAACCTCCACGAGCAGAACCTCCCTTCTATAAGCTTCCTCTCTCTCTTCCTCTCTCTCTCTCTCTCACTTTTGATAGCCCTAAACCCTTTAACAAATCCCTTGTAAAGCTTTAGGAAACCCTCTTGCATTCCCTAGAAAACCGTAGGCAATCCCTTTTATAGTTTTGAAAAACTCCTTTTCACATCTCAGTTGCGAAAGGACTCAAATCCGCAGTTTCGCGCAAAATCGTGGAACAAACTGCGTAACCTTCGACTAGTCGAAGCCTGTCCACGACCGGTCGAAGCCCACCTTCGACTGGTCCTGGAATTCCAGGACTGGTTGTAGCCTCCGAGAAAAAACAGCACTAACTCGCTGGACTTTGAGTCTTGCCAGGGCTCGAACCTACGACCGGTCGGGCGCCTCCCACGACCGGTCGAGCGGGGCTCAGGACCGGTCAAAGACGGGGAAAAAAACCCCATCAGGTATTTCATCAGAATTCCACCCAAATCACAAAAAAGAAGAAGTGAGATTTCAAAATACATCACCTCAGTTGAACCCTTGGAAGCTGAAACCCGAAAATACAAAAGGACAAGAAGCATCAAGGAATGAAGAACATGTAAATTAAGATGTCTTGGTGACCTTAACCTTAAACTTAAAATGACCTAGCATGTAGATAATCCTAAACTTAATAGGTAAACTCTTGATAGATCATCACGTAGCTTTATGAACTATATTGAAATATGATAAGATGGGCTAAAAGAGGTGCAAAGTTGTTGTATAAGTAACAACCCCAAAACAACAGTTTTTCGAGGGATCCCGTCGATGGATGTTGATTGGAACATTCGATCAATCGAAGATGAGGTCAATTGAAGGTGGTAAAAAACTAGAGCTGGCCGTATCGAGTCGAGTCAGGCAGCGTTAGGGCTGACCCGACTAGATCCATTTTTGGAACAGACCAGACCTGAACTTGACCCAGATCGGCACTGAGTCTAGCATGCCTGACCCGATCCGAGTATGGGTTTGGCCTAGACTAATCCAGACCAAGTTCAATTCGGTCACAAGTACCGAGTTGGGTTGAGTCGACACTGAGTGGGGTCGGGTGCAGCGGGTATCCACGAGCTGAAATCACAACTCAAAACTTTGGTGCACTTGCCAAAATTTCAGCCTCTCCATCAGCTACACAACATCTCAAATCTGAAATGTCAAATATGGAGTTTTTTTTTTACTATATATGTATGAGTTGGGTTTCAGATCAAGTCGAGTTACTGGGTGACCCGAACTCGACTTAGTTTGAGTTTGGATTGGATGAAGTCTACTTGGTTCGAATTGACTCACCCACTCAGTTCGGATCGAGTAGGGTCTAGATGAGTCGGACGAGTCGAGTTGTCCTGTGCCCAACTCTACCAAAAACCTCTAACAACAATTGTTTGAAATTCTGAACTTTCTCGATCTCATCAAATGGTCTCTTGATCGATTAAAGGCATCGCTCGATCGATCGAATGTGCCATTTAAAAAAAAAAAAAAAAAATTTTACCATTGGAACTTGATTCCTTTATATAGAGAACACAACATTTGGACATTTGGACATTTGGACATTTTTTGTTATGTGATTCCCTACTCATATCCCTCGTTATAAGCTTCTAAACCAATGATATATAAGTCATCTTTTTGAGTTTGACTACTATATGAGGATTCCAACTTCCATGATGAAGATGAACTCGATCTCCATAATTTTCTAAAGATTAGACGCTAAGCTTATAAGTATATTCTTATATAAATCCTCTAAAAGACCAATCTAAGTGAATCCCTAATAGGAAACAACTATTATCTTTAGTTATATGAGATTCAACCATTATCCTATTACCTTAGACACCTCATTGGTACATCGCATGCAAGGTGTTTGTTCGTAGAGTTGAATAAGCGGCATCGATGAACGTTGGAGCAATTGAGAAGCTGATTATTGAAAAAGCATATAAAAAACGCATTATAAAAGAGGGTCAATTCGACAAGTTTTCAATTGTAGAGTCTAACTCACACTTCTTATGTAAGATTGAGTATAGAATTTATGACTCAAACTCGAATAAAATCAAATATATTTTTGTATAGGACTTAGGCTCTTGTGTAGGGCCGAATTTACTAGATATGGTTGTGTTTGTTAATATCCATGGAGAGCCTAATGAAAGTGTATGTAGGGCGTTGGATTAGGATCACTAATGGTTGTTGGCTAGCTGATAGAAAACCAACTAAAATCTTTTGCGGGAGCCACCGACACAGATAGAAATGTATTCCTCTAACACGAGAGTGTATGTGTAAGTTAGTGGTTAGCCTAAGAGAAACCATTGTAAATGTTAATGGTGAATCTATTAAAAACTTTTAAAATAGTGAATACCGATACACTCGAAGAGAGTACGGTTACATAAAGTGGAACAAGGAAACCGAATCACTATATATGGTTGTATTTATGATTGTCATTTGAGCACAATTCTATCGATGTTTGTATTTGATTGTTAAATTATATGTATGCTTGAATGGGATTGAATGACATGCACTTAATTTGTAAGCACATACAAACTCAGTATATATTTATAAACTAGTTGCTTAGAATGTTACATCTATTATAGTATATGTGATTGGACCAACTTGGCTTGGAAGCCTAAATATTATTTGCCTTAATTATTAAATTGGTAAATTAGATTAATTAGACAAAATTTTTAAGTGGTTCTATTCACCAATCTTCTCCCTCTAAGACCTTGGTCGAAATTCTAAGCTCCGCTAAACTTTTACACGCTCCATGATAAACAATCAACTCAATTTAAAAAAAAAAAACAAGATGATTTGGATATCAATTCTTATGTTCTAAATAAAACTAATGGCTTTAGACTCAAGGGACATCCAATTATTGATCTAGACTAGTCATTTATTTTCGTTAGCTCTTAGCAAGGGACAACGAGGGAATCATATCAACTAAATGATCCTAACCATCCAGCTAATATCATGCAAAACGAACAGTCAAGATCAAGTAGGGAGAAATGGTTCCAAAACCATCAATTAGAAGAAACATTTAAGACCCAGCCACAAACATCAGGGAACTGTCTTTCTAGCCCTTTTATCGCAAACATGTATTATTGGGATTTCATTTACAAACCCAAAGTTTATGGCACTATCATTCAGTTTGGCTCTGGTTTTCCACCGTGAAGTATGTTGGTTAAATCTCCGCCATCCATCTTTCTTTACAAATCATTTTAGGTCATGATCCCAAAAATGAAGCAAATCCAAATCTTAGGTGGACCACACCATAGGAAACAGTGGTGATTGAATACCCACCACTAAAATCATCTTGGGGGACATCGGAATGTTTATTTACCATCTAACATGTTGCTAAGGTCACAAAGACCCGGACCAAGGAGCCAAACAAATATCAGTTTGATCCAAAACTTTCGTGGCCCACAAGAAGTTTTTAATAGTCAATCACCACTGTTTCCTGTGGTGTGGTCCATCTTAGATTTCAAACTGCTTCATATTTAGCTTCATCTCTAAAATGAGCTGAAAAAAAGAGATGAACTGCATGGATGTAATGCATATGCATCATGGACGGCGATCCACCCGCCTCACTGTATCCGGGGATCCACCGAAGCCGCGCCACTCCCTACTGGATAAAACACACATCATGGTGGGCCCACAGAGCACTGACCACTAGCCTCCTGACTAGAGGCAGCGTCACTAGCCAAACCGCATCCTTACGCTACGACATTTGATCGGGGCTAGGCCCGTACTGGCCCCAAGGTGGGCCCATTGTCAGGAATCTTCAGTGTCCATCAATGATCGGACTATCCACGTCATCATTTTCAATGAATAAATAATCTCAAAATGCCCCAAAGTTTCACAGAATTTACCTCTTTGAGGTCTCCAAAGAGGCTGGGATTCGAAAGTATCTCCCTCATCCTGTGCGTCCTCGGGTGGTGCATCCACATCGTACCGTCCATGAACTGCACCCCATTCGATTCGCACGCTTGCAGTATCCGGTCCAGCTCCGATACGTGCAGGGCGGTCGGCTTCTCGAGGAGCACGTGCTTCTTCTTCTCCGCGGCCGAGACCCCCCACAGCACGCGCATGCTCGTGGGGAGAGGCACGTAGACGGCGTCCACGGACGGATCATCCAGAATCGCCTCATAGCTCCCGTACACCTTTACGGTCTCAGGGAAGCCGTTCTCAGCCGCATATCTCTTGGCCTTGTCGATCGAACGGCTGCCGATAGCGGAGAGGGTGGCGTTTGGAGAGAGGCATATCGCCCTCGCCACCTTCCTGGCTATGTCAGCGCATCCCAGAATTCCGAACCGTATCTGTTTCTCTGCCATTTCCGCTTTTCCTGAAAGGAGAGAATAAGGAAGGCCGGCGGTGGAGAGGGTTGAAAAAGGCTATCATGTATTTTTATAAGAATGGCCAATAACGGAAACGATTGGCTACTGAGCCTGCCACTAGCCAATGGCTAGCGTTCGGTGCTCTGTGGGCCCCATGTATGTATTTCATCCACGCCGTCCACCCATTCTTTCATATCATTTTATGGTATGAGCCCAAAAATTAGGTTGATCCAAATCTCAAGTAGACCATACAGTTTTGATGGAACGCTTACCATTAAAAACTTCTTGAGGGCCACAAAAGTTTTGGATCAAGCTGATATTTATTGTTTCCCTTCATCCAATTCTGTAGGACCTAATCAACAGGTTAGATATCTAATAACTATTACAGTTGGCCCTAGGAGGTTTTTAACGGTGGACATTCAATCAAAACTGTTTTCCCATGGTGTGTTCAAACAGAGATTAGTATCTACCTCATTTTTGGGATCAAGCCCTAAAATTATATTTCAAAATGGTTGGACGGCGTGGATAAAATACATACATCATGGTGGGGTCACATAGCACCGACCACTAGCCACCTGGCTGGTGGCAACGTCACGGGCTAAACCGCGTCCGCCAATAATACTTAATCGATGATCTCACTCTCGTTTGGAATGCATGCATCTGTCTTTTAAGTACTGCTTTTGTCAAATTTTGAAGTTAATAGGTGAAACATACCAAGATGGATGATCTTAATGAGTATAAGATGTTAAGAGTTTTTTTTTTTTTTTTTTTCTCTTAAAGTGGGTCAGACGTGGTACAAGTGTCAACCGAGGTAAGTGGGATCCCTGACTGTGTGGCCCATTGTGATGGATGTGCCTTATACATATCCCCGCCATTTATCAGTTTTGAAAACTCATCTTAGGCATAAGCCAAAAAATGAAACAGATGCAAATCTCCGGCAGACCATATATAATACCAGAAACAGTGAAGGTGATCAACCGTTAAAAGCTTTATGCGGGTTACAAATGTTTTGGATCAAACTGATATTTGTGTGTATCTTCATCCATATCTTTGTGACCATATCGTATAAGTTCCATGTGAATTAAAAGATTTCATTTTGAAAACTTATTTTAAAACATGAACTAAAAATTGAAGCAAATCCAAATTATCTAAGGTAGATGGTAATACAAGAGGGCTAATAAACCATTAAAAGCTTCTCCTGACCTACAATAGTTTTGGGTCAAGCTGATATTTTGATGCTAGGGAGGACGTGAGGTAGAGCAAGAGACTTCTAGAATTATTCCGAATTCAAGGAACTTCTCTGGACTCTTCACAGAGACTTCTCGAATTCACAAGAAAAAAAGCAAGTGAAATAGAAAATAAATTATATAAAATTTGAAATTAATTGATGAATAAATAAAAACGAGTTCATAACCCTTTAAATAAAGTACCAAGCAATGAGAAAGAAATCAAAATCCAACTACAACTAAAACTCATAGAATTCGGAGTAATACTCCTAGAATTCGCGACTTACTATTTATAGACAGTCTCGTCGACTAGTGTGCAAGGTTTTTGGCCAAAAATAGTAAGTGTCCTATTTGGCTTCACCAAGCTGTTTTTCTAATTTTTTAAAGCTTTTTTTACGTTGGACGCAACTCCTAAAGTCCGACGGATAAAGAGTTATAATCAAACTAAAACTTACTATTTATAGTAAAAACGGAATTAAAATAGGGAAACGACCGTCCTGGCAGTATTTCGCAAATCTGGCTTGGGCAACCCAGTGTAGTGGGGTTGGTTGGCTAAAGTAGCTCATTCTACCCAAAATCATATATTTTACGTCGATAAATCATTTCAGATTATGAGATATGCCTGATTTAAGGTCCGACGGTCTGGATCACTTCTGTCGTAGATCAAGCCTTTTCTAATCCATATTGGCCATGTAATTGTCTGTGACCCTCTCTACATCATATTTGCGGGTCTCTTCATCCATGTCTTTTTGAACTTATCAATCGGTTAGATGACAAATAAATATTTGGATGACCCCATGAAGCTCTTAATGGTGGGGGATTCAATCACTACTGCTTCCTATATTATGATCCATCTAAGATTTAGATCTGCTTTATTTTTGGGATCATGCTCTAAAATGAACGGTTAAAAATGAATGGATGGTGTGATGTAAGGCACATACATCACAGTGGGCCCCACAGTTAAGGATTCACCGACCTCAGGAAATCCAGGAATACACCTAAACCGCCGGCCCCAAATAGAGGTTTTTAGATGGTTTGGATCATCACTTGAGCATTTAGCAGGCCTACAATAATATAGTGGTGCAAACAATGATAAAGCCTTGCATCTACCATACTACACATATGATAGAGTCGTGTGGAAAAGCTACTCCCATAGGCATGCATGTTGGGGTCCATTGTCTTCTTCATTCAAGCCACTTTCTTTGACCCCTTGCTCTCCTCGTGATTTTGACTTGAGAAAATTAGGACTGTGGACCCCACCTTTTAGCCAGCTGGTTTTATGAAAGAAGACAAACCTTCTTTTGCAACTTAGACCTCCACGTGCTGTGACAGAATTCTGGACGAAAATACCCCTCCTTTCACGCAAATGGATTGGGTACTCCCCTGCCACCACGCAATGGTGGATGTTCGGGGTCTATGAGCCCCACCATGATGTATGCTTTTCATCGATGCCGTCCATAATTTTTCCACATCATTTTATGGTATGAGACAAAAAATGAGGTATATGCAAATCTCAAGTGTACCACATTACAGGAAACAGTGTTGAATGAGCATCAACCATTAAAAACTTTTTGGGGGCCCACTGTGATGTTTGTGAGAAATCCTCCCCGTCTAAGTTCATTCATAAGGTCACAAAGACCTAGATGAACAGGAAAAACAAATTTCATAATGATCCAAAACTTTTGTGACCCCTAAAAGGGTTTTAATGGTAGACGTTCAATCCCCCACTGCCTTTTACAATGTGGTCCACTTGATAGTTAGATCTGTCTTATTTTTCGTCTCAAGCCTTAATACGAGCTCGCCAAATAGATGGACGATTTGTATATAACACATACCTCATGATGGGACCCACAAAAGCAGTGGGGGATTACACCAGCAAAAGAAAAAAAAAAATTGGCACCGTCTGCCACGGCAGTACTGCCGCACCGCAGCAGTATGTGCTATTTTTATTTTTTTAAGGAGAATTTTTTTCCCGATATTTTTTCTAATACATATTTAGATAAATACGTATATATAAGCATATAAAAAAAAATCTATCTTTTTATTCATTTCTTTCTTTATTCATTTAACAAGCATATCTCTTAAACCAAAATGAGTTACTTGACGTACCATATATGATTTTGGGGTAAGAGAAGCTACTTTAGCCAACCAACCTGGTTATTTTCCAAGATTCTATCAGGTCAATGGTTGAAAATCCATTTCATTTACTTCGCAGTCAATTTCATTCATTTCATTCACTTTGCGGTCAATTTCAATCAGTTCGCGGCCAATTTCATTCACTTTACGGTCAATTTCAATCAGTTCGCGCTGAATTTCATTAACTTCGCGGTCAATTTCATTCTCTTCGCGGTCAATTTCACTCACTTTGCGGTCAATTTCATTCATTTCGCTGTCAATCTCAATCAGTTCGCCGTGAATTTCATTCACTTCGCAGTCAATTTCATTCACTTTGCCGTTAATTTCAATCAGTTCGCGGTGAATTTTATTTACTTCATTCACTTCGCGGTCAATTTCATTCACTTTACGGTTAATTTCATTTACTTCACGGTGAATTTCATTTACTTCACGGTGAATTTCATTCACTTCGTGGTGAATTTCATTCACTTCGTGGTTAATTTTAATCAGTTCGCGGTGAATTTCATTCCCTTTATTCACTTCGCAGTTTATTATATTAGGTTAAGAGTGAGTTACAATTTTTTTTGTCATTTTTTTATATTTTTAAGAGCCTCCAAGGGAGAGTGTGTGTGTGTGAGGTTAGGGTTTTAGTTGTAAGTTCTTTCCATTCCTATAATTTTTACTATATAGTAAATTGATCATCCCTTTGTCCCATAGTTTTTTCCTCAGGAGTTTTTCATGTAAAAATCACGTGTTATCCATATATTTGTTTGGATTTTCATTTCTTTTATTGTTCATTTCAATCAAATTAAAGTGCTTTTGCATGGCCGGATTTCCAAAAGTCTAAACATTTTAGGGCCAATTTTGTGCATCTAGAGGCACACCGTTTCCCGTGCTTCTATGTCATTAAAAACACATGGCACAAGTGGATGAGATGGAAATCATCAATTTAATATTTCCAGTGATGAATGAGCCTTGGTTCAAAAATCACAATGTTTGGTCGATCCTAACCCTTGTACTTGATGGCATAGAAATGAACATTAAAAGACAGAAATCGAGGACAGCCCCTTTAACTGAAAGATAGCCAATGAGAGAAAAACATAAAACCTGCATGATACATGATTCTAATAACCATACAAATGTACCATGCAGTAGGACAACAAAATATGTAGGCTCGAAAATGATGTGCCTCCAGAGGCATCTACATTTACTAACGGTTAGGATCACCCGTTTTTCTTAAGGACGTGTGGAGATATAATTAAAAAGGGAGTTAGGCTATGGGTAGAACTCTACCTCTCATCCTTTATAAAATCAGGTCTTGGTTCTCAATCGCACACATGTTTTGAGCATAAGAAACTTCTCCAATAGACATGCATGCAGGCGTGAGAGCAAACATGAAGATCCGGGATTCGCTATCTTCTTTATTCAAGTCTCGCAACAGCGGCCTAGATCCCAAGCATGTTTGCCACATAGGGGTGTGTGCTATGATTTACCTCTTCAGTCTCTCATTGAGCAAATTGCCATAGCTTTCAAAAGACTGACGGTTCGAATCTTTCAATCTGACAAACTGTATACGAAATTCACGGGCCCACATCTACAGTATCCCATGTACATTGAGTCGAACCGAGTCGAGCTGGCCTCAGCTCGACTCGGCTCAGCCACTAGCTGACCTCAGCTCGAACTCGGCTCAGCTTGGTCCTCAAACCTGACTGGCCAGCTCGGCCAGTTCGAGTCGAGTTCACCATTGCAGCATTTCCACATACACCTGGACTGCACCTTCAAAATCTCACTATATGTAAAACAGCAGCAAAGGTTTTTCATGTATTTTATCAAAACCTTCTAAGCAACATAAAAATCAAGAAAAAAAATGATATTTGTTTCATATACATATCTTCCTTGCCACCAGCCACACCTCGTTGAATCATTTCATCAAACACGTAGTAAGCAACATCAATATCAAAGTAACCAAGTCACTGAACTACTTCAATCCGAGTTCGATTCGAGCTGGGTACAATCTGAGTCGAGTTGAGCTGGGGCAGCTCAAACTCATTGTTGAGCTCAAAAAATCAGCTCGACTCGGCTCGAACTCATCTTCAAACCGAGTCGAATCGAGCTTTTTCGAGTCGAGTTGAGCGAGCTAACTGAGCTAGCTTGGTTCGTGTACACCTCCAAGCCACGATTCGACTTTGGACTGGATGAGTGGGTCCTAGCGCCCTTTAAATGTTGCTATGGAATTAGGTAATAAAAGATGAAAAATGCTCACTCAACATTTTTCATCTTTTATTACCTAATTCCATAGCAACATTTAAAGGGCGCTGGGACCACTCATCCCGTCCAAAGTCGAATCGTGGCTCATCCGAATTAAGGGTGACTCAGCTAAGTTGGCCGGGTCACCCTCTGCTGTCAGTTCTGACTTGTGGCATCCAAGTGGATTTGGTCCAAAGGATTCCAAGCTGTGACTCACCTGAGCCTTAAATTCTATAACACAAACAAGGCCTGGTCCAATGTTTATTGAACAATCTTAAAACAAGATACTGATTATTTAACGGTCCAACATGCCAGTAAATATGCTCACACCTGACATAACAACAAGCAACACCAGCAATAGCAGTAGCACTATTCACCATCAAGATTAAGTAATTAGCAGACCTTAGATTAATTCACAACATTGATCGGCTCGCAGCCCTTATCGATCGATTCCTTCACGGCATTTATTACCAGCTGAGTCTTTCTACTAATGGTGGGCCATTTACTATCTGGCTTTGAGCCTGAGTCTTTGATGGATTTCACCAACCTGACGAATTCCTCAACCATAAGGACCTCTTGAGGTAAATTGGTGGTCACAACATGTTCTCTAGGGAATGGCTTCCATCCTAATTGTTTGTCCTTGAATTCAGTGTTCGTCACAAATGTGAACGGCGCCGATGTCTCCTCGAAAGGGATGACGAAATCATGAAGATGAAGGGTCCCGTTTGATCCATGGACGGTTACATCCATCACCATATTGATCCGAAAACCGCATTGGAATGTGGCTACCCTTCCATCTTCCCACACCATCGACGCACCGCAAGATAGAATTACACCCGCTTTGTTGTAGTACGTACCTTGGAATGCAGTTACAGTCTTGGGCAGCTCGTAATCGTTGGCCCACAAGATTGAACGGACACAATACCATCCTGTGTCACCGAGGCCCCCAAGACCATCAAGATCAGGCTTCACACGAACATCGTTCTCGAGAAAATGTGTGTCGCCGCAGGATGCGAAAATGCTGTGAACCTGCCAGTCCAGTAAGTAACGATTAGGTATGAAAATCATGATTGTAGAAGATAACAATGTTGCTAGAATCAAGGTTTCAAGACTTGGTGACATGGACCAACTCGTCTGGTACATCTTGAGTCGAGTCATATTGGACAAGTCAGGCGACTCAGCCGGACGAGTCACCCCTATTTTCAGTTCTAAGTTTAGAAAATGGGGACCATGGTTCAGTAATCTGGATGATGCGGAAAGGGACGTGATGAGGTCGATCACCGTCTTCCTAGGGAATAACTACTCCAATAATTTCACAGAACTATCTGAATTCCTGGTAGAGTTTTCTCAAATCCACAAATGATAAAATAGAAATAATTTTTAATAAATTCAAAATTAAGTTTGATTGATGATATAAAAAATAAAAAATAAAAAAACTAAATTACAATCCTTTAAATAATGAGCCCAAACTCAAAAGGAAGTTTTAGACTCAGACACCTTACAAACATTAATTACTATAACTAGTAAACTTAATATTTCATAGACAGTCATCATTCCTAGTAAATTTCATGTTTTTCAGCCAAAATGGTAAGTGTCTAATTTAGTATAACCGCATTGATCTCCTAACTTTTCTAAGCCCTTTTCAAGACTCCCACAACTTAGTTATACTCAATCTGAAATTTATTATTTATAATAAAATCAAAAATAAAAGAAACTTAATTTTGACTGTTTATCTCATGGAATAGCATGGTCAACTCGGCTGTGTTGGTTGGCTAAAGTAGCTTCTCCCGCGACAAAAGCATATATGATATGTCCAAAATTCATTCCAATTTGTAAGATACTACTGTTCTAAGGATTTGACAGTTGTCTCCATCAGGCTTGTTTTGGTACATCTTTGCCATGAAAGTGTCTGCGACCCGCTCTACATCACAGGACCATTGGTCTATCATTCGCATCTTCGACGGATCATGCTCAAAAAAGATCCGGCTTGGAACAATTTAGACCCAAATCAGTGTTGTTATTTCATTCTGGTTAACCGTCTACCTGAGTATCTATAGACCACCAATCCGGGAATTATTTGAAGTGCTGTCCATCAATGCCAATCCAGAACATACCAACGGTCTTGATTGCCGAACCATGTGGCCTCACTTACCAGAATTAAAAAACGCAACTATATTGTACAATTTCTCAGCCAGACTATTCGCATGGTCTGACTCGGAAGAATCATCGAATTACGAGCCAACTCATCGGAGTATGTCCAAATCAGCACAACTCGTGTTGTCAGACCGGATGCGACTCGACTGAGTTGAATCTAACGAGTTTCATAGGAGGATGAGTCACCCAACCACGGTGAGAATCATAGCAGGGCATGGTTTTATATAGAGCTGTGTACATGAATCGAGTTAGCTCGGTTAACTCGCTCGACTCAACTCGAAAAAACTCAATTCAACTAAGTTTGAAACTGAGTTCAAGCCGAGTCAAACTGATTTTTTTAGCACAAAAAATTTTGAGCCAAGTTCAAGCTTGCTCAAAATCGACTCGACTCGGATTGAACCTTGACTCGAATCGACTCGTATCGAATCAGCTTGGTGAGTTGGTTATTTTGATATTGATACTGCTCACCAAGTGTTTGATGAAATGACTCAATAAAGTGTTGTTTCATGTGCATACATTCTCTGCAGGATCGGTTAGGGGCAAGGAAGGAATGGATACAAAACAAATTAGGAAAAAAAAAAAAAAAAAAAAAACTCCACATTATAAAACTGCCCTCAAATCATGATTTTGATATTGCCCACCGAGTGTTACTGTTTTGTATTATGTGAAAAAACTTCACATTATAAAACTGTTTTCATTCAACTTATATGTGTAGTTTAACTACAGGCAATGTTTTAGTATTCCAAACAGTTCCAATGGTAGAGACTTAAGTGAAAGATGCATTCGAAAAATTCTTAAATTGGACTATTTTAGACATTTTGATCCTTCTTATGGGTTCAGGGTTTTCAAGCCTGATTGGGGTTGGAGCAGGTCTGGGCTTGGGGAACTATAGCCAGGCCAGGGCCCATTGGCCTTCCTACTAACAAATAAATTCACTTGAAATGTCTTATAGATATTCTCGCGAAAATAGCAAAGAAAACTAGTACAGAAGACTCGCAAGAAGCTGTGTTGAGACTCAACTTGGATATTGTGTGGCAGAATCAAACCAGTGGATAATCTTAGTCAGTAATTTGGACGACTTTCGAGACAAACAGATGATGGAAAGATTATCTAATCAACAGTGGAAGTTGAAAGGAAAGATGCCTTTTAATAAGTTGCTTGTATCATTTCCTATGGTAATTTAATGGAATGGCCCATCCATAGCTCTACAGCGTTGCCAACAATGGAGCATTTCCCAATAAAGAAAACCACTAAAAGCGCATTTAGAAAAGCATCGGTGAGCTCGTATATGGTTGACAGCAGCAACGGTCAAAATCAGTAACTTATGCAACAAAAGTTAGTTTGATAATACGCAATTTAAGGGCCCGTTTGGATACTGACAAATATGATTAGTTTGATAAAATGCAATTTAAGGGCGCTTTTGGATAGCACTTACGGTAAGTAGATAAGTAACTTATTTTAGATAAGTAAGTTTGGTCTATGATTAGTTATAAGTAATTTTTTAATTAAAAGTACTTAATTACTTTAGTTAAATTTTTTAGCCTTTTTACTTTTCATTAGTTGCTGAAGAGAGGCACCCGAGATATGAAAAAGAGGAGAAGCTAGATACATAAGTTGTTTACCAAATATACTTATCTTCTTAATAAGTAGAAACTAAGATAAATTTCTTATGGCATAAGTAACTTATCTTAAGCAACTTAAGATCCAAGCAGGCCCTAAAAGTCTCTTTACTTCTTACTTTCGTTGGAGAGAGAGAGAGAGAGAGAGAGATCGACTAGTGGGCTCCACGTGATGGACAACCACCACCAAGGTGGACCCCACATGACAAACTATCCATATCAAAGGTGGCCCCGCAGGATGGAGAGCCTAAATCGAAGGTGGGGCACACGTGATGAAGGGTACACATCAAGCTGAGATCCACATGATGGACAATCGACATTAAAGGTGGGCCCTGCATGATGACCCACATCAAGGTGGGCCCAACATAATAAAAGTTGAACTCTCATGATGGACAGTAGATATTCAAGGTAGAGACCACATGATGTATGGCTCTACATCAAAGGTGGGTATTAATGATAGACTATCCACATCAAATTTGTAATTTATCAATTCTTTTCAAGATTAAGATTAAGTGTATTGTTTATCAAACATACTTACATGTTAAATAAGTAAAAACCCAAATTAGCTACTTGAGCCATAAGAAAGAAAAACAACTTACTATCTAAATGAACCCTAAAAACTACTAGTTTCTTGCTATAATGCCTAAAAATCATGTGGGTGTTAGATGCCCAGCCAATCTTATAAGAGAAATGTAAGTGCCCCTAGTTGCATTTAAGTGCATTGGGACACCTGGACTATCCAATCCATTGATCTAGCCTCTTCACTAGGTCCAAGGGACATTTCATGGACAATCATACAAGCATTCACTAATCTGATGAATATTAACAATCTAATCAATGGTTTTTTATATGGACGGTGAAGATCATTTATAGTAAAACAGGTCCAATCAACAATTTGATCCATCAATTTGATCCATCTATTTGTTAGAGACGTTCATGGATTGCTTATGATTCTAAAGAATCACCTTTGTTAGGAAATCATAGCCATTTTGTCTATTGCATAAAAAAAGGATGGATACAGAAAATAAGGCCATATCAAGGATGGATTGGCCGTCCCATCAGGGCAGTTTTTGCATGGTCGCCTGAGAAATGTGTTCCGGACCTAATGGACAGTTCATATCAATTAATCGGGCTAGCTGTCCAACTGAATTGAGGCAACTTGGAGCATTATAACTTCACGTGCTCTTCTCAATTTATAAATTCCAAATTTTCTAGTAATCCTGACTGTGCTTGTGGCCCACCGCATCATTTCCGTCTTGTCCTTTTCCATAAGTGTTTTTTAAAAATGGCAATGAAAATCTGATCCTGGAAAAGGAGATTTTGTCACCTTTGTCGTTGTGGGCCACTACGTAAATTTGGCCTTGTCCTCTAGCAGCCTCACGAAGTGGCAGCCAAAGGACTCCGATTCCGTAGTGACCCCTCCAGTAATTCTTTATAAGGCCTACCATGGTGAATGTGACACTATTCATCCACTTTGCAACCTCATTTTAGGGTACCAGCCTACAAATGAGGTAGATCTAAATATAAGGTGAGCCACACCACAGGAAACATGGGTGATTGACTGCCCACCGTTAAAAAATTTATTAGGTCTACAAAAGTTTTGGATTAAGCTGATATTTTTGTTTTCCCTTCATCCAGACCTGTGTGACCTTATCAGTGGGTTGGATGGCAAATAAATATTACGTTGGGCCTTGAGAAGTTTTTAATGGTGGGTGTTCAATCAACATTGTTTCTTGTTGTGTGGTCCACCTAAATTCGGATCTGTCTCAAATTTTTTTTAGCTCATGGCTCATAGGGGTGTTCGGCAGAATGGATTCTAGTGAATTGAAATCCTAATCATTAACATAAAATTTATATAAATTGAAATCATTCACTTGTGTTTGGGGCTATATATGTGGACTCCATATGAATTCAAAATTTGTATTTGTCACTTTCATGGATGCACGATATGTACTATTTTAGCAATTCTCACACATAGAACACTGATGTTTATTTGAAATTCACCGTTCATTAGGTATGTCACTCCATTTTATTTTTAGGGCTCAAAAATCAGTTCAATCCATGATTTAGGTGGACCATACCACTGAAAATAGTATACGAGGTGTTCATATTTGCATGATCTCCCTAGATTAGGGACTAGGCTGATTTTTTGTCCTATAACTAGAGTGACACAGCTGATGATTGAGGTAGATTCCGTGTAAACATAACAATAGGATACATCATTCTTTGAAGTTAACTTCAATCATTTTAAGTTGAAGCCCTGAAATCAACCCATATAAGCCTTCCATGATATTTATGTAAAATCCATCCCAATCATCAAGTGTGTATCATTTAATTTTAGTTATAGGGCCCAAATATCAGCCGAGTCCATGATTCAAGTGTAATATAAGATCGGAAATAATATAAGAGTGTCCTTCTTCCAACAATTTCCCTTCGTATGGTCTAGCTAAATCATAGACCACACTGATTTTTAATCCCTACAGCTAAAATGGGATAAGCCACTTGATGATCAGGGTGGATTTCACATAAACATTATTGTTGGGCACACTAATTCGTGAAGTGAACTAGTGACTATTTTTCATGCAGATGTGGCCTTAAAAAACATTGTCTAAATAGCCCACCATGATATTTACATCAAATCAATCCCAATCATTAGGTATGTCACTCAATTTTAACCACAATGTTCAAATATCAGCCTGTTTCATGATTCATGTGGACCATGCGAAATGAAACAATAACACTCACCCTTCAAATTATTTCCTTTTGTGTGGCTTATCCCACCTGAATTAATGATGGGCATGATTATTTGTCTCGAAGCCTGTTTTAGCTTTCTATCTAATGATTAGAGTGGATTTCATAGAATTATCATAATGAGCCCTAAAAAAATCAAGGGTGGGTGTCCCACTCCTAACTTTTATATCTAATGGTTTTTTCTTTTTTTCAATTTTTATAGGAGAAGAATCTAGAGATGTTTTGGGACCGTTGTAACCATTGCAAGAATCTATAAATAATAAAGGAATGTGATAGGAAAAATATCCAAAAAAAAAAGCATCAACAATCGATCAAATTTATCAATTTACTTTATCTTATTTTATCCTAAGAGTAGTCGTAATTCTTAACCATAGTCTTTAATTGTAATCAAATTCGATGCTCATATATTGGATTTGCTCTTTATCCAATATCAAATAGTTCCTTTAAAAGATACATTTTTACCATTGCTCTTAATGATTAATTGTGAGTTTTTCTTTTATTTGATTTGCACTAGTATTTTAGAAGTTTTTTCTTATAAAATGCATAAAGTAATTCATCTTTAGAGTAAGAACCTCACTCTCTATCATCACCTAATCATTATCAAATTTTACAAGTAATTGAGTAAGCAACGAATTATAAATCATCTTAGAATCTGGTTATATACGTTTATATTAGTTATTTTGATGCTTGGGGGTCAAAGTTAATAGAGTTAGATCAAACCAATGCATCGATTCTAACACGCTCTCACACACTACACGTGGGAGGAAACAAAGCGAAGTGTCAAACAGGATGGACCTTCCTGAATTTTCCATCAGGTCATATTGACTTTGCAACCTACCCCTGGTCCTTCACGCTTGTAGACTGTAGCACGTGTGCCGCTCTTCAGCCTAGCCATTTCCCACGGATAAGATATCTATTTAAAAGGTGGCCACTCATCCTCCTCACACGTGAAACTCTTGTCCACTTCGTATAGAATCTAGTCACTAAAAAGAAAAGAAAAAAAAAGAAAGAAATTAAGAAAGAAAGGAAAATAAAAATGACAAAGATAAAAGAAAGAGAGAAAGAATAAAAATATTAATGACATCGAACACCAGGTAGAAACGAAATATGGTAGTGCCAGCACAAGATTACGCATAGCTAGCTAGCTCGGTCACACTCAGGCCCGTCCATCCAGCTTTCCATGCTGTGATTTGAAAATGGTTCAGATAATACTAGCCATCATATCAGTAGCCTTAGAAGCAACGGTAGAAAATAAAAATAATTAACAAATAAAAACGGCTGATAGGCCCCTGTGTTTAAAACTGGGCCATCCAAGAGGAGGTCCACAGCGCTAACTCCAAATGATCGGCGCGATAGCTGCGGAATTTCAAATCTTTGTTATAACAGGCTGATAATAACTGACAGCATATCAATATGCCTGTTTTTAGATTTTATATTATATTTATTTTCTACTTAATTTAAGTAAATTGATTCTCCAAAGTATATTTATCTTTTGAGGATGTTATAATAATTTAAGTCCAAGCCTAATATAGTAATATTCTCACACGTGTATATTTTACCACACGTGTCACATTGTGACACATGCGCCCTCGTGTGAATATGCATGGGTAAATAACATTTTATTTTACCGATCGAAGCTCCCCGAAGCGGTTGGGGTCAGACAGCAACTCCTTCATTTTGAGGGTCCTGGGATGGTGGACCCACATGGTGCAGTCCATGAACTGCACCCCGTTCGACTCGCACGCTTCCAATATACGGTCCAGATCGGCCACGTTCAGGGCCGTGGGCTTCTCCAGGAACACGTGTTTCTTCCTCTCAGCTACCGCCACGGCCCACTGCACGTGCATGCTGGTGGGGAGCGGCACGTAGACGGCCTCGACGCTGGGGTCATCCAGGACTTCCTGGTAGGTGCCGTACAGATTGACGGCCTCCGGCAGGCCGTTCTCGACCGCAAATCTCTTGGCCTTGTCGATCGAACGGCTCCCGATGGCGGAGAGTATGGCGTTGGGAGCGAGGGACATTGCCCTCGACAACTTCCTCGATATCTCGGCGCATCCGATTATTCCGAAGTGGATACGGTTTTCCGCCATCCTTTCCCACTCTGCTTTCTGAAAGAGGAGGTGGTGGAGCGATTGATAGAGATGAAGGAGATTGGAAATTTATAAAGACGAGATCAGAGTCATCAGACCAATAATTTCTGTCATGTCAGTGGGGCCACTATTTACCCACCTACTTTTTCTTTTCTACTATTTAATGTTGTCTGATCTACGGCTGGAAAAAGACGGACGCGAATTTCCGACGACTGTTGTGACTTGTGAGGAGAGTGGGAGATCGTCCAGCAAGAAGCTCTGTGGGACCCAACGTGATGTATGCGTGAAATCCAATCCATCCATCATGAGTTCCTGATCATGCTAAGACATGAGCCCACGAATCAATCCGATCCAACGCTCAAGTGAAGCACACCATAGGAAAATGTGCAGATGGAGATGGCCACCATTAAAAACCTCCTGGGGCCCGTCTTGATGTTCATATGCCATCCAACACGTTAAAATCAGCTCGAGCGCATTCTACCTTTTCCCGATATAAAATTAAAAATAAAATAAAACAAATAAAAAAATAAAAAAACATTGAACTTAACTTGAATTGAAGTACAAATCTTTACCAAAGGATAAAAATTACTATAGATGGTAAAAAGATATTAAATTTACTACGATGGCAAAAACACTTCTAACCCCACTAAAGCTGGTAAATAATTCTTAATACACTAACGCAAGACAACTTTGACTCTTAAAATCTTTTTTTAAGAAAAAACATACTAAAGTTAATATTTTATAACTTCTTTTATTTTTACACACACCCACTCACACAAGCCATAATGGGTACTGAACCTATGACCTCAGCATGTAAACTCTTTGTAAATATATCACTGGGTACTTAATATTTTTATTTAACTCATAAAAGGAATAAATTTTGCAAAACCATTTGACAGTGAATGAACTTCGGTTGATTGGTGGAGCATGAAGCCCATTAATAGCTTTCCAATGACATGTTATACACGTGAAACGAATAACCTATTATTATCCTTAAAATCAAATAGATCCATGCCGTCCATCCGTTTTTCCTGATCTTTTTAGAGCATTATTCCAAAAATGAAGCGGATCCAATCATCAGGTGGACCATACCATAGAAAGTGTGGTGATTGATCATTAATGAGTCATAAAAGTTTTAGATCAAGTTGATATTTGTTTTTTTTTTTTTTACTTCATTCAGTGCTCACGTGGCCTTATCAACAGATTAGATGATAATAAACACTAAGGAAACATAGAAAGCAAATGAATGACATGTATATATAATACATACATCAAGGTGGCCACGCTATCTTGGGTGACGCCGGGCTCTAACCTAATCTGCTCCCATTAAGTGCGGCCCCCAATAAATGACTGGGATTAAAATATGTTACTGCTAGTCTTAGGGACGCAGTTTGTGGACTTGATTGGGCCACGTCCTTCTATCAGAGATGGCCCACGCAAAGTTGATAGCATCGGGTGAGTGCATCTTTGACGGGTTCTAGGGCGGGGGGATTAGGTGCGGCCCGGGCCTCACGGAAGACGGTGCAGCCCTTACTGTGGAGCCTAACTTGATGTACTAATTATATATCCATACGGTCCACTCATTTTTATATATCATTTGAAGGTACAGCACAAGATAAGCCAGGTCTAAATTTCAAATGGGCCATATCATAAGAAACAGTGGTGATTAACCATTGAAAACTTCTTAAGACTACAAAAGTTTTGGATCAAATTTATATTTGTTTTTGGTTTTTTTTTATTTTTTTTCCCTTTGCTTTCATTTAGGTTTGTGTGATCTTAACAACAGGTTGGATGGCGAATAAATCTTATTATGGACCCTAGGAAGTTTTGAACGGTGAACCATTCAATCACCACTATTTCTTATATAATGGTCCACCTTAAATTTGGATATAGTACATTTTTAGGCTCATATCATAAATTAATATGAAAAAACTGATGGACGGTGTGGAAATAGAATACATACATCAAGGTGGCCCCATAGTAAAGTTCGTACCGTCCGCCGTCAGAGATGCACTAACCTAACAACTTTTCCGTGTACCACATCTCTTATAGATGGACGTGGCCCAACAAATCCACGCAATCCACGTTCCAAAAACTAGCAGTGACATATTTCGCACATGGCATTGTTGGATCCCTGAGTGTGGGCCCAACCGTGATGTATTTTCCTTACATCTACACCTTATGTCCGTTTTGACCGCTCATTTTAAGGCATGAGTCCAAAAATTAAGCAAATCCAAATCTTAGGTAAATCATGTTACAAAAAATAAAATACCCACCGTTAAAAGTTTCTTGGGGCCACTGAAATATTCATTTGCCATCTAACCTACTGATAAGGTCACATAGACCTAGATGAAGGGACCACATAAATGTCAGTTGCATCCAAAACTTTTGTGACCCACCAGAAGTTTATAACGATCAATCATCACTCTTTCCTGTGATGTGGTACACTTGAGAATTGGATGTTCTTTTCTTCTTTTTTTCATGATTTAAAACGAGCTTTCAAAACGGATGAACGTACTCGATATAAGTTACATACGTCATGGTGGACCCCAAAGTCACAGTATGGGATCCACCGAAGCCGCTCCCACATGAATATGCACGCATACTACCACCGACACATGGATTCAGAGTAGTGTGGGTCCATTGTCATCCTCTTAATTTTTAGACCTGTAACGCATGTCTACACCCGGAGTACAATAATTCTACCAATTCCGATAAACGAGGAAGCAGATTGGCTGGTGTAACACACACTACTGAACTGAATGTTGTGGGTATGTGTCACGCGAAGACGAGTACAATAATTTTACCAATCCCGATAAATTTACGGAATTGAATGTTGTGGGTACGTGTCGCGCGAAGACGAGTACAATAATTTTACCAATCCCGATAATTTTATGGAACTGAATGTTGTGGGTACGTGTCGCACGAAGACGAGTACAATAATTTTACCAATCCCAATAATTTTACTAATCCCGATAATTTTTAGATCTGTGACGCATGTCTACACTCGGAGTACAATAATTCTACCAATCCCAATAAATGAGGAAGCAGATTGGCTGGTGTAACACACACTACCGAACTGAATGTTGTGGGTACGTGTCGCGCGAAGACGAGTGCTTACGCTACTAGTTACCATTGTATTTATGGACGCGGATTGCGTCCTACCCCCACCCGGACGGTAATCCGTCCGCGCAGGGCTCTGTGGGGCCCACCGTTATGTAAGTGTTTTATCCACGCCGTTGAATGATTTTTTTCAGATAAATTTAGTATGTCAACCAAAAAATGAGGTAAGTCCACATCTTAAGTGGACCACAACAAAGGAACCTGCATTGATATGACACCCACCGTTGAAACTTTTCTACGGACCCAGGTGATTTTTTTTTACCATAAAACCTATTCATGAGGTCATGTAGACGTGGATGCATGAAGTGAAAACACAAATATCAGCTTGATCCGAAACTTCTCTGACTCCCAATAAGCTTTTAATGGTGGACGTTCAATCCCCACTTTGTGGTCCACTTAAGCCCTGGACCTGCCTCATTTTTTGGTTGACGCACTAAATTTTTCTTAAAAAATCGTTCAACGGCGTGGATAAAATACTTACATAACGGTGGGCCCCACAGAGCCCTGCTCGGACGGATTACCGTCCGGGCGGGGGTAGGACGCAATCCGCGTCCTTGTATTTATTATGTCCACCCCACTTATCCGTTTGGTTAGATCATTTTATAAATTAAGCTTAGAAATAAGTCGTATTCAAATCTTAAGTGAACCACACCACAAATAGCAGTGAGACACTGATTCTCATTGTTAAAACATTCACAAGAGTCACCTTAACGTTTATTTTCCATCCAATCTATTCATTTGGTCACACTTACCTGAATGATGAGAAAATTCAAGACTCCCTGAGACATTTATTTTCGCACAGCCACACACTCACTCTGTAGTGGGATTTCACCACCTATGGAGAGGTATTATACCCTTGACCAGGTGTTGAAACTCCTAAGAGTCTACCACGGGAGCCAGATCAAGGACCCCATCTAATCTATTGATTTGGTCACACTTACACTAACTTAGATGAAGAGAAAAAACAAATATATCCAAAACTTCTCTGACCTGAAGAGGGTTTCAGTGGGAGAACTTCAATCCTCCGCTACTTTTTGCGGTGTGGTCCACTTAATATTTGGATTTGTCTTAATTTTTGGCCTAAGCATTATGATGAGCTCATCTAATTAAAGGATAGTTTGGATATAATACGTACCTCATGATGGGACTCACATGACTTATTGACGTCAACACACCAGCCAAGTTGGTGGTGTCTAGTTAGGGGTGTACACAAACCGGGCTAGCCCAGTTAGCTCGCTCGACCCGGCCCGAAAAAGCCCGACTCGGCTTGACTTGGAACTGAGTTCGGGTCAGGACGGGCCAATTTTCTAAGCCCGAAAGTGAGTTCAGGCCGAGTTCGGATACCTCCCAGTTCGGCCCAACTAGGTCCGAAATCCGACTCGCCCCGGCCCGACCTGACCTGGCCCGACCCGACCCGTATATGACTGTATTTAATTTATATAAAATGTTTTATTTTATGCTTTGTCAAATGTATGTAAATGTCCCGAGTAATTAGATTTTTTTGTGGAGTCTATAGTTCAACTATCTAAACCATTGATCGAGGGCCTTGTAATGAGACTTGGATTACCTGCCAAAGCCCTTCCCATGAACTTGTTGTAAGGTTCGAAACTGACCCGAACTCGAAGGTTCGAAACTGGCCTGAACTCGCGCCGGGCCCGGTTCGGCCTGGAGATGTTGGTCCGGTGACCCGGCCCGGTCGGGTTCGGACCTTGTGTGGCTGTTGAACGGGCCTGGACGGGTTAAGGCCAGTTCGACTCGGCCCGACCCGTGTACACCCCTATGTCTAGTACACAGCCAATCCGCTTCGGAAACGAGACAAGATTAGGTGGGACGTGGATTGCGTCCTACCCCCGCCCGTCTCCAGCTGGGAATGGGCGAGAGCTTTGAGTGGCCACATTGATGTATGGGTCTTATCCACACTGTCCATCCATTTTTTTCGTATCATTTTAGAGTATAAGCCCAAAAATTAGGCAGATCCAAGGGTCAAGTGGACCACACCACTGGAAGCAGCAGTAATAATGATTCTCACAGTTGAAACTTTTCTAAGGCATGCCGTGATGTTTATTTGCCATCCAGCCGATTCCTAAATTACAAAGACATGAATGAAGAGAGAACACAAATATCAGCTCCATCCAAAACTCTTGTGTCCACGAGAAGTTTTCAATGGTAAGAGTTCAATCCCATTGTTTAGTACACTTTAGCCTCAGATCTACTTCTTTTTTGGGCTTATATCCTAAAATGATACAAAAAAACAAAAGAAAAGGATAGACAATGTGGACAAGACCCATACATCACGGTGGCCACTCAAAGCTAATGCCCGTAAACAGGCAGGGTAGGACCCAATCCTGAGTCTGATTAGGCGAGACCCTGGCCTCACCCAAAGTGGTGATCCCATTACCATAAGGTTACCGTGGGCGTATGTATAGCTGTCCATGCATTTGTACAGACCATTTTAGGGCGTTATCCTGGAAATGAAGCAGGTTGAATTATCAGGTGAACGTACCATACCATAGGAAACAGTGGTGATCGACCGTCTTACAATTAAAAACTTCCTAGGCCGCTCCTTAATATTTCTTTAATATTTATTTACCATCAAATCCGTTGATAAGGTCACATAGGCACATATGAAATAAGAAGAACAAACATAAGTCTATCTTCCATTGGACAATTCTAGCCATCCATTGGTAGACCTTTCCATGCACATATGGCTTGTTGGCTATATTTTTCTTTTTGACTTTCATTTTTTAGCTTAACACAAGTAACCATGATGTTTTGATAGATTAGTTACCTGTAGTATCCCCAATCCATTGTGGGGATTTGATATTTTCCTTGTGGAGTATGAGTTCAATTGGGCATGCTACATTTAATTGAAAGGAAGAATCTAAGAATTGGGATTCCATCTTCTTCTTTCCTTTTTGAGTTTGAGATCTTGGTGTGTTATTATAGTTTTGAAGTGAGTAGCATTGGGATTCGATGACAATGAAAAACAAAGCTTAGCTAGTTTTTGCATGACTAATATTTAAATTACAGTAACATATTTCTGTGCTGGAGTGTCATGATTCAGTACATGAAATTTCTTGTAAATTGGATTCAATATTGTCAGACATCTTCATTTTCAAAGACCAGTGCTTAAAAGGGTAAAACGGTATATTGTAAAATAACACAATTTTGATTTCTCAATAAGTGGCAATTTTCATTTGGTTGTGAATATAAATAATTTGCTTCATTCTGATAGATTGATATATAATAGAGTTTGGAATTTCGGTCTACAATTTCCTTTTTCTGAATTTAGGATCATATATCTTAATTTTGATGGATTTTTAGGAGCTGAACTCTTCAATCTTGAGTTGAAGATGAGAGATTCTTCTACCCAATTTGAGAATGCATGTATCATATCCTTGAGAAACAAACTAAAACATCAATACAAAATACAATCTAGATTTTAGAAAACATTTACATTTTACTAATAAGAACGTGTACTTCTTTGAACAGGTTGTTGCTAGCTGTAAAATAACTGGATGGAAATGAGCTCCAAGGAAATAGATAAATTTTTTTACAGGGATTCTCATTAGAAGACGTCTTCATGGTAAGATGGCAATGCTGCCACACATCAATTTTGGCTATTTAGTTAATTTGCTATTTGGGCTAATTCAGCATCCAAACACTGCTTAAAATGATATTTAGTCCAATTTCTTATTTGTCAATCTTTTCAATTTTATGAACAAGGTTCTTATTAAAGAATCTCATGATTTTTTTGGATGACCATTAGGTGTAATAAATTTAAAAAACAACAAATATAATGATGAATTTGTAGAAATTTTAGCGACGGATAGTGTAAGACTTTTATCCTAGTCCGTACTGTTCCGAAGGCTTCCGGCAATCCTCGACCTAAAGCCAACGTTGCGCACGATCCTAAAACAGACTTGCATGCCAAAGTCGACTCGACCCGAAACCTCTACCTTAGCGACCGCGCCGTCACCGCGGTTCCAACACCGCGACTCGTGCACCACCTGATACCCAGGCTAGAAGATGTTGGCCTGCGTTCGATTCGAAGAAACACCGCGCGTTGCGAATTACGAGGGAATCTCTACGAGATGTCCCATCAATCAATCAATCACTCATGTCAAGTAAAAGTCAGTCACAACTCACCCCATACCCAACACAACAACCCCACTACAACAAACCCATCCCTCCCCTTACATAAGCAAGCCCAAGTCAACTCTCTCTCCCATTTTTCAAAGCCACCCTTACCCATGACATCATCACACCACTCCCTCATCCCTTATTTCTTTATTTTATTTCTTTTTCTCTCTCATTCTCTCATTCCCACTCTCTCACACGTCCAAGCCTCTCTAAGCAACCCATCTCCCAAAAATTTCTAAGTGTGGCCCACCTCCTCATCTTCCATCTCGACCGTCCAATCATCATCCGCACCGTTAAACCCAAGCAAAGGAGCTAAGGAGGCTTAAGGAGCAAGGAAAAGGCCAATAAGGTGGGTGATCTTCCGTAAAAATTTCAATTCTTAGGGGCCACTTGTTGTGGGACCCATTTTAATGTATGTGATGTATCCATGAGGGGCCCATAGTGGCGGGTCCCTTTCTCTCTCTCTCTCTCTCTCTCTCTCTCTCTCTCTCTCTTCTCTCTCTCTCTCTCACTTTTCTTTTGGTGTGATTTCTTGTGGTCTCTATGTGGCAAGAAGATCTTAATCGTTCCTATCGTGAGGCCCACCTTGCAATGGTCAATTGGACGGTCAAGATGAGGGAAAATACAAAATACCTCGTTGATCCAAAGGATGGGCCACGTTCATGTGGAACCCACCTTGATATGCGGGCCACTAACACATGGGGCCCACACTAATGCATGTGTTCATCCACGCCGTCCACGTCCCTGGACGCTGGACGAGCGTTCTGGCTAACAAGGAGTCGTGTACTGACGTGGGCGTGTACTTCCAAGCTAACTTTAAAAAAAAAAATTCTTTTGAAATGGGCCACCCATACAGGCCCCACCTTGATGTTTGTACATGATCCAAGCCATCTTTCTCAACCCTCGCATCATTTTAGGCGTTGAGCCAAAGTCTTAAGGTGATTTGATCACCGGGTGGGCCATACCTCTAAAACCATGTAAAGACATGCCAGAACATAAAAAAGTACTCGGGGGACCCACCTGAAGTTTGAATGTAGCTGAAACTCGGCCTGAACGGCCAGAAAAGTGGGACACACTTAATGGTGGGCTGGATAATGAACCACATCTCAGTGGGCCCCAAAACACAAAAAAAAAAAAAAAAAAAAAATAGCAGCGCTGCTGCTGCTCTGACAGGCGCAGGCAGCTGGCGGGCGGACGGGAGGCTGGCCCTCACGGCTCCAGCCGTGGGCCCCACGTGGTGCGTTTCGACCATCAACACCGTGCATTTGATGGCTCCCCTTTGGCTATGGGGTTTCTCTGAAAATCATCCGCAAATGGAACTCAGGTGGGCTATACCACCTAAAATCATGTGAAGACATGCCTGAAACATATAAAATCACTTGGTGGGGCCGACCTAGAATTTGGATGCGGCTGAAACTTGGTCTGAACGGTCAGACAGGTGGGACTCACATAATGGGTGGACTGGATCTGTGAACCACGTTCACGGTGGGCCCAGGCCCACCCCCAGGTCCACGTGACCTTATAAACAGGTTAGAATGGAAAATAAATATCATGGTGGACCCCCTCTCTGACGATGTGGCCCAATCAATAGGTTGGGTGGCAAATACACATTCCAGTGGGCCCAAGGTCCACGTGACCTTGTGAGTGGACTGGATTGCAAATAAATATCACGGTGGGCCCTACCCTGGCAGCGTGACCCACTGAACAGTTTGGGTGGCCAATAAACATTACGGTGGGCTCCCTTGACCGTGGGTCCAGGTCAGTGTGACCTTATGAACGGCTGAATGACAAATAAACATTACAGCGGGCCCTAGTCCCATGACCTTATGAATAGGTTGGATTTCAAATAAACATTTTGGTGGGCCCCTTGGCGCCACATGGCCTTATCAACAGGTGGAGGGAAAATAAATATTATGGTGGGCCCTCTACTCATGTGACCTTATCACATATTGAATAGTAAAATAAACATTATGGCGGCTTCACATGTGGCCCACTTGGATGCATATGGGCTCATGTACTTAGGCCCATCTTGATGTATTTTTAGGCCCATTATTAAGGGCCCCTTCGATATTTATGGGCTCATGTATTATGCCCATCTTGGCATGATATAAGTCCATATTGAGGCCCACTTTGGTATATATATGGGCCCATGTATATAGGTCATCTTGATGTGTTTATGGGCCCGTTGTTGGGGCCTATCATGTTATATATAGGCCCACGTTATGAGGCACGTTTAATGTATTTGTGGCCCATTGTTGAGACCCACTTTGATATGTATATGGCCTATGTGATTAGGCCCATTTGTTTCACATAAAGCTTATGTGATCGGGCTCATTTTAATGCATTCTCCGGCCCATGGGCGATGACCCATTGCAATGTACCTAAGGCCCATCGATGAGGCTCATTGAGGTGGCCCACTTGATGAATATAAGGCCCATGAGATACGGCCCATTTGATGTATTTAGGGCCCCATGGGATGTACCTAAGGCACATTGCAATGTGTAATTCCACCAGAATTTATTTAATGGTACTTAAGCGAGCCGACCTTGGGGACAATGTTGGTTTGACGTCCACATTGTACGAGTAATGTTGTTCGATGTCCACATTATAACTCTCCCTAAGGCCACTGATAGGCCCGTATCTGTTCATGTAGGCCATCTAGGCCCATCTTTATTGAGAGGATAGTTTATTGCTTATAACATGTTTAGCACAGCCTCATGATTCATGATCATACGCTCATATGTATGCTTGAGATGAGGAGTGTCTGATCATAGCATATGCCTCGGGTAGACTGTTTACAGGCTCCCTGATAGGCGGAGTTGCCCTACATAGCACGTGCTTCACGCAGGATGGTTGCATGATTGGTAGTGTTTTCATGCATTTGCATCTGTGTGATTGTGATATGCCCTAGCGACATCAGGGCCATACCCTCCACAGATATATCGTGGGTGGCTGGTTGGATACCGAAAAATCTTGTTTCAAGCAATTGGGGCGCCATAGATGTCCCTGGGTGAGAGTCCCTGAACCCGATGGTACCAGAGGATGACTCCAACGTCGAGACCGAGTGGATATACGAGCGCACGAGGGCCGAATACCATGAGGCCGCGTCTCCCACTGTGTCGTGGTCGGTTGGAAAGGGGTGTGGCCTTACTCGCCCGAGAGCAGGAGACATTACTAGGCTGAGTTTGACCAGCTCGGAAATGAGTTCGTTATCGACGTGTCGGATAGGTATTGGCTGACTATTGGCCAGGCGGATAGTGAGGTTTCTTACACTCACTTGGACTGTGCTGCTTGGAAAGAGACAGTGCCATTTGGAGTGTACTGAACCCTGGTGATTATCCAGACTAAGAACTGTATTGACATGAGGATTTGGATGAGGATTGGCATGCTTGAGCTGCATCTTGCATCGCATGGTCTTGGTATGGCCGATTGCATTCATATCTTGTACTATATAGCTTTGGTACGGCTGGTTGCATTTACGTACTCATCAGCACTATTCCACATTACTCTGACCTTGCATTCTGAGCACGCTCATATTGCGCACACACTTACACCACCCTCTAAGCTTTTTATAAGTTCATGCACGATTGATGCGTGCAGGTGACGCCAGGACACATCTAGTCTCGCCGCAGTTGGAGCGTGCCGCCGAGCTTTTGGAGTTTTGATATTACTACTATCTTGTATTTCCCTTTATACGCACTGTACTCAAAGTTTTTTATCATAGTGGATTTTGTGATGGTGTTCTTGTGGTTATTGTTCGTGGGTTATGCTTGGTTATGCTCATTACGAATCAAATTGATATAAGAAATCCTCCTTATAGCATCTCAGGATCGGAACCTGTATATGGGTGCCGGGAGCCGAGAATGGGGTACTACGGAGGCTGTCGGCGCCGGATTCAGCGATCGAATTTTGTGAGCCCGGTCTCCGAGTTCAGGGCGTGACAGAGTAATCCGTCATTTATTTGCGGTGGATCAAAACCATCACAGCTTCGCGATCCCATCGGTCAGAGATGCACTAAACCTACCAACTTTTCCATGTACCACATCTCTTATAGATGGACGTGGCCCAATCAAATCCACACAATCCACGTGCCAAAAACTAGCAGTGACATATTTCGCACATGGCATTGTTGGATCCCTGAGTGTGGGCCCCACCCTGATGTATTTCCCTTACATCTACACCTTGTATCCGTTTTGACCGCTCATTTTAGGGCATGATTTCAAAAATTAAGCAAATTCAAATCTTAGGTGGATCATATTACAAAAAATAGAATACCCACCGTTAAAGCTTCTTGGGGCCACTGAAAAATTCATTTGCCATATAACCTGTTGATAAGGTCACATGGACCTAGATGAAGGGACCACATAAATTTCAGTTGCATCCAAAACTTTTGTGACCCACCAGAAGTTTATAACGATCAATCATCACTCTTTCCTGTGGTGTGGTACACTTGTGATCGGATATTTTTAATTATTTTTATTTTAATCATGATATAAAATGAGCTATCAAAACGTATGATCGTACTCGATGTAAGTTACATACGTCATTGTATACCCTATAGTCAGATTATGGGATCCACTGAAGCCGCTTTCACATGATTCAATTCGTCTGCCGTGCACGCATACTGCCACCAACACATGGATTCAGAGTAGTGTGGGTCCATTGTCATCCTCTTAATTTTCAGATCTGTGACGCATGTCTACACCCGGAGTACAATAATTCTACCAATCCCGACAAATGAGGAAGCAGATTGGCTGGTGTAACACACTACCGAACTGAATGGCGTGGGTATGTGTCGTGCGGAGACGAGCGCTTACGCTAGCTACTAGTTAGTTACCATTTACCAGGGTCCTTACTGTTACCCGGGTGGTAGACTCACTGGAGTTTCATGGTCAAGGGTTCGAGTACCCACCATTGGTGAAATCCCACGACGTGCCTGTGTGGGTGTTAAAAAAAAAAAAAAGTCACCATTTACCCATGTATTTATTATGTATTTATTATGTCCACACCACTTATCCGTTTGGTTAGATCATTTTATAAATTAAGCTTAGAAATGAGTTGTATTCAAATCTCAAGTGGACCACACCACAAATAGCGATGAGACAATGATTCTCATTGTTAAAACATTCACCTTAAGGTTTATTTTCCATCCGATCTATTCATTTGGTAAAACGGATAGACGGGGTGGATTTCTCGGAATCATTACGATGGCCCCACCTAGCTTCCGAACGGGGTCGAAGGCAATCCACGTCCTTCTGAATCGATCCTAAGTGTCGGATTTAACTTTCTGGCGTAGTAGTAACCGCTCTCTAGAGTTACAGCATGCAGGCCGACAGAGTGGACCCCACAGAGCTCAGGACACCTGTTTTGATTCGATCAAAGCGGTGGATTTTGCTTTCTGGCTGCTCACACGTAGCAGTAACGCCTCTCCAGAGTTGCAGCATGCAGGAGGACACGCACGTGGCATTCCCACGTGTTCGGTCCCCTGCATGATCTATGCAGACACGTGCCGACATGGGGTCGATTGACCGGTCTATAAAGGCATGGATAGCTGGAAGCGAGTCCTCATGCAATCCCTGTTCTACAACGATGACGTCTTTAGCTCCTTGGGGTGGCGGCTACGGAGCCTTTGACACTTTCGATATGGACTCTTGGGAAATGTTCGATCTTAGTGGAGAATGGTCGTGGGACCCACCACGGAGGCGCCACCGGAATCGTGATGACACTGCCTTCGTGCCGATTCCCGTGGATTGGCGTGAAACCGAGACTGCTCACATCTTCACCGTAGAACTTCCAGGTTTGTAACGCTAACTTGCAGCCCACCGACCTGGCTGGTGTCACCAAGTTCTGTAGGACCCCACCATAAGGTATGTGTTATATCAAAACCGTCCGTTCATTTCGTTGCAAGGCTTAGCCCAAAATATATAAGACAGACCGAAAGATCAGAAAGCAAAGCAGTGCGGATTGAACGTCTACCATTGAAACCTTCTTGGGTTCACAGAAGTTTTGGATCAATCTGATATTTTCTTTTCCTCTCGAACATATTGCATGCAAAATAAGAATTACAGTGGGCCTTGCGATTGTTTTAATGGTGGAATCATTGTCCCCACTTCTATTTGTGGTGTGGTACATTTGAGCTTTGGATAGAACTCATTTTTTGGATCATCAACTAAAATGATCTTGCCAAATGGATGGACGGTCTGGATATAATAAATACATCATTTTGGGCCCACAATTTTGATCTCCTTCCAACCGTTCATGTGTTCAGGGGCTCACGCGCTTCTTTTCGACCGCCACGTGTACACACCAGCCTAGGTCGGTGATGTGGTACACCAGCTAATCAATGGCCCATGTTCTTGTTGATACCGTAGCTGGGTCTCGTCTCATAATAACTATTGGTTTTAGAATTGAATTGTAGCCGTTGAAAATTTATTTTCATCGTTCTATACATTTACAGAGTGTTGGTCACAATCGTAGATTTGGAGTAAGTTTCTTAGAATGACTTCTGTAGCATTCAGCAACATGGACGCTTCCGATCTTCTGGCCATTCAGTTTGTGGCTTGTATAGATTAGTCCACAACATGGACGGTTCTGATAATTGGACCATGCACCGTGTGGCTCCTACAGCATAGTCCACGACATGGGACGGTTCTGATCATTGGACCATTCAGCGTGTGGTTCCTGCAGCATAGTCCACAAAATGGACGGTTCTGATAATTGGACTATTAAGCATGTGTACACATTTTCTGCAACTGACTGGATACTGAGCCCGCAACATGGACGGTTCTGATCATCAGACCATTCATCACCTGGACCCAGTTGCAGCCAACTGAGGATCCTGACCTGCGTTGCCGGTAAAATCATGATCTCCTCGTGGGACGCGACCCGATGCAACCTAAAGCTCCTTTTGTCCCCTCCATGATGTTAGTCTTACGTCTCGCCATCTCATTTCAGCAGACAACGAGGCTCAAGGGGCCACATCACAGGAAACAAGTCAGGGTGATAACGCCCATTGTTGAAACTTTACTTGAATGCACCTCAAGTAATGTCGCCCTTAACGGTAAGAGTTAAATCACCGTTGTTTACTTCGTAGCCCGTTTTAGCTTATCTCCTAAAATGAGCTTACCAAAAAAAAAAAAAAAAGGGAAATGAAAGGGATATAAAACAAATATTGTGGTGAACAGAGCTTGGGGCTGCAGGCAAGTCGCTTTCCGTGGGATTGCCTCCGTTTTGGCAGCTACCGTTAGTACATGAGCCAAAATGAGGGAAGTGGACCACAAATGTTAGCTTATCCAAAACTTCAATGGCCCGACGAATGTTTTCCATGGTGGGAGTTCGATCCTCCCCTATCCTTCTAAAATTGTTTCACGTGGCCGGCCCGCTGGCAAGCAAAACGGATGGACGGATGGATTTCTAACAAACATCACAGTTGGCCCCAAGTGTACTGGTCACAAGTGTGTGCGGGGACGCGTCTTCAGGTAGGGTCCCCTATTCGGGTGTTTCAGTCAATCGGTCCCACCTTTGACACGCACAATCCTCCTCCTCCTAATGTTAGGACGTTTTGAGTCCGTCGAGTCCTGAGACTCTCCCCTTTGACATGCCTTGGGGGGACATCCTCCTCGTCCTAATGTTAGGACGTCTTCCATTCGGAGACCTTTGATCGAATCTTTTGCAATTGTAGGCCATAAGTCGATTAAAGAATTTTGGTCCATAGTTAATCCACGGTGGGATACAGCAGACCAACGGTCTGGATTACTGAATAATGGGGGGCCCCACCCGACCAGAACTTAATTCCGTGCAAAGATGCAGGCAGCATGCTTGTTTAGATGATTTTCGCTAACGTAGCGTTCGTTGCCGACGCGCAGGTGTACGCAAGGAGCACGTTAAGGTGGAGGTGGAAGACGGCAGGATACTTCAGATAAGTGGGGAACGGACGAAGGAGGAAGCTCAACCTGGCGACACGTGGCATCGTACGGAAAGGCGACGTGGCCAATTCAAGAGAAGATTTAATCTCCCCAAAAACGCCAATCTGGATGAGATCAAGTGCACTCTGGACAACGGCATTTTGACCGTGATCGTCCCCAAGAAAGAGAAGGGGACACGTGCGGCCCCCAATGTCAGAACTTACGAAGTGGCATGAGCTCCCAACGTGTGGAACCTAAGCACGTTGGTTATGTATACATAAGTACGTGTGAAGTGTGTATTTTGTCTAGCTGTTAGGCGTGTGTAGATATAGTCTAGGTTACTGTGATCCAGCAGGAGGGCCGACCATGCAGAGCCGTTCACCCAGCACCGATCGATCTGATGGTCGCACCCTCTCCGCACTGCGGGTTACGTAATAAGGAAGCTACTGTATATGCGCTTATGTTGTATAAATAAGCCTCCATGGAATAAATGTTAAACGACTGTTAGTCTTTTAAAAAAATGCTCGACGGACCAGATGAATGTTATTCCATCTGATCCCACTCGTGTATACAATACACATCCATTCACGTGACTGGCAAAGATGAATGGCTGGGATTCACAGATGAATAGGAAGTTACCAGATGCGTGGCAGATAGGATCAGGATATTTGAGGTGTGCCACACCACGTAAATTCAAGTGTACGTACTGGACTTGATTTCACTGTACTGTTCTGGTGTGGTGGATCAACGGTGGAAATATTACATCCAACAGGATGGATGGAATGCATGTCCATCCATCCAATGATCACATGGATGGGATTTCTGTCCCACGCGACGATCAGTAACACCAATGTTACAGCGCACTTGATGGATGGAATGCATGTCTGCCCATCCAATGATCAAATGGATGGGTTTTCTGTCCCACGTAATGGTCGTTTAGCCCACGTGTGGGGTTTTACTGGACCATGATCATTCAATATTTGCAGGATCATCAGATGATCATGAGCAGGCTCGGACTGATGACCTATTTTAGTTCATGAGCCATGACCCTTCAGCCCATTCATTGTATTAACGTGAAATAGGCTTTGATATTTGATGAGCATGAGCATATGGACCTTCTGGTCCACTTCTGTGGGCTTGAAAAATTCATGTTTTGCCAAATACATATATTGATAAGCTTCTTATAATTATTATGATATGTATATTAATTTAGGATATTATAGTTGATTTACATTGATCGGTCAAACACAAATTTTATAGCGTGGATTTTAATTATAAGCTGCCAAACACAATTTAAGATTCTAATTGCCATAAATTTTATAATAATTTTTTAAATTCTAATTTGCACTGAATCTATATTTGCCAAACAACCCCTTACCTTAAATTCGCAATACCCTCTTATGTTACATTCTGTCCCATCCATCACCCTTCCACTTCCACTGAATCGGTTATACTGTGCTACAGCATATGAAAATCAGGTTCTGGGAATATATTTTCAATGTATTTAATTATAAGCTGCCGAACACAAAAATTTTAGATTACAATAGATTTTAATTATTGCAAAACATAATTAATAAAGGATTTTAATCGCCATGTATCTATGGTAATTGTGAGTTAAATTTCAATTGGCACTGAATTCATCTTGCCAAACAATGCCCAACCTGAAGTTCCGTGCATTATCCCATCCATCACCTAATTTCTACTGGTTCCTTTAGCTCATCTTCGGATATTAGGACCACCTTTCCACTGGTTCCTTTAGCTCATCTTCGGATATTAGGACATGGTCACTAATAAGATAGGTTAGTGCCTTATAGCATAAGAAACAATGAAGATTAAATGTCGGTTGCTCTAGCCCATCTTAGGACATTATCGCAAATACGTGCTACAGTACAAGAACAATGAAGATTGGGTGTCTAATATTAAAACAGCATTAGGCCCATAGAATTTTTGTGATGTTGATATTTAGTTCTTTCATTATCCAGCCAAATTATAGACAGCACAGAGGGTCCCACGAAGCATGGGGTTACAGTGTATTCTTTTAACCTAATTTACTCTTAACTTGCCTAGGCAAGTCATTCTAGTGCGGTCCTTTTGGAAACTTAATTAGTGTTTATGCATGAATCTAATTAGCTTCTTCTGGACCTGCTTACCTGCACAAGAAACAAGACCCTAGCTAGAGTAGGGGACCTTCTGATGCATAAGTCAGGAAAGGAATCTGAGCCTAATCAAGTATTGATGGTTTAGAGTTAAAGATTGTGTATACATTTCATCATTAAAGGTACCTATTTATAGCTTACGAGAGGCGGTGAAATAGAGGAGATTCTCTTATTTAATAGGTACGTATTGTAGAGGGATTTAGATTCGGATGCGTAGTGAATCTCTCGAGATCCTCAGCGAAGATCTCGAGATCCCAAATATGTTGAGGATAGATGGATCCTTTATTGTGATAGGTTTCCTAGATCTTTGGTTAAGATCTTAAGTGGATGCAATCAAACCTTGATAGGAGGCGGGCTGAGTTGACTCAAAGTATGTCGACCCGAGATATGTTGACCTGAGTCTTCACGGCTCGAGCAATACCATCCAAGGTTGTGGCAATCTAGGTGATGCCGACTTGTCTCCTTGGTTGAGCAGAAGAACGAGGCGCTCCTGACGAGCTCTGGAGATCTCGGAATCGACGGAAGTAATATTTTTTTCAGGCATGTTCTTTGACCATGAACTCTGAGTAGAAAGCGGATTTCCAGGGCGACCGTGCCTCTTCTTCTTCTCATTCTTTCTCAATCTTTTTTATTGTGAAGATGGGAAAACGAAAGGGCTTATATTACGCTTGGTTGAGAGTATAAGGTTCCGACCTGACCTTCTTTTATAGCTCGGTCTCATTCTCCCACTGGCCGCGTCACTCCATGGGTATCAGGCTCTTGTAATCTTTGTTGGAAACCTAACTTGCATGTGTTAGGAGGGAGATGACTTTTGCTAGTAGTGCCACCTCGGGTGAACTGCATCAGCCAGTTCTGAATTATTTGAAAGTGGCCATGACTTTCCAAATGACCCGTACATAGTCATTAGAAATGGAGATTGTCCACATCTTTGACTTAAAAGTGTGAAACTAAAAATTTCGCGACAATATAATATAAATTACCTCTTTTTAAGTTTTCACTTTAAATCCAGACCATCTAGTGTTTTACTTTTAACCATTCCACTTGGTGCCAAAAATGGTTAGTTGAGCAGAATGGCTTTGATTTATGATCCATGAAAGTACTATGTGTCAGAGGATGAGTTACCACCATTTTCGGAGGTTTATAACTAACATAGGATTCTTAGCCCTTCCTTGGCCGTCAGTGAAAGTGACGCCTGAGAAATAACTTTGGAAGCTCTTCCAAAACTCAGATTTGGTACCGAACTAGTATACTATTAATTTGAGGGCAGATAGCAATCTGACAACCAATCAAATATAGCTGTACTACCGATGGTAAGTAATCCAAACACTCATCTATGAATGGAATTGTCCACTGACCTATTTACGCATAACCTGTAAAACACCCTGGCCCTGTGATTGCTAACATTCGGTTTGTGTAAATCCACTCCGTCCAGCAGGTAAGAACAGTTATTTGAACCGCAAGTATTCTTGATAATAAATAAATAAAAACTAAGACACCAATCAATAGATAACCATGTAAAATTGATGCTAAAATCTCCATGAGTTCTCACCGTGGGGGTCGCTTGAGTTTGGGTCAATTTGCTTTTAGCATCTTGATTTAACATGATCCGGGGTCAGGGGTTTGATGAAAAATGCACACGGATCGGCTATCCACACTACCAGTAGCAAGGTGGCTATTGGACAGTGCTATATAGCCCGACCATGGTATATACTGTCTATCTATTTTTCTATATTATTTTAGGATATGTGGCCCAGATATATCCAAATCTAAAGTGGACCGTAACATAAGAATATAGTGTTGATTGAATGCCTACTATTCGAAAATTTCCAATGGCCTAGTGTAATGTTTATTTTTCATCCAATCGGTTAAATAAGTCACATGGACATGGACAAAAGGGAAAACATAAATATTAGCTTCATCCAAAACTTTTGTCGTGGTGGGCATTCAATCACTGTTGTTTCATGTGGTGTGGTCCACATGAGAGTTGGATTTGTTTCATTTTTAAGCTCTTGCCTTTAAATGATCTGGTAAAAAAAATAGATAGACGGCATGGATAAAATGCATACATAATGGTGGGGCTCACAGAGGAGTTCAAACCGTGTCCAATA
The DNA here is from genome assembly GCA_021015155.1 of Magnolia officinalis. Lineage (NCBI taxonomy): Eukaryota > Viridiplantae > Streptophyta > Magnoliopsida > Magnoliales > Magnoliaceae > Magnolia > Magnolia officinalis. Next base: position 3,059,223 of record JAJHSJ010000006.1, on the reverse strand, counting down.
CACACCATGGTGCCCAGACGCAAACTTATGGTTGGATCCCCTCCTCGTTGTTCCATATGGTGTGGCTTGCCTGAGTTGGCCTATAAACACAGGTAAAACCTAATGGACAGACTAGATTCTACACATACAACATGATCCGCCAGACCCCCATTGAGCGTTTGACTTGGATTGCGTACAGACACTGCAGAGAGCGCATACGAAATCCAACATCCATACATTATAAATAATTAGATCCAAATCTCAACTGGACCACATCGAAGCAAAACAACGTTTATCGAGTTCTTATTATTAAAAACTTACTGCAGCTCATTGTAATGTTTATCTGACATTCAACTTATGAATTAAGTCACAATTACATGGATGAAAGGAAAACGAAATTATAAGCTCAATCCACAACTTTTTGTGGCCCCAAGAAAATATTAACGGTGGGTATTGAATCACCACTGTTTTCCTGTGGTATAGTCCACATGCGATTTTGATCCGCCTCATTTTCTCACTCATGCCCTAAAATGAGCGGGAAAAATATATGGATGGAGCGGATACAACACATACATCATGATAAGGCATACGGAACACCGTCCGGTAGCGAGTCCCTACCAATCCGCGTCCGCATAAAACAGGTGCTGTAGAGGAGCCTTCCATAACTGATTCCGGTCCCTTATCCGTTTTACGCATCAGCCTGCCACGAGTTCAAATATTCTCTTCCCATCCGTTTCCTCTCTCTCTCTCTCTCTCTCTCTCTCTCTCTCCTGCCTTTTCCCCACTCCGCCAAATGCTTCTCCATCTCCCGCCAAATTTCAGCCTCCTTCCCTCCAATTTCAAATCCATCCCTCCTCCCAAATCTCATTCTCTCCTCGGTAAACCCCGCCGGATTCGTTTTCAGTACCGCTTCCGATGTTCCAAAACCCTGCCAGAACCAACCGCCGTCGACTCCTTCACCAAATACTCCGGTTATCTGTTCGAAGGCGGTGCGTCGGAAGCGGAATCTCTCGTAGAGTATGATCCGTCGAAGATCGGCTTCATTTACCGTCGGAAGCCGATACTCCTCATCCGCCGTCTTTTCCAGATTGGCGTGACGTTCGGGCGGTGGTTTGGCCTTCGCTATCTCGATAGTGTGTTGGAAAGATCCGATCAGATGTTCGAGGTGATTTTCTGTCTGTTACGACCCGTTCGGGAAATCATAAGCTAAAAGATAGACAAAAAGGGAAAAAAATAATCAAAATCTTTATTTTGACTGCCATGCTATAACATGATTTCATGTCTTTAATGGATACATATCATTTGCCTTGCTTTCTTGTAGATCAGGGCAGCTGAGCTTCGCGCGATATTAGTTGAACTTGGGCCGGTACTTTTCTATCTTATAAATCCTTAAGCTATTCTAAAACCTAAGGAAGTGTTTAGGCATTGCTGGTTTAGGTATTCTTGACTTTGTTGGCAGATGGTTATTTTTGCTTACATCTCATGAAACCAGTCCTAATTTGGGATTGCATTGAAACTGGTCCTAAACATCAATGGTGCATCTTTCATCCACGTGACTCTCCTAGAGTCCTCTGTCAAAGAAATGTAAATTTTTTTAGAGGAGAATCGGAATTCAATAGTTCAAGCACTATTATGCAGTTCTGGCAGTGTCTATTCGATAGGTCAGGTTTATGAATAATTGGTAATTAGTTTTGGGACAATGGGTCTTAAGAATTTATTTATTGCATTCTGCATGTGCTGCACATTTACCATTATTACATCTAGTCTCATGAATTGGAACATCAGTTGTTGCTTTATAAGGTTGGAAGTAGGGCTGTCAATTGGACAGTTTGTACCTGTACTTGGGCTAACCGGGTTTGGGTCTTGCCAGTTCCAGGTCTAGTTCGTGAAGAGCTGGACCCGGATCTGATGGGGTTTGGGTACCCATCGGGTCTTTGGATCTAGGTTTCAAGTTGGGTTTAGTACAAATAGAGCATTTAATGGTTGGGCTCACCTGCTGGATGGATTTGATTGCACATACACATGCCACTTCTACGCATAAATGGTGCATGGCTCCTTTACATGTGTGCTTAATAAAACTTACTTTACTGCTAGAATCATCTATATATTAAATATATATAATTGTACTACTAAAGGTTATTAGACTTGACCCAAACACGACTTAACTTTAACAGGTCCACCACGTGGATCCAACCCAAACCCAACTAGACCTTATTTGTAAACAAGTCCGAAGGTGAGATCTGAACCCAACCCAATTTCCTAATGTGTCCAAAATTGGGACCTAGACCAGTTAAAAATGGGTTGGGGTTTATTGTGCACCCATTGACAGCCCTAGTTGGAAGCGCAGATGGCATCCATCTCAAGATGTCCTAGATATGGGACCCCAGCCCTATGGCTCATGGTGTCTTAGTAGAGACCGTAGAGAGAAAGCAAGTGATGTGGTATTCCCCAAAGTCTGTCCAAATTTAACTTCCTATGATCCAAAACATACACACCCATCACATCGATTCAAATGAGGCCTATGCTAATATTTTATGTCATATCAAGTGCCCATTAAAAATCTCCAACCATCACTTTATAGTTCATGGCCATCTTTGGAAGGTCAGGCTTCCGCCCCTTAGAAACTAAAGGTTGAAAGTCCTGGTTCGTAGCAAAACCCTTCTCCTTTGCCTCCACAGTCCACATTTGCCACACTTGTGGATTGGCATTCCGCCCACCCCGAGTGTGCCCCTGCATCCCACAGGCCACCCCACTCAAGCCTGGTATGAAAATGCCCCTGCATTAATCACCGCCGGTGAGGAGTCTCGAACACGAGACCTCTTGCTCTGATACCAATTTGATGGAGGACAACTAACCACTTTCTTTAAAAGCTCGAACTAATAGAGCATGGTGAATTAATCATTTTATTTCATAGCCCATGCCCCAAATCCATGGGTTAGGTCCTTGGCTGCACCCTCCTTGTGGGCCTCAAATCCATGAGTTCCGCCTCCTCATGGGCCTCAAATCTATGGGTTCTACCTCACACGAGCCACCCACCTCACACAGGCCTCAAATCCATGGGTTCCGTCGGCCGCCCACCCCGAGTGTGCCCCTGCATCCCACAAGCCACCCTACTCGAGCTCGGTGTAAAAATGCCCTCTCATTATTTTTGTAGAGACCATGTAAAACTATAATTTCTGTAGATGTATTCCTGTAGCCTCTAAGAATGCATTTGTCAGTTTCTTGCACCTATCTTTTCAGAACTTCTTTTAGTTAGGTTTTTAAGCATGGAACATTTAGTGGTAAGAGGACTTCCTATAGGATGAGTTTTTGGATGTGATTGACTCTTTTGGTATGCCTTTTTCTTCAGTTTTCTGTTGTGTTTACAATTTATGTATTCTTAGTTCATGGTTTTGTTTATTCTTTTGTTGATATGTTTGTTTGACAGGCATTTATCAAAATCGCTCAAGCTTTCTCATCTCGCCCAGTGAGTTGACTCCTCTTGGCATAAATAAGCCATTGGTTAGTTAGGATCAGGAATATTATATTTGAAATAATATCATTGGAGCATCTATAAGCAGATGCTAAGTAGATGCCTATGATCTGGTTTTATTGCTTAGTCGTCTTGCGGAAATCACAACTAAATCTTCTGTCTATGATACTTTATGGCCCTATGATATTTTTTTATGTTTCTTTTGATCTTTTTCGAAATTTTGATGTCAATATATATATATATATATATATATATATATATATTATATATATATATATATATATATATATATATATATATATATATATATATATATATATGTCTTTGATCATCACATGCTATTATAATGAAGTTGTTCATTTGCTTATTTGTTGTTCATGTAGTAGACAATTTAGACCGTTGATTAATTCTTGAATATGCTGGTTGACATAGTAATGTAGACAGCTTAAATGTGCTACCATCACAACCTATAATCAATCGTAATGTTTGAATACATGGAGTGGTGCATTCTATTGGTGCAATCAAACTTCTCATACTCTTTTAATTCTAAGATACCTTTCAGCAACATGCCTCTAACTTGGTTGTCTGCTGACATTGATCTTGGGGCATTGTGCATAATTGAGATCTCCCACTCTTAATATCCTTTAGTTTAAGCAATGTTAACTTGTTAGATTGGTTGCATGCATTCTTCTATTGGGAATTAAAACATAGAACTTATTTTTACTTCTGACCTTCAACCTCATGTCTTGGTCAAAATTACCAAGAAAACACAGAACCTCTTCAATCCAACAGTGTAAGGAGTCAAAGTATACTTAATGAACATATTTACACTAAGAGAAAGTATACAGCGACAAATGCTTTTTCCTTATCTTGTTATCATTGACATTAGCCCCTTCACTTGGCACATATGTATCCAGTATTCCAGTCTGAACGATTCATCAGGTGAACACATATTTCATTGGCCATTATCCAGAAGTCATGCCAATCAGATGATCCTAATCATACAATCAGACTTTTCAGGTCAGTCAATTGGCTATAGGAAAAATTGATGGTCGGGATTCACATAGGGCTGTCAATGGGCCAGGCCTGGGGTTGGCTTCAGCCTGGATTTTGAACTGTTCGGGCCAGGCCTTTCAAAATTTTGATTTTGCCTGGCCCGAACCCAGCCCATTGACAGCCCTAGGTTCACAGATCACTAACAAAAGGCTGCTAATGCAATTGATGTGGTTTTGAGCTACATGGGCTATAGACAGTAAGGCCCACCAATTAAATTGTCTGTATCTTTTCCGCATACATCTCCCACATGTATGGAATTAGAGTCTCTTATAATTAAAAGAATAGGTAGTGTTCACCATTTTGCATTAAAATATCTTTCACTATTAGCAGTTCAAGTTAGAATCATGTTTGTATATCAAGTTTGCTGCCAACATGCTGCTTCACACCACATGTGTGAGTCCGACACCAGTGAATCCGTTGATGTCAAACTTACACTGCTTCAAAGTCTAATCAATGAATGCCATTGATTCTGCATATTGCAACTTCTCTTCTTGTTTTAATGTCATGCTTTCATACTAACAAGAAAATGATTTTTTATTTTTTATTATCATTTATTTCATCATCACTCCATGGCTGATCCCGAGTCTTCCCTCTAGTTAGGTACCAACAAAAATGATTTTAAATAATTTATACAAAAATTCCTTGAATTGTCTACTCACAGAATCTCCTTTTAGAGTTTTTATACCAATCAACTAATTGAATATAGCAAGCAGTCAGATCCACCTTGTTTCGTATCTTCAAAGATTAGTTTTATATGTTCTGTTTCCACTTGCTCTTTCTTCCCTCCTTTTTTCTTTTCTTTGTTTCCATTTATACAAAGCTTTTTGTGCAGTCTTTCCTTTTCAGTAAATAAGCTGCTTCCTGTAGGATGTGATACCACCAGCATATCTGGATGAGCTTTCGCTGTTGCAAGATCGAATAGCACCTTTCTCAACTGATATCGCTTTCAATACCATAGAGAAAGAGCTTGGGTTACCAATAGATATGCTTTTCTCAGAGATCACACCAGAGCCTATTGCCGCAGCATCCCTAGGGCAGGTCGTACTGGTTATCCTGCTTATCAGTTAGGGCTCATTTTGGTATGGGGTCTTGAACCCATTTGAGGCAGTTCAGTTCAAATATTTGAACGAATTCAGCTTGCAACTTTCTCAATTCTTAGGTTTATAAAGCTAGCCTTCGTCCTAGCGGAGAGGTTGTTGCTGTCAAAGTGCAGAGGCCGGGAGTTCAAGCAGCCATTTCTTTGGACATTTTTATACTCCGATATCTTGCTGGGTTTATACGGAGAGCTGGGAAGTTTAACACTGATCTTCAGGTAATTCCACAATTTTTACTGGTCAACTGAAAAGTGCGTTCTGCAGTTAGCAGGTTTAACTGAGTCATTCTTTCAAATTGTCTGGTATGATAACCCCAAATCAAAAACCCCCATTTTTCTGATACAAGGTTGATGATATTGAATAATTGAGGAATAATTGAGGAACTTCACTTGCAGGCAGTGGTCGACGAATGGGCATCAAGCCTTTTTCGGGTATGTATTCACCTCCTTAAAGCCTACTAAAGTAATCTGGATGTTGGCAAGAGCGTATGCTTTTACTGGTTTTGAAGTAATAATTTTTTTCCTGTGATCCTTTTAATGACACAATGAAGGTTTACTCTGATACAATGAAATGCTCTTTTATTTTAAATTTTGAGAATAAAGAACTTTGTGATGGCTATATGGAGCTGAAGTGAAACAAGTACATCAAATCTAAGCAATTATAGGTTAATTTGACTTAATAAGTTTCATAAGCATTTGAAAGAAGCACTGTGGCAAATGTAACTGAGCTTTCAATTCTTGCCATATATTTGCTAAATATCAATCAAAAGATTATCCCATCGATATCACGAGAATTGCAACACATTGCCGGTGCTTAATTTTCCATATTTCCATCATGACATTAACAGTAAATTTATTTAAATTTGAATAATCATTACACATATATATTTAATATTTTAGAACGATTTATTAATTTCAAAGATGTTTTAATTTTATATTTTTCAGGGAGATTTTCCCATTAATATTCCAAGAAACATTAAAATCTGAAAATCTCCTGAGAAATTTCTGAGAATGAGATTTGTCGATACTAGTTCCTAGGCCATAGCTATTCAGTCGTACTTGGTTCATCATACCAGATCCTTAGCTGTCCATGCAAGGACTGATATATAATTGGACTGCTTCCATGGTTGATATCTCAGCAATCGCTTGAATGCTTTGCCTTGGCATCTTGGTTCTAAAGAAGAATTAAAAAGACTGATGCTACAATGATAATATTCTTTTGCTAAATATTTGAGGTATATTCATAGGACTTCGCATTGAATACAGGTAAATCACATTGAATGCAGGAGATGGACTACAGGGCAGAAGCCAGGAACGGTCTGAAATTTAGGTAGGATCTTGTTTTCAAGAATGGATGTTACTTGTATCCAATATCTTACTGTATTTGGATGGTCCTCTATGCATTTTGATTATTAGAAAGTGCTTTGTGGCATAGTTACCAGGAAAATTGTATCCTCCTGACAATTCCAAAGTTTCTTGCTTCTTCTTTCCCACATTTCATTCATGAATTTTGCGCTGCTGCTATCACAAGATGTTTCTTGCTTATATTTATTTATTGTCTTCCTCATCTATTTCTGTATGGCAACGGTGGTTCGTGGCAGGCACTAAATTTTCTGATGATATACACCCTAGTATTTACATGTGCATTCCACGAATGCAAAATATGATATCTCCGTAGTTAAGGCTTATAATGTGTAAATGGAACATATAGGAGATAGGACCATCAAGCATCTTCAATTATTCATCTGAAGGTGTAAATTGGACATGGCAACGGTGGTTCGTGGCAGGCACTAATTTTTCAGATGATATACACCCTAGTATTTACATCTGCATTCCACGAATGCAAAATATGATATCTCCCTGGTTAAGGCTTATAATGTGTAAATGGAACATATAGGAGATAGGACCATTAAGCATCTTCAATTATTCATCTGAAGGTGTAAATTGGACATGTTATCATAGAATGTAACCCCACCCACCTACCCTCACACACGTGCCAAGAAAAAAAGAGAGGTTCATCTTGCCTGCAGCATAACACATTGTCAAGTTTGAGGAAATATAGCACATAGTTCTTCTGTTTTTCACTCAGAAACAAAAAGAAACAAGGAAACAACGTTGGCCCGAAGTAGGCTCATGAGTTACATTGAGTATTCAGAAGCACAACAATTAGGCTTGTGATCATTACCCACTAAGTGAAAAACAAAATAGCCAATGTAACTATGGTGAGTGTGAATTAAAATAACCCCCCTTCATGGTTTAAGTATAAGAAAATTACTATTTATCTCTCTAACACTTTCCCTCAAGTTTAGCAGTCACTTCTCCCTTTCCTCCTCTTCATTAAGCCACTTTTTTTTTTTTTTTTTTTTAATATATATACATATTCTTCAGTCTCTGTACCCAAAATTTTCTCCACTTCACCTTTCGTATCCTTTTCCTAGTTTCCTCTGTTTAATCCCTGTTCCAGAAATCTCACAGTTTTCCTGGTGGATCTCATCCTATTCCAGAAAACTCATGCTCAATGTTGACCAACTCTGCTTTGATAACCTCAGCTGGAAATTAAATTTCAGTTATCTAATGGCACCATCAATATCCATACTCAGAACATCCTATTATCTTTAAAAAAAAAAAAATTATTATCTCTGTCTAAAATCATATTATAAATGGTCTAATAGGCTTTTCTAGTCATGCACTTACTTTGAGCCATTCTAAATCTACTGGAGAATACTGCAAGGTATTTACATTTCAATGATTCTACATCTCTGTTTCTTTGGTCACCTGTGACCAAAATTCTTCCTGTTTTATGGTCTTAAATTGGTGGATGATCTAATATTGAGGAATTGTTCTTCCTTTTGTTTGTTGTGTATCTAAGCAGAAATTTGTATGGGGAATTACAAGATGTTTTTGTACCAAAAATGTATTTGGAGCAGAGTAGTCGCAGGGTCTTAATTATGGAATGGGTTGAGGTACTTTGTAGCCCTTCAACCTCATCTTCTATACTTAACCTTCGTACTGATGTTGAAATATGTATCTTGCTAAGCTTTTCTTGCAAATGTTGCTTCCTTTTGTGTGCACATGTATGTAGGGGAAAAAGTTATCTGAAGTGAAGGATCTTTACTTGATTGAGGTCTGTTTGTCAAAAGCAATGAATGTTTTTGTTACCTTCTTTTGTCTTGAAGCACATTGCCTATCTCTATTTTCTTTGGCAAGGTTACTTATGGGGAGGGCTTGTCTTTTGGCATTCAACAGGCAGGAGTATATTGTTCACTAACTCAGCTGCTAGATTATGGATTCTACCATGCAGATCCTCACCCTGGAAACCTTCTACGTACAAATGATGGGAAGCTAGCATACTTGGGTATCCTTCTTGATGGCATTTATATGATTCAGCTTTTGTAAGAACTAGTGCATCCTCAATAGATTGCTACCTGCAGTGATGCAGGGCAGCAGTTTTCAATTTCTCTCTCTCATAGGCAATATCTTTGTTTCTTTCTGAGTTTATTCATCATCATCATCATCTACGCCTTATGTGCCAACTAATTGAGGTCTGCTACATGAATCTTGTTCCACCATTGCACTCCATGAAGGGGTTAATGAAATGTCAGATTGTCAGGATTCATAAGAAAAAGTTATGGCAAAGTTTGACCTCGGCTGCCAACGTGATACAACCCTCTTATCTTTTCACCGTATATCGGTCTTTTCAGTGTTCCTTGTGCATCTTGAGTTTCAGTTGATGTCTTTTTATAGGATGGAATGGTCACATGCATTTGAACATATAGAGATCACCATATGTTTGAGCTGTGTGTGGCCCGTCATGATGTGTAAGTGCCATCCAACCCATCCATTAGAAGTGCCCCTCAATGTTAGGCCTAGATCCAAAAATCCGGCATGATCCGTAATTCATGTGGACCATATATAGGGAACAATGGGGACATTGAGGGCAATGCCCACTGTGGGATGCACGGTGTCATTTATATGTCATTCAACCAATTCAAGAAATGTGCCCAACGAGGATGAAAGGACACCTAAATTCAAGCCATTCTATAATTTAAGTGGGCAACAAAGTAGTGAATATATAGGTTTTAGGCTTGAAGCACATTTTGCTCTTTGTTGTGTGTCCCACCCAGTGTTTTAAATTGCTGCGGTATGTAGTGTGTAGCTTATGCTACGTATCTCGTGAAAATAGCTTAAGCCATGTGTAGCCTATGCTACATGATAATTTGCATACGTTGCATGGTACCTACTACGTGGCTCACATTACAAGTTATTTTTCACTACAACACTCAATTTTATTTTTATTTTTATCTTTGAAAGGCAACTACAACAATGTTTTCAATGATTTGTTACATTTTTCTATTTTCAATAAAAAATAGTTAATCTTTTCAATTCTTTTAGTAAAATGTAGTATAAGTAACAGTATTAAATCAATTTTGTTGCTATTTTGTTACCTTTATACTTAATCATTACCCTTTCCTATTACTTTAGGTTGCTTTTGGTTGCACCAAATATTATGAAAATTTGTTAAATTTCACTATTGATCGGTCTAATTTGGTGCAGAATATCATGAAATTGGTGCAACCAAAAGCAGCATTCATTAAAAATCTAGAAGTAGCATGTAGCTTACGCTATACACTGTACCTTACACCTCATGCTTTAGAGGCGTGAACACTACGCTACACGCTCTTTGCTATACTCCTCGGTCCTCATGCCTCATAGGGGCGAATGCTACACTACACGCTGGTCGCTGTTTAAAATGCTTGTCCCACCCGAGTTTTTGATAGGGATAATTCTTCAATATATGGTGATAATTAGGCGCCACACCAGATGCACAGTTTGGATTCCACATACACCTCACAAGTGGGCCTTACACAGCTTGAACGTATGGGACATGTTCGAAACTTTGAATGCATGCAATCATTCCCCTTTTATAGGATTATGTTTTTGTTCGTAGGGTACCGTTTGGGATTCATAGCCTCCTCCATGGGGGACTATATTGGTTAGGTTTGACGGTGCTGACTCAGGGATTTTGGCCCAAATTGATGATGATAGTGGGGATTGAGCATGTCATGGAGGAGGTGCGCTCAGATCAAGATGTGTAGGACCTTCCTGTTGCACTTTATGTGTCCACGGACAATTGAGGTTGTTTCTCAAAATGTTATTATAGATAGCTGCGAGATGAATGCACATGCTTTTGGAGACTTGGAGCTCATTTGAAAGCAATCTCCAATTTCATGGCACAAATTTGGATCATGGGTTATAGCCTCGCGGATGAATACATGTGCTTTTGGAGAGTTGGAGCTGATTAGGAAACAATCTTCACTTTTGTGGCATGTGTTATAGCCTCACAGACAAACCATACCCGACTTAAAGTGATATCATGGGTTCATGCTTAGTGGTTTGCCTGACAGCTGTAGTCGGGTTGATGGTCAGTAGTGGGTGGGGACTGTGTTGGTATGTGGGTGTTATCCATGTGAGCCTCTGCCATCACTGGTTTGAAGAGGAAGTTGCCTGGTAGGCAGCCAATCATAAAACTTTTGCCAATCTACCACTTAAAAGCCAACCCCAAATTGCTGGTCGAAAGTTGCTAAGATCATCATCACCTTCATCTTAAGCTCCAATGGAGAATTCCTTTTTTCCATAGCTTAGTGGCCGTTGATTTTTTTAGATATCACTTAAATAGTGACTAATGTGATTTTCTTCCATTAACAGATTTTGGTATGATGGGTGAATTTAAACAAGAACTGCGGGATGGATTTATTGAAGCTTGTCTCCATCTTGTGAACCGTGATTTTGATGCGTTAGCTAAAGATTTTGTCACTCTTGGGTATGCTAATTACAGACAATTTTATTGGACTGCGGAAACTTTTACAGTAGTGAATGGAAAATTCAATTTACCTTTTTAAATCATTTTTTCAACAGGCTTCTTCCTCCAACTGCACAGAAGAGTGATGTAACAAAGGCATTAACAGGTTTCACTTTTTTCACCTGCTTCCAGACATAGGTCCCATGTGTTTGTTTTTCATGGAAAGTTACGTTGTCTAGATCATTTCATGTTGGCAGTTTGGAGGTCTTTGAATCGTCAATATTCAAGGCCCATAAATTAAAGTGGTTGCTAACATAATGCAGGCGTTGTTTGGTTGTAGATGTCTTCCAAAGTGCTGTAAATAAAGGAGTCCGCAATATAAGTTTTGGTGACCTGTCAGGAAATCTGGGACGCACCATGTATGCTGTTTATTTCTGAATATCATGTTTGGTCAATGCATCTAGTTGTTGCTCCTCACATTTACTTCTTGTTTTTTCCTCCCACGCTTTGAAGAATTGTGTATGATTAGCAAACATAACAGAAGATTGGACCTTGTAATCAATGTGATTGCTATTAGACAAGTACTTTGAATGAAGGAACAAACACTATCTTTCATGAAAATGTCTTTGAACATTACTTGAACTAGAATAGTGCAAGTGCAAATTTAGCTATTATCAACATCTAGCTGTTACAAGTTCTAGATTGTGTGTTGTTAGGGCCTCAAAATAGATGCACTAAGGGTGCGGGCGCCGCGCAGGACTCTTGATCGCTGCGCCAAACGGGCAATAAGTAAAAGAAGACACTGGAGAGTAACACGTTGGTCGATGCGCAAGCCAGGTCACTGCCGAGCAAGATGAGCAGAAGCAGCCCATGGCGTCGTGCCAAGCGACGCACAGGGGGAATGGCTGCCATGCAACTCGCTGAAAACCCCTCGTTACACGCCACATGGCAGGCTACCATTCGCCTTTGTTAACCGACATTCTCACCTGTAAAGAGCCCATTCCGCTCTAAAGGAATGATCTTTCGGACTGTTGGACAAGAGAAGACGGGATGATATCACCGGAATCTCAAAATCTAACCACCGACAGATGAGAAACGTTTCGACACTCATCAAATGATCTGTCGGAACATCTCTGATGCGGCGTGATCGTCCCAACGAGGAATCCAACAAGTCAAGCCGATCCCCGGCCAAACAGAAACCCCCATAATGGAAGTTAAAAAAAGTAAGGGTGGAATGCTGCGCATTGCATCCAGCAGCTTGTCAAGTCCTGTGGCGGCCATGTCATATGATGTGGTGGTCGTAGCTCCGTGTCAGCAAAATTCCTATGAATAGCGGCCTGCCAGCTTCCGCGACGGCCGAAGTGTGTCCCGTGGCCGCAATCTCCCATCCACGGTAGCCCGCTGGTCACCCGCAACGGCTTTCTCCTCTTGCATGGTAGCCCACTGATCTCCCGCAATGGCCGAGTCATATGGCGCAGCAGCCTCGACTCCACTACGGCAACCCCCTAGATCCCTGTAGCAACCTTCTGGGCTCCCACTGCGTTCGCTCGATGAGCATTGCCCAATCGCTGCCATGTGCTAGCTAGGATTTCAATCAAGCTCTTATCACTTCTTGTGTGCATATTGGGCACACGGCAAGGGATCGTGATAATGCGGAGTATCCACAACGTCTTACGAGTTACGATGATATGAGTATCCTAATGCTCGCAAAACGACTATCTAATAACTTGCCTTTTGCAAGGATTATGTTAATGTTGAGGACCTCCACCACTCAGAGTCGGTCAGTGGTTTGCTCACTAAGGGCAATCTCTGTGGGCTGGACTTCTTGAGTTCATAGTCATAGGTGGTCTTCCAGAAGTCTTTGTCCCAGAGGCGGAGCTCAGAGCTGCACCGCTCGATCAGAGGCTTAACGGTCCAGCCCAGAGCTTGAATAAAAAATGAGTCAACCTCAGAGGCGGAGCTCAAAGCTGGTCTTCCAGGGCTCTCTGATGCAGGACATGAAATTCAGATATGATGTACAAGATTTCAGGCTTAAGATCACGTTAGTTCAGAAACAATTACACAAATTCCATATCCCACATGAAAGTCCAAACATTCAATTAAGGGGAATCTATGCGGGTCTAGGCCTACACATGATAGGGCTGGATCAATAAAAATTATGAACCAAACGATGCTCAAAGATAAGAAATAATCATCCACACATGCATAGTAATCAGTCCCTAATCCAAGGGATTCACCAATTTCAAATCAAGGAACCGTAGGGTAAGAAAAGGGGCATAAAATTGGAGATTTGAGTAATTTAGGGTTAGGTTTAGGGATTTTGGATGAAAGCGGAGTGAAAGTGAGGAGAAATACGAACCAAAAAAGTACTGCATGCGTGGACAACAACAATGGCCCAGACGCACATGCGTGTGATCTCAGCCGCACGTGTGTAGGGCCCACTATTCAAAAAAAGGCCACCTTTGCCCTGGTCGGCCAGTGATGGACTCTAAAACCCTCAAATCTCAGCTCGATCCGATATACGGTTTGTGCATGGTGCTCCGTCGAAGTTTCAGCCCTCCTGTAGGGCCAGATTCTGAAATTCTGATGTGGGGAGGAGAATTGCTGCAATAGATGATTGATTCGAAGTGTAGATGATGGGGTGAGATGAGAAGAAGGGATGGTAGAAGATGGGTAGTAGAGATGACAATGGATGGGGGCGAATCAGGATAGATGTGGCTTCACACCACGGTAGTTAACCCTTCGATGAACGGAGGGCTTCGCACCCAATTAGGCTTCACGACTCAGAGAGTAGGAAAACGTAGAATTTTTATTAATCTTCAATCAATGAAAAAAGCTACAAGGGGTGCCTATTTATAAGAAAACCCTATACCCCAAAACTTGCGCCATGTGCGCAACCTATAACTTGGCGATGAAGTAAACTAAAATAAAAATCAAACATAGAAATCTAAAGCGTTCACGATGTTTTAAATAATAACAATAAGCAAAACCTAAAATATGAAATCAATCCGACGAGTGGGCCACGATCATGAGATCCCATGATGGGCTTTTCTTGACTATCGAGCTCACTTTTTTTGAACCAAAACTTGTCTTTTAGCAAGGAGGCCTTCCCTGGATGTCGTCATCGAGCCAGATCGATGGTGGGGTCCTCCTTCTGCGTATGTACGTGCGTAGGGATGGTGGTGTGAGTGCTCGTGTGCGCGTGATGTCCCCATCACTCTCCGTCCCAGAGGCAGAGCTCAGAGCTACACCGCTCAACTAGAGGCTTGACAATTGTTTAACCTAGAATTTGAATGAATAAAAAATGAGTCAACATCACTTGATCAACCAAAAATGGTGCGGTCTGGACAATTAGCTTGGCATGGTTCAAACAACCTTCTTTAGAAACGCCGTCCCCTGCAGACAGTCTTTCCGCCTTTTAATCAAAGGTATTCTACATGATGTATTTAAGGGCTTGTGCCAAATCACAGCTTGGTATGTAAAGAACTCAAAATCCCTGGAATAAAATGTCTTCCTTTATGTTGTCATCTTATGTGCTTGTTTATGTTTGTTTATGAATGTCTATGAAATTCCCTGAATAAATAAAAATACACGCAAAATACGCATTAACATGTGTCCCTCAAATCTCTAGTCAAGGTTGAATACCTGTTAATTAACTTGATATCGTGGTTTTTTTTACTTGGCAACTTTGACCGACTTGTTTTGTCCCATAATGTGCCGCAACTCACCTAAGTCGGGGGTGACTTGTCCAACTCAGGTCGTGCCTGGGCAGATTTGTAGGGTGACTCGTGGTACCGAACTGGATCAGACTCTACTGAGTCTGAGTTAACTCAGAAGAGTCACATCCATCACAAACTCGTCGCAATCCATGCATGAAATTGCTTGAATCAACTCAACCATTCACAAGAAATTCTGTGTTTTCCTGTTAAAGCTTCATCAGCTGCTCACTGAACTCCTTTTGAGCAAAACCTGAGAGGTAATCACTGTGATGGCAGCAAGTCTGAATGTTTGAAAATATCACTAGAAGAGCAGTACCTGAAAGTTGAGAATATATATATATATATATATATTCTGGTACGAGAGTTCATGCAAGTCCCCTGGGCCATCTAGAAAATCCTCATCTTTCGTCAAACCTCTGCTGCAATCATATTCGACATGTCGGTGCCATCCTGCTGTTATACTTTATGAATTATTTTATCCATGATCAGTATATTTATTTGATGTCGCCAGTAGACACCAAACTTGCATCTGTTTCTTCTTCTTTTTTTTAATTCCTTTTTTTTTTTTGGTAAACTAAACTTGCATCTTTTTGCCATTTTATTCGCTGCGAGATGAAGTCACTTTTTATTGAAAGCCCATCTTACACATAGTTTGGTCAACTTCACCAAAGTTTTCTCTGTTGTAATGTTATTCCTCTTTTGTTTTTTTATCCACAAATGTTTTTCTTTAATTGAAAGGCATTGTTTTCTAAACACTGTATTGTCTTTGGATTTTTTTTTTTTTCTATTTGTGGAACTAGGTTGTACTGTCTAATAAGTCCTGGTATCAAGCCTTTCTTGATCCTTATGTGGATCCTTTTATTTAGCGATGAAACTTAACATAGAAGCATAAGTATCTTATAGTACAATGGGATTTTCTTGCATGTTTAAGGCCAGATGGATTTCGTAATAAGCATCCTTGAAAACCAGTTTGGAAGCATTGACACTAGGTGTGAGAACGGAACAAAAACAGATCTCCACAGCATATTGATTGTGGTTGTAGTTGAACGAATTCAGTCCCCGGATTAACCTATAGAACAAATAATCAGTATTGCAAATTCTCATTTATCCTACTCTTCCATCCGGTAGTAGAAGAAATGATAACCTTATTATGTAATTGTCATCGAAAATTCTCATTTATCCCATTCTTCCATCTAGTTGTTAAACAAATGAAAACCTTATTATATTTTGTGCATTTAACATTGTCCGCTCATTTGTGTATAATTTGACCTTACAAATCGGTATTCGTGATTTGGGTTACATGAATTTAGCTCTTCTTGGCAAGTGGGTGGGAGGCTCGGGCATGAGGAGGGTAAGTTGTGGAGAATGGTTTGCTAGGAGGACCTCCTTATATAGGGCTTCTAGTATGTGGAAAGTGATTGCGGCTACTGAGCATTTAGTGCATAAAGGGATTGCTTTCTCGCTTGGAATGGTCTTCCCATTCGTTTTTGGGTTGATACTTAGTGCTGAATCAATAGAATATCTATTTTTGCATTACCCTTTCGCTAGAGGAGTGTGGGATCACTTTTTAGGTTCCTTGAAGACAGTGTGGGTGATGCCCAAGTCAGTTGATAGTCTTCTTTGGGCTTTTAAAAAAAAAAAAAAAAAAAAAAAAATCTCAATGGCTTTTTTTTTTTGTTTATTTGGGGAGCATGAAACGGGCATTGTTTTCATAATGAGAATCCTAGGGTGGAGGATGTCATTAGAAAGGTTAAGTATCTAGTCTCGGGGTGGGCTATTCATATCAAGTGCAGCCTTGGCTGCCAATTTGTCTATTTCATCTTTTTTTGGGTGCCATGTATTATTTTCTCGTTTTTGCGAGCTTCTAATAAAATTGTTATTATATCTCAAAAATAAAAAATAAAATACATGATTTACGGTTACCAAGGGCATGCCTTGTGTCAATCATCTAAACAAAGTCAAATGAGTTGTAGATCTTTTTATAGAATACCTTGTTCTATAGATGGCAAAGCCCAGAACTTCGTAAATTGTTGCGGTAGAACTTTTACCAAATCTTCCGTAGTTGACTCTTATAATTCTTACCACATGTCATTGTATCCCCCAACAAACACAAAACCATCTTCTCATCAGCATACATTGGAAGTTTGTACATCCGAGAATGCCAAACCCCCTTCCCAATTAGTTCTGTTGACCCATTCACAAGCCACTAGGTTGATTTTCATTGTTTTTTGGTTCTCATTTAGAGATGAGTTTTTCATAGGTATTTCCTATGGCTTGGGTGACGGATCTAACATCAGATTTTGGGAAGATCCTTGGTGCGGGGACCACCCTCTACGTCTTGATTTTCCTAATGTAGTGCGGGTGGCCCCAAATGCGAGGTTAAGGGTGGCAGATTGTTACTTGTGGGAGGGGTCTCAAGTTGGTTGGACCCTCAAATGCAGGAGTTTGACGGATGTGGAAGAGGAGTTTCTTGGTGTTTTGGCTAGATTAAAGTTTGCAGTTCCCTCGAAAGAGGCGGGCTCTTGGGTTTGGAAAGTGCATCCTTCGGGGGTCTTCTCGGTTAGATCATTTACTAATATTCTTCGGCCTTTTGATTTTCCACCACAAGAAGCTAACGCCTTCCATTTTTTGGTCCTATGGGGTGCCGTCCAAGGTGGTAGCTTTTACGTGGTTGGTGGGTAGGTGGAGAGTGCTGACTATTGACAACCTCCAAAAACAGAGCCATGGTCATCCCAAATATGTGTGGGTTGTGTTGCTGCAACACTGAATCTATCGACCATCTCTTCATATTTTGCCCCTTCACAAGCAAGGTGCGGGATCGCGTTCTCTCCTTCTTAGAGGTGTAATGGGTCATGCCGTATTCTGTTAGGGGGTTTCTATGGGCATGGTGTGGAGGCTATATTGAGAAGTTTGGGAGGGAAAGATGGCTCATGATGTTGTCGGCAATGTGGTGGATATTATGGGGCGAAAGGAGCCGGAGATTCTTCTGGGATACCTCTCAAGTCTCTTGAGATGATTGTGGAGTCCATTCTATTGTCTGTTTCGGAATGGACTGTCTTGAGTGCTAAGTGCTAGTTTGGGTGTCTTTTGTTGTTTTCTTTTGGGCGTCCCTTGTATTCTTTTCCTGCTTTGCTTCGGCTGCAAGTCTTTAATAAATTTTCTGTTAACCTTAGAAAAAAAAGGGGACAAATCGAAACATCATGTTGTTCTGCAGCGTATTGGAACATATAAATGATGAACTTTGGGATCTTCTTTACCTCTACCTTGACATCAAAGGCAAATGACCATTGCACCCTATCTACGGAAAACCATTACATATTTCTATATTGCAGGCATCTTTTGAAAACTGTGCTTCTTAGATATGCTCATTGTCAGAAATGGTGCATGCAAAAATCACACAGGATGATTAACCACAAACAATAAAAAGGCACTATTAAATGTCCAAAGCAAAGATTTATCATTCATACCATGACCGAGTGTCACACCAACCAAATACAAAGCATCACACCTTGTATGCATAGCGTTAAACCATGCTTATATCAGGCATCACGCCTGATAGGTTTTGAGGAATTGCTCCAAAAGCAGGAGATTCTCTCTGCATAAAGACTTCTTTTTTTTTCATTCAATCATTTAGAAAAGAGTGTTTTACATGATACGTACTTCTAAAGCAAAAGAAACCTAATTTGATCTGTTGAATGGTAACAATACTTTTAAATCAACTAATGAGGGAATAAAAAGGCAGCAGGATGGTGAGAGGCTATCTCTGCATGTCCCACCTGAATGCACTCTGGTCGTCTTTTCAATAATGATGCAAATTTTCTTGCTCTCATTCTCTAGTTAACATGTCAATGTCTTTTTGCTTTTCTGTTTTGGTGTTTCCTTTGTTGAATGTTTTTTAATATATATATTTTTTTGTCTTGCTTTCCTAGGTACAAGTTCAAATTTCAAATACCCTCATATTTTTCTCTTGTCATTCGGAGGTAATCATGCTGTACCAAAAAAAAAGAGAGTCCATGTAATGGGTGTTGTTGCTTTTCTAATGCACATTGTCACAACTCATGAGACGTTAAGATTCTGATTGAGGTTTCTTTGAATGTTCAAGAACAAGGACTGCCTGCTTTTCTTTCTTTTGCGGAATACTGTTGAGTCCACCTGCTTTCATGAATTATGAGGAAACTAATTTTGTTTTCTGCTCTTGAGTGTCTCAGCCTTGCAGTTTTGGAGGGTATCGCAATTAGTTTCAATCCTAATTACAAAGTTCTTAGTAGTTCATACCCATGGATTGCAAGAAAAGTACTCACTGACAACTCACGTCAGCTTAGGTCAACATTGCAGGATCTCCTTTATAAGGTGAATTTGCTGGTCCATCTAACTTAAATCATATTCCGTGTGTCCTAGTCTTATTTTTATTGTAGTCCTGCTAATCTGTGATGCTTATACTTAATTAGTTTAACAAATCATAATTCCGAATTGTCTTAATCAGGAGGGTAGATTCAGGATTGATCGTTTGGAATCTTTACTTACCGAGGTGAGTTTTCTATTCTCTCATTCATATATATGCATGCACACATCTATCACGTATTCTCTTTTCTTTTTAAAAAAAAATGAACCATGCTTGTTAAGGATGTTGTCATTAACGAAGTACGTCCTATGAAATTAGACCAAACAAAATTGCAAATTCATCCATAAGCTGATAATTCAGTGGGTTGTTTGTGAAAGTGTATAGATCCATTTATTCCAAACACTAATGTGCTTCCTTGTAAACATGGGTCAACCAAGATATTTTTGTTATCTTTCATTGGCCCATGAAATATCACAATGTCATTTTACCAAATTTCCCAAATGATATTGGGCATGTAAAAAATCTTATAATTCTAGTTATCTTTTAAACCCACCCTTCGGATGGAATATTTCCTTATATAATCATACCACGCTTTTCTGTGAGAATTTTTTCCAGAACTTCATCAAGTAGAAAAATGACACGTGAGGAAAAATGTTGCGAGGAAGAACGCCAGGAAGATCATGAGGATGGTCTCGAGGTAGGTCCATTCAAATGGGATTCTCAGAAGTCGATCACGGAGATAGGAGGTAAGGAAGAAGATCTACATCAGTGACATCGATTGAGGAGGAGGATAGTCAAGGAAGGAATCAGGGCTGGGTGGTTTGATGAAGCCCTAGTAATGCAGGGGCATTTTCACACAGGGCTCGAGTGGGGTAGCCTGTGGGATGCAGGGACACACTCGGTGTGGGCGGCCCGTGTGAGGCGGTACCCATGTGATGTGGGGCCCACGAGGGGGGTTCGGCCGAGGTCCCAACCTGTGGGACGTGGGGCCTGGGCTATAAGATAAATAGATTAATTCACCATGCTCTATCAGTTCGAGCTTTTAGAGTAAGTGGTTAATTGTCCCGCATCAAAGTGGTATCAGAGCGGTAGGTCTCGTGTTCGAGACTCCTCACTGGGAATGATTAATGCGGGGGCATTTTCACATCGGGCTCGAGTGGGGTAGCCTGTGGGATGCGGGGACACTCGGAGTGGGCAGCCCGTGTGTGGTGGTACCCATGTGATGTGGGGCCCCCGAGGGGGTTCCGACCGAGGTCATAACCCAGGCGATGTGAGGCTTAGGCTATAAGATAAAGGGATTAATTCGCCATGCTCTATCAGTTCGAGCTTTTAGAGCAAGTGGTTAATTGTCTTGCATCACCTGGCATCTTAACAGGATCATTGTTCAAGGGAGTGGAAAAGGGAAGGGAGTTCGAGACATGACAGTGAGAAAAGCCAATCAAGAGGTGCGCAATGAGGAAGCAATCAACAACATCAAGGGTGAAACAAGAGAGAGCAATCATTGAGGAGGAGAAATCAGAGGGGAGGTGCGAGGTGGTAGGGTGGATGTAGGTCGGGAAGAAGGATCTAGGAAAGTCTAGCCTATCTCGAAGCTTCCAGCTCTCTGTGGATTTTTTATTTTATTTTTTAATTTTTTTGGAAAGGCGATGGTTTATTTTGCCAGGCCAAAGCCAAAAGAATACAACATACAAAAGAGGGAAAAAAAAAATACAAGAGAGCAAAAGAAATTATTATCCCTATAGCTTTAAAAGCTATTACCTATTCCAATATATATTGCCCACCTATGGAAAATTTACCAGAGGGATGTATGAACTCAACTTCAAAAGGGTTTTCGAAATGTTAGTGACTGCGAGGGAGGCGGTGATTCCAAGGCAGAAAGATACCAGTGAGATGTGGGGGTTCGCATATTGTTTATTTGGAGAATTCAAGCAAGATATCCTTGGTGACTAAGTCATTAAATGGGAGACAGTATGAGTGGTTGAAAGTCTAAAAGTATTAGTGTAGAGAGCCTAGTAAGATTTGAACATAGTGAATCACCAAATAGCTCCGAAGCAGGATAAGAAGAGATACGGGCAAATTGGAAAAGTAGGGAGTGGTGGTCTTAGAAAAAGAATCACCAAATAGCTTGGAAGCAGGATGAGAAGAATGATAGATTGGAAAAGTAGGGGAGGGTGGTCTTAGAAAAAGGGGAAGGAAACGAGGCAGAAGGCGTAGTGAGGCTAGGGTTGTCTTACAAGGATGTGGTGTTGAAGAAATCTCAAGGGGAACATACAGGGGAGGGAAGGAGAGGACGAGCCGAGAGAGGTTAGGGAGGAAGGAGGGAAGCAAAAACAAGAGACTCAGTGAAGTTCGAGCAAAGTAAGGGGACTATGTGCAAAGGCGATACTTGTGGTCTTATAGAGCTCCCTCGAAGATTGCGGCTTTCAGTTGGCTAGTTGGAAGTGAGAGGGTTCTAACCATGGATGATCTTAGAAAATGATCAATGATTATTCTGACTCTGTGCCTTATGTGTATGGCAAATGCTTAATTGGTCAACCCTCTCTTCATTCACTGCTAGTTTGTGCATCAAGCATGATTTGGTTTCCTTAGGAGTTTCCACATTTCATGGACTATGCTAAGTTCTGTCGGAGGCCTTCTTATGGCTTGGCATGGTGTGGGTCTTCAAAAGCGGTAGAGGGCCCTGTGGAGGCTAAGTCTATTGGTTGTCCTTTGGGTATTATGAGAAGAAAGGAACTGGAGATGTTTTTGTAATGTTAGCAATAGTGTAAAGAGGGTTTCGAGGAGGGCGATGGCTTGTTGTTGAACGGGCCTCTTGGTAAATGGGCTGAGAGATTGTTGTTTTCCTCTCTAGTTGTAGTTTTGCACCATCTCGGCACTCTTATTAATAAAATCATCATTACCTTTCATAATATAATACGCAAAAACAATTCCTTTGGTCATGACTTATGAGAAAACTTATGTCATGAATTTGTATCTAGATTTTTTATTTTTTTTTTAATTTTTTTGGAAAGGCGATGGTTTATTTTGCCAGGCCAAAGCCAAAAGAATACAACATACAAAAGAGGGAAAAAAAAAATACAAGAGAGCAAAAGAAATTATTATCCCTATAGCTTTAAAAGCTATTACCTATTCCAATATATATTGCCCCCTATGGAAAATTTACCAGAGGGATGTATGAACTCAACTTCAAAAGGGTTTTCGAAATGTTAGTGACTGCGAGGGAGGCGGTGATTCCAAGGCAGAAAGATACCAGTGAGATGTGGGGTTCGCATATTGTTTATTTGGAGAATTCAAGCAAGATATCCTTGGTGACTAAGTCATTAAATGGGAGACAGTATGAGTGGTTGAAAGTCTAAAAGTATTAGTGTAGAGAGCCTAGTAAGATTTGAACATAGTGAATCACCAAATAGCTCCGAAGCAGGATAAGAAGAGATACGGGCAAATTGGAAAAGTAGGGAGTGGTGGTCTTAGAAAAAGAATCACCAAATAGCTTGGAAGCAGGATGAGAAGAATGATAGATTGGAAAAGTAGGGGAGGGTGGTCTTAGAAAAAGGGGAAGGAAACGAGGCAGAAGGCGTAGTGAGGCTAGGGTTGTCTTACAAGGATGTGGTTTGAAGAAATCTCAAGGGGAACATACAGGGGAGGGAAGGAGAGGACGAGCCGAGAGAGGTTAGGGAGGAAGGAGGGAAGCAAAAACAAGAGACTCAGTGAAGTTCGAGCAAAGTAAGGGGACTATGTGCAAAGGCGATACTTGTGGTCTTATAGAGCTCCCTCGAAGATTGCGGCTTTCAGTTGGCTAGTTGGAAGTGAGAGGGTTCTAACCATGGATGATCTTAGAAAATGATCAATGATTATTCTGACTCTGTGCCTTATGTGTATGGCAAATGCTTAATTGGTCAACCCTCTCTTCATTCACTGCTAGTTTGGGCATCAAGCATGATTTGGTTTCCTTAGGAGTTTCCACATTTCATGGACTATGCTAAGTTCTGTCGGAGGCCTTCTTATGGCTTGGCATGGTGTGGGTCTTCAAAAGCGGTAGAGGGCCCTGTGGAGGCTAAGTCTATTGGTTGTCCTTTGGGTATTATGAGAAGAAAGGAACTGGAGATGTTTTTGTAATGTTAGCAATAGTGTAAAGAGGGTTTTGAGGAGGGCGATGGCTTTGTTGTTGAACGGGCCTCTTGTATAAATGGGCTGAGAGATTGTTGTTTTCCTCTCTAGTTTGTAGTTTTGCACCATCTCGGCACTCTTATTAATAAAATCATCATTACCTTTCATAATAATAATACGCAAAAACAATTCCTTTGGTCATGACTTATGAGAAAACTTATGTCATGAATTTGTATCTAGATTTTTTATTTTTTTTTTAAGAAAAGAAAGAAAACCACGCAACACTAAAATTTGAAATCTTTTCACTACTTTGTTTCTAACTACTTAAATCAATTAAATTGAATTTTGGCAACTGGTATAATCACATTTATCCTATATTGAGTACTTAAATCTTAATTAATGCACATTGTAGTTTATGCTTTATAACACATTAAATATGCATGTTTAACAACCAAATAAATGCAGAGATCATTGTTGTCCCTGACTTTGTGATTGAACAGAGCCTAGAATGGGCATTCATGCTCTTTCTTATGGAGAATGCTTTGAGTTCTATATTACACATCATGATAAAAATGTTAGGCTCTGTGGAGCTTGATCATCAGAGATGTACTGTTCTTCCAAAGAGCACTGCGAGGGCAATTACATACTTTCACACGGTATTTTATGTGAACCCTAGTTCATTTGGGATAATATATATAGCCTGTTGTGTGTGTGTGTGTGTGTGTGTGGTGTGTGTGTGTGTGTGTGTGAGAGAGAGAGAGAGAGAGAGAGAGAGGAATTGTATTGAGAGCTGCTGCTTCTTCATTTTTTCCTTTGAGCATAATGGATCGGCGTGAGTCTGTGGACGTACCGAAAGGGAACCATGTAAATCTGTGTTTTGATTTGCATCTTCTCCCTTTTTTTCTTGACTTCAATATTCCTGTGTGTGATCGAGAAGGTTTTTTTTTCTCCCAACAAAAAATGCATGTGGTTTGATGTACAATTTGGAAATAGCAATTCACCTGTTTTTTCACACACCTATGTGAGTCTGCATCTGATGAGAGTGTACCAATAATGCATGTGAACATTGTCTTTACAAGTTATCTTAGAGTCAGTGCTTTCCTCAGAAAACATTCACAAGCATTTTGATGGATCTCTTTAAAATCTACTTGACTAGGAAAAGCAGCGAAGCTTGCATTGCTATGAATTCTTGTTTAGGCCCTACTTTAGCTGTTTATTTTCCCAGTTGCTGCAGCTGATTTCTTTCAGAAATTTGCATATTTTTATGACAGTCCCTTCGTGCAAGAACAGAGCAATCATTGATAAAAAAGGAATCAGTAGACACAGGTTCCAAGGTGGTTATCAAGCAGATACTTTCCTTCACATTGACTGAAAAGGTATTGACAGCTTCTTTTTTTCTTGTTGTATTGTGCCGAGGCACTGAATGTGACATGGGAGTTTCATTTCTCTTTGTTTTTTACAGGGTGCATTTGTGAGGGAAATACTTCTGGAAGAGTTTGCTAAGGTATGGTTTTAGGCCTTTTCATATTCTACCTTTTTTGCCAGTGATTCAATGGGATTTAAGGATATGGCGAAGAGTGAGGGCGGGAGATGCTTAGAATCTGCAAACTTGGCCGCTTATCACGATAACATGATCAAACAGTACACGGAATCTCAAAATAGTGTCATCTGATAAAAACAGGGATAAGGATGTAACTGATGAGATAAATAAAGGAATGGCAACTAAGTGCAAGCTGCAATTAATGCCTTAACTGTTGTACCTTGGGGATGTCTACCTCCGTTGCTATTCGCAAGATATGGCATGAAATCATGACTATAAGATGGTTTTTAAATGCTTAGGAAAATATTAAAGTTTGTGTTTTTCATTTCTTCATGAGTATCTACTGTGTTCTATGCTTGTTTGAAGTGATCGTGGAGCATCCTGAAGTCGAAAAGATAGATATGACAATGAAATGATAAAGCTACATCCAAACAGTTCAGTTATGTTTTTACATGAGAAATGTTCACATACAACGTTGTATGTGAGCTTTCAGATACAATGCTGTATGTGAACTTTCACATACACTGCTGTATGTGTACTTTCACATACACTGCTGTATGTGTACTTTCACATAGAACACTCTCCCACGAATGTTTCACTTGTGTTTAACATTCAAACGATGAAAAAGGTGGGGCTGATCCGGAATTGTCACCTGGGGTAAAAACCAGGATGGTTTACTCATCCAGCAGGCTAAACCCTTGAAATCAAGGACAGCTGATGTCTGATCCAGTGTGTGGGTGTGGCTCACCTAACAGATGATGTCAGAATTGTCTCGGCAAAGAATTCATTAAAAGAAGAGCAAAAAGAATTCAACAGAAAGAAACAGAGCAAAAACAGCCCCTGCATGGGGGCCCAATCTCCCTAGAGTCTAAACACCCTAGAGACCGCTGCAGGAATAGAGCCGCTTTGCGGTCATTCCTTTCCCCCAGATGGTCCATAAGGCAGTTAGTTAAGCAAGACACCATTTCCTGATTACTGATTTAATTGGTTCTCTTTCAATGTACTAAGGTCTTCCAGAAATGAAGTAATATTTCAACAAAGATTTAGCTTCTGTGACCAAAATATTTCTGACATGCATTTTAGAAAATTTTAACCTTTACGAGTAACTGCCAAGGAGTGGGCTTGGTGATTAATATGCATTTGCCTGATTCATCCCAACCTTTTTAGCTGCCAATGTATTTTCCACTGGATTTTGGACAAGAATTTGAGTAATCCAAGTTGTAGAGGTACCTTTCAATAAATAAATAAATCCAAGTTGCTGAGGTACTGTATGGTTGGGGTATATACTTAAACCTCTATCTCTATTTTGAGTGCATGTGGCCATATCAGTGAATTCAACACAAGTTCTCTCAATCTTAAGTTCTTCTAATGATGTAATTGTTTGATTTGGTTTATTCTTATTTTTTATGTAACACTTGTTGCCTTGTGCAAATAAATACAGGGTATAGATGCACTGGGTTTAGCAACCATGGACTCTGTCACTTCTGCTGCTATTTCGAGGCTGCCATTTAGTCCTTTTCCATCATCCACAATGGCAGATGAGGATATCAACAACTTGAGAACCCTGCGCCGCCTGATGCTATTGTTATCCGGGCTTCAAAGGAGTGAAAACTTAAATGATGTAAGAGCTGGACACTTCTTTGATAGTTATCTATCTGAATATTTAATTGAAACTATGAGAATAAACTTGCAAAGAAAATGAATCTGAATTTTCTAAGAAACCTCCGAACACCCCATCCCCCCAACCCACACACACAAACAAACAAACAAAGATAAAAGTTCATGGATGCACTAACTTTGTTCATGACTTGCTTAGGTCTACTTTGTTGGGACACTTGCTTAGGTAAGGCATAACTCACAAGTTGAATCCCACTTCAAACCTGGCCAAGTTTTTCATATCTTATCACTTATTGTGCCCTAATGTTTGGAAGTCCCCGGTTCTTGAGGTCAACACAATTCACTGGTGTGCCAAAATGATCACAAGATACGTTTGGGATGGTCCTGTACATCTCAGTTCTGCTTTGTGGTGGAGAAGGCTGGAAAATGGAGCGCATTTATTAAGACTTCTGTTTCCAAACCACTGTTGGCTTGAAGTACTGCCAACTGCTGTTTGCCGCCCTTTTTTCCCTTTCTTTCTTTCTTTCTTTCTTCTCCTTTTTTTTTTTTTTTTGAGATTTGCTGTTCGTCACCAATGCAAATGCGTGCCCCATGCATGTTGTATAGGTGAGTTGTCTTTCCTTGCCAGTACGGGTGACTTGCATACTGAGTTCCGGATCAAAAGAATGGGATGATTTCACCCACACAAATAGTTATTATTATTATTATTTAAGACAACAGTACCTGGGTTTGAACCCTGGATCACTCAAACAGACTACACTGTCTCCACTAGTTCATCTAACGAGAAGGAAAAGTGTCCACACACTGGGTCATCTAACAAGCGGGAAAAGTGTCCACACACTACAGTCTCCACACAAATAGTTATTAGAAGTCTTAAACTTTGAGACTTATTAGGACATAAAAAGGGATTTTCAACATAGGTCAGGGGTATTAGGGAATTTTCAGAAGTGTGCCTGCTTATTAATGGATGGCTCAGATTTTGCCTGCTCCGCACAACAAGGGGTACAGATTTGCGCACATGACATCTCTGCCCTTTTCTTTCTTTGTTTTTTCATACATGTAGCCTAGACTGACCTCTCCTATGTCTAGCCGGCACATGCCACCATACCCACCAGTATCCTGTATTTCTCTCATCAAATTCAAGCACGTCAGTCACTTATCCACCATTAAAATATTGTTGGACCTTTCAATCCTTATTAGGTTTCCTAAACTGCTGACAACTGAAGAGTTCACCGTTTGACTGTTGGATGAATAGTCAGAACATCGTGATTTCCATTGGACTCAAAATATGGTCCTTTTTTTTCTTTCATTCTTTTCTTCTTCTTCTTCATCTTATATATATATATATATATATATATATATATTATATATATATATATATATATATATATATATATATATATATATATATATTGCCCCCTTTTTCCTTCTACCGGTGAAGTGTGGGCCTTTACTGTGTACTTCTGCAATTAAATACATTAGTTTTTTTTTTTTTTTTTTTTTTTTCTGCAGGGAGGGAAAGATGTTATCAGGGTGGATGAGAATCAGAAAACAGGCTTGGAGGAGGCATTACTTGTTCTTTATCAATTGCCATCCGCTCAAGATTTTCTGCCCATTCTTTCCGTAATTCCTGAGGTAGGTAGTCAAATACATACATAAAAAAATTTAGCCATCACTTATCCCCAGTTATAAATTAGTTGGTCGGGATGCATCTGGAGTTGCCATAAATCGGCAGTTAATATGGAGAATTGTTCACAAACAACGTTGTATGTGAACTTCCATATGCATCACCTTCTTTTCTGCAAACATGTCACCTATGTAGAACATCCAAGCCATGCAAAGGTAGGCGGTATAGGGGCAAAAATCAGTCGAATAGCTTCCAACTTCATGGGGCAGTACATACTAATGTTACTGATCGTGGAGATGCTCGTGGTCTGTTTTTTCTTAGGATTGGCCAACATATGTATTATATAATATGCCCATCCTATGATCCATTAAATGAATTATTTAGATTCCTTGATCAATCTAAATTTTCTAACATCAGCCGACCATTTTATGGACCCCTAGGCTAAAGCCCTGTATGTTGTACATATACCAATATATGCCATCTTATGGGGAACTGATGTCACTTCCTTGGCATGCCTTATCACTGCTTAATTGCAATTTGTAAATTTGGTAGCTAAGCAGTCATATGTGCATAACAATAAACACTGTAAAATCATGGTTTAGGATAGGTAGGCCAAACAGTCAAATTGATCTTAAAAGCAAAATGCAAACTTTGCTAATTAAGATGTGAATTTTCAATTACAAAAAACTAACGATTATGAAAAACATTCCTATCCAAATGGAGCCTTGCACATGGGACACTGTGGCAGGAAAGTGAACAATGTTGTATGTAAACATTATCATCAATAGGCATGCTAGTGGCCTTCAAAGGCTGCTGCAAACAGACCTAGTATTTCTTTTAAAGATGCCATGTGGAGAGGGTACTAGACCTCTTATGTGCAAGTTATTCCACGACGGTAATGGTGGTAGTAACAGCCACCACCATTACTGTTACAGCTGTTATGGGCCTTTTTTTTCTTTTTCTTTGAAGAAAACCTGTAACACTGTTACAGGGCCGTTATAACCCCATAACATGTAACAGTTGCCACCTTTACCGTTACACAATGGTCATTATGGCCTTGTAACAGCTGTTACAGCACACCATGCTTATGTGACATAGAAACCTTGCTACAAGGGGGTGTTTCTCAGCCACAGACTGAAGCAATATAAATTGGCATTTCTGTTAAAGATGCCACGTGGAGAGGGTACTAGACCGCTTGTGTGACATTGAAAGCTTGCTGCAAGTGGGTGGTGCTCAGGGACAGATATTGTCTCTTTGTGGCAGTACAAATTGGTGTCATCCGATTTTATACAGCTGTTTGATGCATGTTCTGGTTGCTAGGGCATGGGTGATAATCATCGACTGTTAATGTCCCCATGAGGTACAGCTGCTAGGGCCCCACCACAGGATGGTTGTGGTAGGTGTAGTTACTGGTTGTGAGAATTATGGCTTCCTGTGTAGCAACAGGCGCTGTTTTGCTGCTGCCAAGGCTTCTAGACATGTGGGATGGTTTGGTGATCTAGACCTTCAATCTGGCATGACCGACAGTGATAGGGAGTGTCCCAGTTCTGGGCGATTTTGGGGCACCCCATCCTCACAATCACATTGGATTTACCTAACCATGCCCATGTTCAAGTTCCTGCTCAGCAGCAAACTACACATTTTGGTGCCGAGCAGGATCCCATAAATTCTGCATTAATCAGTTGGAAACTGCAACAGGTTAATATCGGACCATGAATGACTCTTTGACAGTTGAGAAGTGCAGTTACTGCAGATCGAACGCACTTCATCTGCAGGGCACACCATGTAGTCATCACGCAATTTCTTCAACTGTGTAGTTTGTAGGACCTGCAGCTGCACATGATTACTTATTTCCAAGGCCGCTTTGGAGAATTTTCATGATCAATCTTATTCCATATATGTCATAGCTACTTATCTTGTTGCCAAGCTTACACATGCTACAATATCTTGCAGCTTCCACCCGAATCTCAGCAGCAATTGCTTCTGTTGCCGGCTGATTTGGCTGGAAGGCTAGTGTCTCGTGCAGTTGCAAGAACGATTCGGAGGGTTGTTATCTAAGCATTTCAATAGCCCATACATTGTTACATCAAACTCCAGAGAAGTGCTGTCGTGTAAATATCATTAAGAGACCCATTGAAAGCCTTCCGCATGCTAGCCATGGTGGATCAAATTTCAAAGCTAAATTCTGGTAGAACTATGAAGGATTGGGCAATGTGCTGGGACAGATGGCTTATTGTTTGGCAAATTTCCTTGCCACTAATTCAAATACCGATGATTCAATTGATTTTAAGTTTGGAAACAGATTATCTAATTGAGATAGGTAGCTTGCTTGCCTAATTTGTGAGACCCATGGGCTGTTTTCTTCTTATTAAGAAGGAAATGAAGAAGTGGTATCGGTAGATAATATTGCTATATGCCTGTTGTGTATGTTTAGGAGCTGGACAGAGATCAAACAAGCGAAGTGGATGGTTTTGTCCAATCAGTTTTGACTCAAGATCCAGCCAGTTTGGATCGTTGAAACATGACACTATTATCTAACAAGTGCCCCTTCGAAGTACCGTGCATAAAATGCACTGGGACAAGCATCTTTAAACCGTCCATTCTCTTTGCATCACGTGCAACCCACTCGATTGGACTTGATGAACAGGCTACGCCAGTCATCATTGGCTAGGGCATGGCCTCGAGAATGGGCCTGGCCCTCAGGTAAAGGGTAGGAGCCCAAGCTCTTGCCCTAGGAGGTGACACTTGGGTTGGTGACGGCCCCAAGAGAAATCTCAAAAATAGTATAAAAAAAAGTTCTAGCCTCCTAACTAATTTTAAGGGTCCGCTTTGATTTCATCTTAGTGGGTGGCCGGTCAAATGGGTAGGATTTCGACTGAATGTTCCAGATCATTAAGCACGTGCATGATTGTGGACTGGAGATGGGGCTCAACCTATCTGACAGGCAGGATTATCCTACTGCCCAATCAATCTCCTTTAGAACAGTCAACAAGGCCAAAAAAATCAATCGCCTAAGGTAGGTTATGCTACTTCCCAATCAATCACATAACCTTGGAATAGCCACAATTTTGTAATGTCTTGTCCAAGAGGTGGACCATTTATTGAACAGTCCAGATAGATGAATACAGTGGGTGAACTTAGCATATTTCATTCTCGTGAAGGACTTGAGGAAGATCCTGGAAACCTTGTAGTAAACTGCCAGTTCAGGGCAGTAGTGGCTCTTCACAGTTCACTCTATTGTGAATTGTCCTGTGCGGCCCATAACCATTTAACTAAAGGACTGTTAGAGGGCCAGCTTGAGCTCACGTTATCACCCATTCATTTGTAGGCCACCAACAGTTTCCCGAGATGAGTAGAGAAGAATAGAAGCCGTGGAGAGATTGGATCTGCACCAATTCACGCAAGGGAGTCAGGGACAGCCAATGGAGGACCTCTGCATACGATTTTAGCAAGGCTTCTGATTTGGACCACTTGGTAAAAAAAATTCACATAAGTTGGGTATATTTAAATTAGTAAATGATAAAATGTTTTTGTCTTTCTTTCTTTTCTTAGGAAGCATTGAAGCAGCACCATTGAATCTTGAGGTGATTTGAGAGAGGGACCGACTTCCATTGCACATCACGCCCCCACCATCATACACAAAAAAAAGAGCATACCACACGAGAATGGCAACGTATGGAAACATGTGCTTCCAGAACTAACATATGGACTGTATCTTTCCTAGCATCAGTACATAAAGTTGGGGTCCCTCACGCCCAACTAGTAGCCGCGTTGGCAGTGTACCAGTACTCCGTTGTGTAGGGCAATGCAGAGAGTTAGGTCGTACAATCAATGTGGGTGGTTAGGCAATTAGCCTATGGCCCCTTTTCATGGGGGAACTGACTGGATACGTAAGTTTTGAATCCAGCTTTGCCTAACAAGTAAAATAATTTGAAGGGGTTTTTTTTGGCTCTCTGGAATTTAGAACCCAAGGAATTTGTCTCCAGAACCTTATGAAAGATATTTTGCTTGTCATGTTTGAGTAGGGAATGTAATTATGTGGAATCAAGAAAATGATTCAAGAACTAGGAAAGAATTGGTAGGAATTCCAGACAAGTGTAAAATAAAAATAATTCCAAAAAAGTGACTGTTGGGACAGAATCCATTTGCTTGGAATTTGCAAGCTGACTCTGGCCAGGAATTAAAAAATGGCACAAAAGCTGAAATTAGTTTCCATCTGAAGACTGTTTCTGAGCTTTGCAAGGGTACAAGATGCAGGAACTTAACCCTAGATTCCGTTTCCAGATGGATGCTTTTTTTCTAGGGGAACCAAACGACCCCTAGAAGATTTTTTTCAACTTCCTTTTTCACTGTCAGCAACAGCAACAAGCAAAATCAAATAGATTACTTACTGCCGTCATTCAGTGACTAAATGATCAAGAGTAACTGTAGAAATGCAGATGAAAGCATACCCAAATTAATTGCATTTTGTTCTGCTAAATTCCTTCATATATACAGAAGCCACACCAGGAAAAGACACATAAATTTGGAACAAATAGTACTTGAATTAATAGAATAAGCAGAAAATAAAAATTACATGCAATGGAAACACACCAGGGACTCGTATTCGAGTGTATTTCTGGAGCTAGAGGCATCTTCCATAGGACCCAGTGTCATTTAGAAAGTTCTCAATCTGCACAAGTGCCTACAATGGGGGAAAGAAGTCGGTCTGAATTCCAAAAGACAATTTGTATCTGTATCCAAATCAGAGATTTGCTAAGCGCACGTGTACAAAAGCTCGTGTACACACCACAGTTTGCAAAAACAAATGAATTGTTCTGAGAAACTTGGCTGAGGTTTTCTAACCCATACACCTGTTTCCAATATTGGGGCACACATACTAATTGGACGAGATTTTATTTCTAGGAAAACATGTACAAGGTGGGACCAACACAATGGATGGATTAGATCTTGCACATATGTGCCAGGCGGACACACGTAACACGTAGACAAGTTTTATTGCACATGTCTACACTTAGCAAAGCTCTCCAAATCAATACGATATAATGGAGAACAAAGAGTAGAATTTCGCAGAAAAAAAAGCAGGAAAAACACAGATGGTAGGGGTGTTCGGGCAACACACAGTTACCTCAATTGCAATAGCAGTTGGTGTGAGAATGGATGCATCCCCATGGCCCTGTTTGTCTGCAATATCTGCACATTAATTACATTGACTTGTTTAGCTTCCACCGCAGAACATTCAGTGATGTAATATAGAACAGAACCCATACCCATTAGCATCACCACATGCAGCCACCCAAGTTAACTGGCACATTAATGGATCATCCAAGCCATAAAGTTGATGAGCCATGCATTTGGGAAAACAAAAGGACAATTGACAAATGTCCACATTCAACAGTAGACTGGTAGCCATCCTGAAGAGTTGACCTGACCAGGTTTCCTCAACAGTTGGGCCCACCTAATACATGGCTAAAACGTCCCACATGTCTTGGCTACATTCTATTGCACGAAGAACTGTCAGGGATTCAAGGATTACAACTGAGAGAACTGGCAAATACTCAAATAAACTCTTAATTTTTAGAATTTTTCTCCCCTTCTTACTAGTGCGCAGAGTATAACAGCACAAACTACAGCCCTTGAAAATTGACTTGTGTGCAGAGAAACTGATTGTAGACTGAAGGATGCAAATGTTACAAACCAAAATCTAAGAACAGAGAGGTAATCTTAAACAGCCTAACTCCATGTGCAAGTAAAACTAGCATTGCAAAAAATGAAAAGAAAAAGGTATCAAAATTCACCAAAAACAACAGCATCACCCTAATTTCTTTCACTTTTGTTCAAGAAAACATACATTGGAGGGAAACTCTGGAGTGTGCATTGGCATACATGTCACCCCTTTCTTCAGAAAGTGTACTAAGCCGCATGAAAGCCTGCAGAAAATTTGATTGAAAAAATCAATTGAAGCAACTTGGTCACGCCATGCATCTATAGTCACCAGCAAAACATATTCTTCGATTTACTGTATAAAATATAATCATCAATTCCAATATATCATTTTCAAATAAGCAGTTAGTGCAGACGATGAATTTTACTTTTCCAGACCCAACAGCATCCAGATTTGGTTCACCTTAGGTAAACTACATATAAAATAAAAACAAAACAAACAAGGATACATTGTATGCAGAATGGCAAGATAAAAAGTCACCTTTGTGTAAGGATCACCCGATTCTTGGTGCAAAAGAGGACGGGAATCAGTCCCTACAGCTGCAATCCGCCTTGCCAAAGCTTCCAAAGGCACGTCTAACCAGATGGTAATACCCTGCTTCATAAACCTCCTGATATAAAAAAATGACATTGTGCTTGTTAGTGTCTCTGGAAATATGATGTGAGGCTGGAAATGTTAGGAAAGACTGTCAAGAACTCCGACAGAATGTTTGTTCCAATACCAGTTGATTGGGCGAATCACAGCACCACCTCCAGTTGCTACGACTAGTCGGTGCATTAAAGACAAGTCCCGTAATACCTTACTCTAAAAGATACAAAAATTCTTAAGCATGAATATCATACAGTGGCAAAAAAGCAACCAAATGTATCAAACTTAGGGTGTGTGAGTTCTTATAATGTGCCAGGACAAGAATGGTTAATGTGTATTGGGAGGAAATGGTGGCCATTGATTCTTGAATGCACCCATTTGATCTTCTTTTTTTAACGTGCACCCATTTTATCATTTTCTTTGAAAGGACAAAGCAAGCATGGATGTCACTAAGATGCTTCTTAGGGCCTCATAACTGGATCATATTAGACACATGATGAGATGTTCAGACACATTTCGTAACAGTGCCAATAGGTGTTTGGAATCAACCACCAAAGAGGCTCATATTGACACCATTACATTTACACATGCCAAAACGGTCTCACCAAATATTGGCCACCAACCATTACATTTACACCATGAAGGGCAAGCAAGCACTATTGGGTCACGGAGGGGAGCTGCCCAGCAAACCAACAAAGACATGAAAGCTCATGTTCAAGCAGTTGGCTGCAGAAGATGGCAGGACAATCACTGATGCATGATTACTAACACGACTCACATGCTAACATGACCACGCCCCACGCTGCACCAAAGCACATCTACTGTGCATTAACGACAAAGGGGAATTTGTGGATGCTTGATGTCTAGATTATGCAGTGAGACGAGACTGCTAAGCACGAATGTCTCAAAGAGCCAGATATATTGATTTCATAAATTAAACTGAAAGATCAAGAGAAAAGAATGAGCTGAGAGCTCTCAGGCTACACATAGATTGAATCTTGGAAAGAACCCCACATGGGAAAAATCAAACTTCTGCAAGTCCATGTCTAAAAGATTCAGCAGCAAATAATTGAAACACTTGCATGCTAGAAGTACCTCGTTATCTCTAAAAAAAGCCTCACTATGCTCTTTAAAAATCTGAGCCACAGAAGCTCCACCAACAGCCTGCTCCACCAGTTTGTCGCTGAAAAAGAGACAAGCACTACCAGTAATCACCACCCAGAATCTAAAAAACAGAGAGTTTAATTGGCAAGGTCCCCACCAACCAAAAAGATTATCAATAGGGGAAGAGAAAAAAAGAAAAAAAAAGAGGGGGTATTTTGTGCCATTACCACTACCAAGGTACAAACCTATCGAAAAAAGAATAACCAAGTACTTCAGATAAAATCTTCCCCACTGTAGTTTTCCCAGAGCCCATCATTCCTACATTTCATATTCTGTAGAGTTTCACAATTTTGAAAAAACCAATATATTCCTGTTTAATATTTCTAACGTCACCGTTGAATAAATCCCCGTTGTTTGACGCACTGATGCAGTAGGAAACATATTCAGATGAGAACTAACCAACAAGATATATGCACCGTCCGTTCACGTATGGAGCGACCTCTTGTGACTTCTTCTGCAATTATATAAAAATCCTATGGGATGGATGACGCAAAACAGCCAATATGAATTGATGATTCAAGTAAGAGGAATTGTATATCATGTGCTGGAAGATCATGGTACATTTATGCATGCACATCCACTGTATGGTGGTATACATGCAAGTTGATACAGAACACTCGATTTATAAACCCCAATGTGGATGGGGCATGGCCCAAGAATTGTACTGATTAGACAATTCTAACCATGCAATCGTGCATGTTAAATTTGAACTTTTCATCAGTTTTTTGAGCTGTTGATTGGATGGTCATGGATCAGATAGCTAGGATCATTCAATCAGTGTGATTTTTGCACCTCGCTTCTAGCATAGCGATCTGGGTCAATACACGTATGCCGTCAGTGTACAGTGGATGTGCACGGGAATGAGATGACATACTTTGGCAGATTTTGTCAAGGTAAAACTTTCAAGATCTGACTCTTGATTACATAGCATCAAAATCCAATCATCCCAGATATCATTCTGTACCTTTAGAATCAAAG
Source organism: Magnolia officinalis (assembly GCA_021015155.1). Classification (NCBI taxonomy): domain Eukaryota; kingdom Viridiplantae; phylum Streptophyta; class Magnoliopsida; order Magnoliales; family Magnoliaceae; genus Magnolia; species Magnolia officinalis. Next base: position 3,022,416 of record JAJHSJ010000006.1, on the reverse strand, counting down.
CTTCATCAACAGTAGCATGAGAGTTCTCTGAGTCCAATGCTGAAGCTACAAAAACAACAATTTGAACAAAACTCAATATCAATAACAAACAAAAGATGATGTACGGATTTAGGAATTATAGGATCCCTGACTCGAGACTTTCCACAGTATACTCAAAGTGACAGTTTTGACAAGTGGGGGTCATGGTTCAGTATAATCCAATCCATTGGTCTATGGCAACCTACCATCGATGGATCATGCCCAAAAATTTCCCCAGATTGAAAGATCCTTGCCCACCAGCAGGGGCGGCTCAACATTTTTGGGGGCCTTAGGCAAGTCATAAAAATGAGGCTTAGAATTTAATTTTTGAGAAGTTAATTAGCGATAAAGTAGGTAGTTGTGGTCCTAAGTTTTAGGAGAAGAATTTATTGGGAATGATGCTATTATTTTGAAAAGAGACTATAGAGACTGTTATTATTGATAGTGCTAGTTTCTAGGATTTGTTTTTATTTTCAATTTTAAATTTGTAAACTAATTTTTAGATGTTCCTATTTTGTAGGCCTTTCAATAAGTTTTATTTCAACAAATTTAGGCTTTTTTTCTTCTTCTTAATTTTAATTTTGGGACCTTCATAATTAAGAAATTTTAATTTTGCTATAATATAGGGCCTTCATAATTAGGGGGGAAACGGATTGCGTACTGAGTAACTCAGTACAATTAGCGTACTGAGTAAACTGTGTGGGTCCCACAGTCATTCATGCATTTTATCCACTCCGTCCATACATTTTAGCAGATTAGCGTAGGTCATTAGCCCAAAAATGAAGCATATCCAAAGGTCAAATAGACCACACCACCCGAAAAAGTGTGAATTGAACATCTACCATTGAAAATTTCATGGGGGCCATAGAAGTTTTAGATCAATCTGATTTTATTTTTTTTCACTTCATCCATGTCTTTGTGATATTATGAAAAGGTTGGATGACAAATAATATTACTGTGGTCCATAGAAAGGCTTCAACGGTGGAAATCATTATTTCCACAGTTTCCTGCGGTATGGTCCACTTGAGCTTTAGATATACCTCAAATTTGGGCTCAACCACTAAAATGATCTGAAAAAATGGATGGATGGAGTGGATAAGACAAATACATTCACAGTGGGCCCAACTAAGTTTACTCAGTACCGGAACAACGTACTTAGCAATCCGATTTCAATCAGGGGACCGTAGGCGATTGCCTCACCTGCCTACCCCTTTGAGCCGCCCCTGCCCACCAGTCTCGGGCCTTTTTCAGTTGAAGATAGACCTTTGTTGTATTTCCCTTCCTAACCACCCATTTGTATTCCAAAAACTGAAAGGTCGGGATTATCCAATCAAGAAGGTTTCATGGCATAGTCCATCAGTGCTGGGGCTCAACAGATCAATGGTCTGCACCCCACTTGTTGGAACTGAAACCCTAGTATATTGTGCAAATCCTTCGTTGGAGAATCCTAAAACTCCCTGTAGAAATCACAATGGAATTTCAGCATGATTTCTAGATTTCTTGCCAATTGATTCAGATGAAATATACAGTGATCCACCCAACTGACAGCATTTTCCCTTGGGCCTGCATTTTGTATAGGTGGGGCCACTTTTCAGTGGCCAATCATCTGGTGGACCCCACATGCGACAACTCTGAGAAGCAATGAAACCAATGGACAATCTCAACCAGGTCTGAATTTTGGCATGTAGATGGACGGTTAAAAATAAAATAATCCAAATGATCCATGTGCCCATCCATTGGATGGCCGCCTGCTCCAGCTTGCACAATGGTAGTAATTGTTGGTCCCCCACCCCTTCCATGATGGGCCCACCAGATGGCAATCCCGGTCACTACAAGGAGGGCCCAACTTGAACTGGATGCTGGAGAAAATGAAAATTGCGGTGAACTTGAGCCAAGAACTCTACAATGCCCTCATGAATCATGATTGAAATAGCAAAATGCAATCAAAGCAAAGGAATCAAATTAATGCATCATGATATCGATTAAAGGAAAAAGGCATTTATGGTTTAGCCTAATAATGGAACAGGCCGGCCCATCCTTCCACAATCTAAACTGTCCCTCTTGTGAACGCCATCATGCGATGGACCATGAGCCAATATCTCCACTACCAGATGATCGCATCCATCCGGTAGGTAGACTGCAGATGGATAGCTACAACCAACGGCCTACATTTAACAAGCGCCTGATCGGATTTTGAGGCTAACCCAATGGGGAAGAGATTTGGGGTATCTTCCATTCCTAACAGGGCCCACCACGTGAACAGTATGGATTGCCAAATGGTGGGACCCATATGCAGTAAAAGAGGTATCGAAATAAACCTCCAATACCAAAACTACCCATAAATTGAAGATTCACAGCTATAAAATCTGCAAATATACTTAAAAAACAAATAATGAAACGCTCAGTTCTCATACCTGATGAATTTTTGTAAGAACAAGATATCTCCAGGCGCGCCACATGTCTAGACCTAATCGAACCGCAGCTTGGCCTCGAATCCCGCAAATTAAGCTTCTGAAGAGTCCTTCCTTCTGCATGCATTCGAGAAAACCGCAGGGAACTGTGCGAACTCCGCCCAGCCTTCTCGAAGCCGATCAACGTACAGGATTGCGTGCTCAGAGCCATCGCAGACTCCATTCTCGAAGAAAACCCTCAAAACCGCGTCGTTTCACCCGCGAAAAAATGCAAACTCGAAGGAATCTCGGCCGCTGTTGCAGATCGAAAGATCCGGCATGATCGTGGTTTCACTGCTGCGATTCGCTGAAACAGAGGATTTTATAAGCGAATGAATCAAAGCTTGAAACCCTAAAATGGAAGGACAGTTTCAAAGAGAAGAAAAAAAAAAAGGAATGACCGAGTATTTATACGCAACCGAGGGCCGGAATGGGAGCTTGATGGGGTGCACAGGCTAAGGGAAACCATGGGCGCAGGATAACTAGAGCGGCTGAGAGGAAGAAGAGCGGGTGTTTTTGTAAATATTTATAAGCGCGAACGATGTCCTGACGTGGAATTGAAAGAGAGTCGAGCGGAGTTCGTTTTTCCTCGGTCGCGACGTAGCAATCCTCGCGTATCGCTTCCCAATTGGGCCTACATGATGAGTGGTCCGATGATCGGAACCTTTCACATTTCGAAATATATGCTATAAGGTCCAACATAATAAAATCACACTGAATGGATGATTTGGACAATAAATCTCTGTGGATGAACTTAAAACGTTAAAAAGAAAATGTTCGATAGATCACATTCAACTCGAAGAATCAACCATCAACGAACATGATTATGTGGCATTAGCTAATATGGATGGTTCGGATCATAGGAACATCTTTCCACATAGGTGATGACAAGCGCTGGATTCTGAATCGCCACCGAGATCAAACGAACACGAGCCGATCAGCGTTAGCGCGCTGCGAAATAGAAGGGCTTTACCGGTAGAAAATACTGAGAGAATATGCTGGAATACTTTGAATTGCCTATAATGCCCCTAAACATTGTCATAATACGTGTAAGCATGTGAAATATTGTCACGACAACGGGCCATTTCCTTCTCCCCATCTTCGGTCGCAACAGGACTAATGCCCGGATCTAGAATCTTCATCGGCACGTGGGAGATGAGCAGACAGAAATCGAAGTACGAGGACGAGGGATGGAGAGGTCTGCTCCGATCAGACGCGGCGGGACAGGAATTCCATTTTCCTTCAACGCGCGCGAGGTGGGTGGGATCCCTTACGGTAGCGCCCACCCTGACCGAGGGGCCCACCTTGATGTATTTTCCTTATATCTACGTCGTTCTTCCGTTCTGAAAACTCATTTTAGGGTATGATCCAAAAAATGAAGCAGATACAGATCTCGCGTGAGCCATGATACAGGAAACAATAACAATCAATCATTAAAATCTCCTAAGGGCAACAAAATTTTTGGATCAAGCTAATATTTGTGTGGTCTCTTCATCTAGGTCTTTGTGACCTTTTACCCTGAAGTTTTTATTAGTGGGGATTCAATCACTTCTGGTTTCTATGGTAAGGTAAACATGAGATTTGAATCTGCTTATTTTTTAGTTCATGCCTTAAAATGAACTGTAAAAAAATCGTTGGATAGTGTGGATGTAAGGCACGTAAATCACAGTGCCGCACAGCTAGAGATCCACCGACTTCGGTGGATCCGTGATCCACCTAAAACCGCACCCGCCTTCAAGACAGACGATCTGCACTCCACATAAGCAAGTTTCACCACACCCGCTTTGAAAAATCAAACAGGGTAATAGTTGGGATGCATCCAGCTTGCTAACCTAGCCACTAGCAAATATGTGAGGTGGCAATGGGCTGGCTTCAGGACAGACCTTGGCACCACAAGGCCTGAGTCAGACCCTACCCAAAACCCTAAAAATTTAGCTAGTCAGGGCCCTCAACTGCTGGGGCAGCCTGAAAATTGAATATTATAACTCCATATTTTGATCTTGCAGGCTGCACATGTACAAGAAATAGACATTTAGTTGGTATTTCGATCTTAAATTACTTGAGCTATTTATGTCTTAAGTAACTTATTTTGGTTTTTACTTATTAAGCTGAAGTGATTAAGTAACTTTAAGCATGGAAGTTACTTATAATTGATTTTAGACCTAACTTTTTTATCTTAAATAGACTACTTATTAACTGTTGTTAGTAGAAAAAGTAATTTATTTACTTGTATCCAAACAGGCTCCTAGGTAAATGGAAACCAATATTGCATGTGTTGCATGCTTCATGATTTAAACTGTGCCAGTGAAGCGGAAACATGCATACATTAACTCTAGGCCAAGTTAGGTTAAGTGACCTAAGCCAAAGCCCCCCCTAAAAATTGATCAATTGTGCATGCTAGGTTTAAGCCAATCACACAGCTGAGCAAAAAGACCCAGCTCTTGCTATGTTTTTATAACAATAATAAATTAAAAAAATAAGTTATTTTAATAAATAAATAAATATATTAATTATTTAATTTTTTTTAATTAAAAGTGTTTATAGCCTACCGATAAGAAAATGGATTTTTACTTCTACAACCAGGGTTCAACAGTTTGAAATTGTTGGATGACTTTATTTTGTCTAAAAAGATCAAAAATAACTATCATAAGATCAAAAGGTCATGTCGTTTCTTGAAAGAATGTATTTATTCAGAATTTTTTTAAAGCATGTTGGTGTCAAAGTTAGAGATATGTTCAATACTTTAAATCTAATAGGTTTGGCTAAATTAACCATTCAAGTCAAGCCTTGAATCCCAAAAACTTTACTGTCGCAATATCTTTTTCCTCTATTTTTCTTGTGTTACGGATTGTTATTCTTCTAACAAATCCTTCTGATGGCCTTGCCACCCCTGTCGGCATTGTATGAGTTCGCTCCCGCCATCAAGATGACTGCATGCAAAATCAGATAAGCCTATAATCAGATGGGCCACTCCATAGAAATAATGCATGGCCCGAAAATACTTGGAAATGGTCCACATTCCATTTACACACGTGGCCCGCCCAGGTGAGCATGTACTCCTGATTTTTCGTATGCATTGCCTTCACAATAAGATCCAGGCATTGATCATTGCGATTGGGGCCTATGATTCAGTCATCTAGAGCACCCGATTGTTGGGCCCCAAAGTTCACCATTCCCAAAACGATCACAGGCTGGAAGATAGTAGCCAGCGGCCTCGGGCCTTTTCTTAAATTGACGGTGCCTAGTTGCTTCAGTCTCATCTTGGCCATGTATTTTCAGGACATATTAATGGCTTGGATCGTCCCACTGGAGACATTTTAGGGGGCCAACGGATAGATGATCAGCAGACCAATGGTCTGGATAACTGAATCATGGCCCCTCTTGCATATGACAAATACCAAGTATGGCGTGCATATCCTTAGGTGGAGAATCCTATAATTCCTCGAAAAAGGAAAAAAAACTCAGGGCGTGACCCAACACTCCAATGGTGAGAACCGTTCATCTATGGGCTAATGCGACGGGGCCACAACTCAGAAATACTAGCCATTATCTAGTCCATGACTCACACGCCGATGGTGAAATCTTAACATCAGCAACAGATCGTGTCCATCAGGAAAAGATCCCAATGGTCGGCCGATATTTTCCAGTCCATGTGACACTTTGGGCTGAGACTAATATTTGGAGGAACTCGTCAGATGAACGGTGTGGATCTTAAATCAATTCATTATGGTAACTGTTGAACCAGCTATTGAAGAATGCTCGATTAAGAATACCCACCGTTTGTTCTTATTTTTCTGTTTGTATAAATGTGACCCGCATTTAGATGATCCAGACCATTGATAAGATGGGTCCCTCCATTTCTGGCCATTGAACTATGTGTTACAGACATTTAAAGAAAACCGAGAAGGGAAAACGCCAAGAATTCAGTTAGCAGCCAGAAACCAGAGAAAAATAGGTTTTATTAAAAGAGCCGATTGTCATTTTGCCCAACATAAAGGATAGATTCAGGTAAACAGCAGAAAACGCAGCGTATTTTATTAAAAGGTCTCAAGGCTGGACGCGGATTGCGTTCTACCCCCCTTCCCGTCTCTAGTCACGAACGGTCAGTTATGTGGGCGGGCTCACCTTGATGTATCTGTTTATCTACCCCGTTCATCCCTTCTGTCAGATCATTTTAAGGTACGTACACAAAAATGAGTTAGATCCAAAGCTCAAGCGGATCAAATCAAAGATGACTGTTGCATCGCGACTTACATTTAATGCTTTGTGCATTTAATGTAACTAAGCTTATTACATGGTGTGGTCCACTTGAGCGTCTGATCTAAATCATTTTTGTGCAAATACCTAAAATGATGTAAGAAACTGGATGTACGGTGTTGATAGAAGGATACATCAATGTGGGCCTGTCCACGGAACTGCCCGTTCGTTGCTAGAGACGGGCGGGAGTAGGAGGCAATCCGCGTCCCTCAAGGCTAACCGGTTGTACCCTGATTCACGGTCCACACAGCAGGGAACTTCCAAGATCTCATATCCGTGAGAAATCCAACCCTTTCAATAGACTGTCCACACCATAAGGATCGTATTTCCAAAACGCAAATCTACCCACTCATCAAGCGGGCACGTTTAGAAAACAACATCTAGCCATTTAGAAACAACAAAATACAAGTGAGGTCCACTCGATAAGAATTTGCGAATGATTTTATCATATAATGATTCTCATGATGTATAAAACCTATTGAACGGGTTGGATTTTGCACGTACTGGAGGTTATGTGTTGGTGAACGGTACTTTTGATTTAACCGGTTGGACTTGATACTGCTCGTCGTTGGCTGTTGAGTGAGATACCGATCATCCATGACGAGGATGGGAGAAACTTTGATACACGGAGACGATATAGGCACCCATACACGAGCACACAGCCATCGTATAGATATCATATTCTTACCCCAATCCAAACTGTTCATATTGTTTGGCCTTCTTTAAATGGGTCCTCTCCTGATAATCACAAGGGGATCGTTACAACCATCTAAATGGCGGCCAAGATGGACCGATTAAAATTAAAAGTAATTAACTGTCCAAATTCAACAAAAAAATATATATGAATGAATAAGGATAGGCTTTGAACTTCTAATGAATCAGATTCCATGTCCCTTTGGAACCGTGTAATTGGCAGTTTGCGTGATCACAGATTATCGTAGTCTTCCAGTGCATCAAATGACTATGCTAAAGGTGGTAGGTAGCCGGCGGACTGATCTCAAGTTCCCAACTACCACCGATGAGGGGTTTGGTAGGGATGTGACACGTTCAGGATCAGGTGGGAACTGCTCGGAGCTAACGGGCTCGGCTCGGCTCGGCTTTCTTCCGCCGCTCTTCAGAGCTAAGTTGCAGCAACTGATCCGTGACAGGCCCCGTCCTGGATGGATTTATACATTGACGGGATTATCCTGACCGTCTTTTTAAGAGTGCATTTGATGGCCAACACTTGAAAGTTTAGATCGTCAATTTGTAGTTCCGTCTACATTGGACAACAGTTTCGACGGTGTCCATGATTTTGCGCATGGCTTTTACAACGCCTTGTGGTAGTTGGGCAGAGTTTCCAGCAGAACTCTTTTCAAGTAGCCCCGCAAGAACAACAACAAAATGTGGGGCCCACCATGATGTATCCGTCACATTGAATCTGTCCATCATTGGTCCACGTAAGACAAAAAATCCGGCGGATCCAGACCCAAAGCAAAGCACACGGAAACGGTTGAGAAAGATACGCCCCCCCTTCGAAACCTTCTTCATGGCCACGTAAGTATAGGATCACCTTACTATTGAGTTTGATGGTTCCTAAATTGTCAATGTAAAAATTTGGTGCATCCTCACCGCGCTGTTGATCTTCCGAGCACCTACAAAGAGAGCCCAGTTTCGGCCCGAACTTAGTTTCGGGCCAAAGAAAATGGCCCGTCCCGACCCGAACTCAGTTCCAGGTCGGGCCGAGTCGAGCGAGCTAACTGGGCTAGCCCAGTTCATGTACAGCCCTAGTTACTCCCTTGGCCATTGACAACCTAAAATAGAAGGCAACTCCCTTGAAATCCTAAACAGGTTGGGCTGACGGGATCATAAACACAGGTTTAGATTTTAGGCCCCACCAGGCCCTTTGAGCCTAGCATGACATAACTCGCCTAAGCGTGGTCAAGTCCAAAAGTCTAGCAGGCCAGCCGGCCATTGACAACCTGAAATAGAAGGCAACTCCCACGTAGTTATAAAGGATTGTGAGGTCCTGCTTAAGGGCCATTTGAACACACTTTCCTCATAGGAGGATTTCCAACAAAGGGGATTTCAAGCCTGCATTTTTGGTCGACTCAGCCCCAAAAGCCTCTTTGGAGGGTGCATCCAAACAAGACCTAAATCTTGGCTGTTGGAAGGCGAATAAGGCATCTGGAGAGGAGGGGCAACAAATCATAGTAGATGGGAGATTTTTCTTCTTCTCCTCCTTCAATAGGATCGGCTTCAATTCAGTCCAATAGTGCCAGTACCCAGGCTAACCAGGTTTGGGCCTAGTTCTTAAGAACCCAAGCCCAGGTCAAATCAAGCTCTAGGCTTTGATTTCGGTTTGGTACAAACGAGAGCATTTACATGGTTGGACCCACTCGATGAACGTATTAGATTGCACACACGTGTTGCTTTGACACGTGCATGACCTGTAAAAGGGCTCTCTTGCAAGTGCGTGGCTTGGGAGCTCATTTCTTTTTATCTAGGTACATTAAAATTGAGTCAGCTCATTGGGTATTTAGTTCACTGGGCATATCAAGAGTTAGATAAATTTCAAAATTCAAATACATTAATGAAAAAAGAGATATGTAAAAGAAATTGCAATCATGATATTCTTACATAATCATTTTTATAATGATAGAAAAGTCATCATTACTGTCTACATAGTTATGTCACCAAACAACTATAGAAGTAATTTTTACCCATCTATAACCATTTACTTTTGTAATTGGAAAACCCAACACCCCTTAAGAGGTTGGGTCTACCCAATTGATTTACTCCCCTGGCATAAAATGGAGTGTCTCTAGTCAATCTTTAAAACTGCATGTTTAAGTGGTCAGTTGACTTAGCATTGATCATGATTCATGCTTTTTTGGTTGTACATCTGCAAGTCAATAGCTGATGGGCGTGGTTGTTTAGTCGGTGCATTTTCTAGACAGTGGGTCATCCATGCATGGTTCATGTGGTTTATGTGTGTTGTAGAGGTTGATGGTACATAATTTGGAGTGTTCTCTTGGGTTATGATTCTTGTTTTATTTTTTTAAATTTTTGTCTTCTTTTTAATTTTTATTTTTATTTCTAATGTTGAATATTTTTTAAAGCTGGGTTTGGTTTCACCATCATCATGTGAGTTGCCCGTTTGCTTAGAGTCATCCATGATCTCTTTCTATTTTTATCACAATTGTTGGATGTAGCCTACTATTCATAAGATGGTTTCCATTGTGTGATGTGTGCTTCCTCAAATGGACACATCTTAACAAGTGTGTTGTGCCTCGTATGGCGCATCTAATTCATTGTGGCGTTTCAACTTTTTAACAGAAAATTTTTCCTCTTTATAGAATGGTTTTTCTTGAATGAGAAAAGGCATAGAAAAAAAAAAAAACTATAACCTTAGGACTGCATTTCTAAATAAATTGGATTTTCTTTGGTTTTGTTGACATTCAAAGGATGAAGTGTGGTGTAATGGTCTTGGGATTTTAATTAGAACGTGCACATTGGAAAAAGTTTGCACATTGAATGTTGTATCATGAGAATGGTGCATCGGGAGCCTCTACACTGGTTGAAAATATCCAAGGGTTGTGAATTACCTCAAAGACATCGATAACATCTGCACCTTGTCCCAATGGCAGATTAGTTTAATATTCATCATCCGATCAAGCATGGAGTTCCAATTTATTTATTATTCAATTATTTTCTACATTTGTTTACTACGAGTTTCAAAATTGAAATCCCCTTAAAAGGTTGGGATTAGATGCAAGTGTCAAAAAATGGTTGGAGTTTTCAATATGGCCCACTCCTATTGACGCAGGGGAGGATGTGAGGTCGAGCACCGTCTTCCTCAAGAGGATAACTATTCCGAATCCACGGAACTTCTCTGGACTCCTCACAGAGACTTCTCGAATCCACGAGAAAAGAGAGCAGAAAATAGAAATAAATTCTAAATAAATTCGAAATTGATTAATGAATGAATAAAAACGGGTTCACAACCCTTTAAATAAGGGTACTAAGCAATAAGAAAGAAATCAAAATCAAACTACAACTAGGACTCTTAGAATTCGCGACTTACTATAAATAGTAAACTTACTATTTATAGACGGTCGTGATGTCTACTAGTGCGCGAGGTTTTCGGCCAAAAATAGTAAGTGTCCTATTTGGCTTCACCAACCCGTTCTCCTAATTATTCTAAGCTCTTTTCACGTTGGGCGCAACTCCTAAAGCCCGACGGATGAAGAGTTATAAGCAAACTAAAACTTACTATTTATAGTAAAAACGAAATTGAAACAGGGAAACGACGTCAATTAGGGGTTTCTCGCAATTCCGAGCGTCGCAACCCTGCATAGCTGGGTTGGTTGGCTAAAGTAGCTCGTTTTACCCCAAAATCATATATTTTTCGTTGGCTAACTCATCCCGGATTGTGAGATACACCTAATTTAAGGTCTGATGGTCCAGATCACTTTTGTCGCCGACCGGGCCTTTTCTGATCCATCTTTGCCATGTAATTGTCCGCGACCTGCTCTACATCAGTCTCCTCCACTTCAAAAGAACTCGTCCTCGAGTTATTATTATGCGCTAGTTCATGATACTCAGTCAGGTCCGCGGCATTGAAAGTTCGTGAGATCGTCATACCATCTGGAAGATCAACAAACATAAGCGTTATCATTGATCTTTCGGATGATTGGTACCGGTCCAATATTTTTATTCTTCAACTTGTTGTACGTTCCGGTCGAAAATCTTTCTTTGCGCAGATGGATCATTACTTGGTCGCCCACCTCGAACACTTTCTGTCGCCGATGCTTGTCCGCTTGCTCCTTGTACTTTTCATTCGAAGCATGTAGCTTGTTCTGTACCTCCGCATGAATGCCTATAATTTTGTCTGTCATATGTTCTGCTGCAATGCTCATGCGTGGGAGCTTGGGCAGAGGGACCAAGTCTAGTGTATGGCGAGGTACTCGTCCGTAGATAACCTGGAACGGGGATTTTCCTGTCGAATGGTTCACCATGTTGTTGAATGCAAACTCCGCTTGAGACAAGGCCAAATCCCACTGCTTCGGTTTTTCTCCTGAAATACATTGAAGGAGGTTTCCTAACGTGCGATTCACAACCTCAGTTTGACCGTCAGTCTGTGAGTGGTACGCGCTGCTGAACTGAAGGCGTGTATCGAATCGAGTCCATAAAGTCCGCCAAAAGTGGCTTATGAACTTCGTGTCACGATTGGAAGTAATAGTCTTGGGAACCCCGTGTAGCCATACAATTTCTCTGAAGAATAGATTCGGCACGTGTGTTGCATCGAGAGTCTTCTTGCATGGAATAAAGTGCGCCATCTTGGAAAAATGATCTACTACCACGAACACCGAATCCATACCGCGTTGTGTTTGTGGGAGACCAAGCACAAAGTTCATAGATAAATCCTCCCAAGGGCCGTCAGGCACGGGTAACGGGGTGTAGAGGCCCGTATTATGAGATTGCCCCTTGGAAGTCTGACAAATATAACAGCGTTGGACTGCCTTTCCCACATCACGTACCAATTGCAGCCAGTAATACCGTTCTTCCACAAGAGCTCGTGTCTTATCTTGCCCAAGGTGTCCACTGAGGCCACCTCCATGTAGCTCTTGGATTATCTATTCCCTTAGCGACTTTTTGGGATACATAGTCGATTTCCATTAAAAAGGAACCCGTCTTATATATGTAAGTCACCGGGGTGACCTTCCTGACATCTAACCCATGCGTCCTTTAAGTCGTCGTCGTCGGCATATATGTCTTTGAGGCGATCGAACCCGACAACTTCATTGCTCATAGTGACTAACAAAGTTGTACGGCGACTCAGCGCATCGGCTACTTTGTTTTGTTGCCCAGACTTATACTTTAGCACGAATGTGAATTCCTGCAAAAATGAGATCCATCTAGCATGCACACGGTTAATGTTAGCTTGACTATTAATAAACTTGAGGGCTTGATGGTCCGTATAAAGTATGAATTCTCTTTGAATCAAATAATGTCGCCAGTGTCGCAGTGCCTGGACCACCGCGTACAACTCGATCTCATATGTAGACCACTTATTGCGTGCATCACTAAGTTTTTCACTGTAGAAGGCTACCGGCCTACCTTCTTGAGACAAAACTCCCCCAATCCCGACATATGAGGCATCACATTCGACTTCAAATAGTTTGTCGAAGTTGGGTAGTACAAGAACCGGGGTCGTGGATAATCTGCGCTTGATTTCGGAAAAGCTTCTGTCGGCTTCGTCAGTCCACTAAAACTGCCCTTTCTTCATGCAATCTGTGATCAGTGACACAATGGTACTGAAAATTTTCACGAACTGACGATAGAATGTCGCTAGTCCATGGAAACTTCGCACTTCGTGAATATTTTTTAGAACCCGCCATTCTCTGATTGTCTTCACCTTTTCCTCATCCACTCGAATGCCCGTGGATGTAACCATAAAACCCAGAAACAATAAGCTATCATTCATGAAGCTACACTTTTTTAAATTGAGGTACAGTTTATTTTCAGTGAGCACTTGAAGGACCTTCTTGAGCTGCTCCATATGGGTGGTTTCGTCTTGACTGTATATCAAAATATCATCAAAATAAACCACAACGAACCGCCCAATGAAAGGTTTCAGAACTTGGTTTATCAACCTCATAAATTTGTTAGGCGCATTAGAAAGACTGAAAGGCATGACCATCCATTCGTACAATCATTCTTTAGTCTTAAAGGCTGTTTTCTACTCATCACCCGGCCGTATTCGAATCTGATGGCAGCCGCTCCTTAAGTCCAATTTAGAGAATATTTTTGCGCCCTCTAGCATATCCAACATATCATCCAAACGTGGTATAGGAAACCTGTATTTTATGGTGATCTTGTTGATGGCCCGGCTGTCGACACACATGCACCAACTCCCATCTTTCTTTGGAGTTAGTAGAGCTGGTACAACACATGGGCTCATGCTTTCTCGAATAAGACCCTTACAGATCAGTTCCTCCACTTGTCCCTGCAGAATCTCGCACTCATTCGGGCTCATTCGATAATGAGGACGATTAGGTAAACTGGACCTAGGGACAAAGTCGATATGGTGTTGGATATCTCGCATATGGGGTAACCCATCGGGAAGATCATCAGGCCAGATTTTTTTAAATTCCTATAACAAGGGCTTTAGTTTTTCAGGGATGATGGTAGGCTCGAGTTCTTCCCCTTTCACAACTAGCGCATAAGTTTGTCCTGTTTCTTTGGATTCTTCCATGAAGTCTCGTATGGTTAAGAGGAAACGACCCTCCACTTTAGAAGTTTTAGGTGGTCCCTCTGGATCCATAGGGGTCAATATAGTCTTCCGGCCATCCTTGACGAAGATATATATGTTATCTCGCCCCTTATGAGTGGCGTCACGGTCAGATTGTCAGGGTCGACCGAGTAGTATATGACATGCTTCTATGTCAACCACATCGTATAGTACTTCATCCTTATAATGTTTGCCAATGAAAAAAGATATGGTGCACCGTTCAGTTACCTTTGGTTCGCTAACCTTCTTGATCCAACCGATTGTATATGGAGAGGGATGACGCTTCGTTTTCAATTGTAATTTTTCCACCATGACTCTAGAGACGATGTTCTCGCTGCTTCCACTGTCAATGATCACGTCACAAACATTTCGATTTACCGTACACCTAGTGCGGAAGATGTTATGCCGCTGTGGATGCACTTCTTTTCTTGGCGCATATAATAGTCGCCTCACGATGAGCGACTCGCCGTGATCTTGCTGAACCCAACCTGAATCTTCTACCTCGTCCTCGGTGGTATGCTCCTGTTATTCAATATCTGGATCTTCATAAGCGTTATCAGCGCTACCATCATTAATGGCGAGGTTTGCCACTTTTTGCTGGGGACAAGTATTTGACAGGTGGCCTGGTTGGCCACAACAATAGCAGTTGTTGGGCCTTGGCCGAGCATAAGGGTTTAGGATTGTACTTGGACCAGCAGCAGTCGATACCCCCCTTTGGGGTCTAGCTTGCCCGCTTCCCTGATCTCGGTTCTCAGACGTAGGAGGTTGAGTGCGTACTCCTACGGGCTCCTTCCCCTTAGGCTGTGGAGCTCCCTGGGTGGACCTGCCGCAGTGATCCTCGTAGTAGGATAGGCCCGTGTGTTAGAACGTTCAAGTTGTGCTTCTTCCCGAGTAGCCAACTTAATCGCATCATTCATCGTCCAGACGGACTGCATCTGGACCCGATCCTGGATCGTTATACGCAATCCACCGTTGAATCGGGCGACTTGCTGTGATTCAGTCTCGACCAAATCGTTGCGCGCTGCTAGGCGGTAAAATTCTTCTGCGTACTCTCTCATCGACCGACTACTCTGTCGACAATTTTGATATTGTTGGAATAATACCTGATCGTAATCGCTAGGGAGGAATCGGGCACGTAGTAGCTGCTTTATTCACTGCCATGTGCGATTGGTGCTTTCATCTGCCTGGTTCGTGCGAGTCGCAGTTGTTCCCACCAAGCTGAAGCTCCTCCTTTCAACTTATAGGCCACACGCTTGACCTTCTTTGTTTCAGGGATGTTCATACAGTCAAAAAATCGCTCAACTTCAGAAAGCCAATCGAGAAAATCTTCAATGTATAGCTGACCATTGAGGTTAGGAATATCAACCCATATCTTGAAGTCTCGATCTATTCAATCTACCTGATCACCGCCTTGCTTGGGGTGTTGGAAGATCACGTCATCGATCTCCTCTTCACTGGAGCCCCCGTCCTCAGGGACGACCCTTGAATGCACTGCTGGTATTATCCTGCGATCAGGGCGATTACGGGTTTCAGCAATTGGTGGTGGAGGATTACCACAAGGAACGCGGAGTTGCCCTAGGGTTTCTGCCAAGAGATTCGCTATGCGGTCCATGGAAGCTCGCAGCCCTTGCATGGCTTGCCGATTCTCTTGCTGCGCTGCTTGGAAAGTTGCCACCGTTAAAGGAAAATTTCGTGGAGCACCGCCTATGGGATTGTTGCCCCACTGTCGTTAGAAGCCATCGACCTGAGGAGAAACCTCGCTCTGATACCAAACTGACGCAGGGGAGAAAGTGAGGTCGAGCACCGTCTTCCTCAAGAGGATAACTATTCCGAATCCACGAAACTTCTCTGGACTCCTCACAGAGACTTCTCGAATTCACGAGAAAAGAGAGCAGAAAATAGAAATAAATTCTAAATAAATTCGAAATAGATTAATGAATGAATAAAAATGAGTTCACAGCCCTTTAAATAAGGGTACTAAGCAATGGAAAAGAAATCAGAATCAAACTATAACTAGGACTCCTAGAATTTGCGACTTACTATAAACAGTAAACTTATTTATAGACGGTCGTGATGTCTACTAGTGCGCAAGGTTTTCAGCCAAAAATAGTAAGTGTCCTATTTGGCTTCACCAACCCGTTCTCCTAATTATTCTAAGCTCTTTTCACGTTGGGCGCAACTCCTAAAGCTCGACGGATGAAGAGTTATAAGCAAACTAAAACTTACTATTTATAGTAAAAACAAAATTGAAACAGGGAAACGACTGTCAAATCAGGGGTTTCTCGCAATTCCGAGCGTCGTAACCCGGCACAGCGGGGTTGGTTGGCTAAAGTAGCTCGTTCTACTCCAAAATCATATATTTTTCGTCGGCTAACTCATCCCGGATTGCGAGATACGCCTGATTTAATGTCTGATGTCCAGATCACTTTTGTCGCCGACCGGGCCTTTTCTGATCCATCTTTGCCATGTAATTGTCCGCGACCCGCTCTACATCACCTATGTCTCATCCAAGGTTCAAAATTTTGTTTTTGTTTTTTCGATTAAAGTATGTATTCCAATGAAATTAATTTTTAAGTAAGATGTCATGAATATTAACTGAGAGCGTTAGAACTAATTTACTCAATGCATTCTAAAGATAAATTTTGGATTCCAGTATATTCTAGTTACAGGCATCTAAACATGCTGAAGATTCCAATTTGCATTTACCAAGGGATTGATTCCGGTTAGCAAGCAAGTCCAAAGTCTTATATAGAACCAAACTTGATGCTTATAAGCTATCCCATTGATTCATGTTATGTGGTTCGGCATGATGAAAACTCAGGAGGACTATAAAGACGTTTTACGTATCAAAATTTTTCAGTGGCCCACCTGACTGTTCTGAATCATACTTTAAAAATAATAATAATAATACAATAAAATAAATTAAAGGGTGGGGGAATTCACGCTAAAAAAGGAGAAATTGGATTGTATACTGAGTAGGAAGCGGATCGCATAGTAACTCAGTACGCTAAGAATACTGCATAAACTCTGTAGGGTCCACCATGATTTATATATTTTATCCACTCCTTCCATCCATTTTACCACATAACTTTAGCCTCTGAGCCCAAAAATAAAGCATATCTAAATCTCAAATGGACCACACCATGGAAACAGTGTCAATTGAAAATCTACCGTTGAAAAAATCTTGAGGGCAACAGAAGTCTTGGATCAAGGTTATATTTGTGTTTTCCCTTTCATCAATGTTTTCTGATCTTATTAACAGAATGGATGACAAATAAACATCACTGTAGGACCAGCAAGGTTTCAACAGTGGAAATCATTATTCCCACTGTTTCTTGTGGTATGATAATTCGGTGTTGGATATGGTTTAATTTTAATCTCAACCCCTTAAACGAGCTGGCCCAACAGAGTTTACTCAGAAGGATGAGAGCTTACTGGGTAACCCAGTAGTAAATCCGATTTCCACGGTTGAAACCTTGCTGGGTCCCATATTTGTCATGCATACTGTTAATAAGATTGAAAAACATTGATGAAAGGGAACACACAAATATAACCTTGATCCAAAACTTCTGTCGCCCTCAAGATTTTTTCAACGGTAGAGTTTCAATTCACACTGTTTCCCATGGTGTGGTCCATTTGAGATTTAGATATGCTTTATTTTTGGGCTCAGGCCCTAAAGTTATGTGGTAAAATGGATGGAAGGAGTGGATAAAATATATAAATCATGGACCCCACAGAGTTTACTCAGTATGCTTAGCGTACTGAGTTACTCGCTTCGCGATCCGCTTCCTAAAAAGGAATGGAGTACGTGATGGACGGCGTGGATTTCTTTCACGTTAAGTCGCTTCTTCCACGCTCGTGAAGTAATCCGGTAGACACCTAGCGCGAGGTACCCTCGGTGCTTATAAAAATCTCCAGGGAACAGACTCGCCGACTCCAACCTCCGGCACGGCACACCAGATCATCGAAGAAACGAGACAGAAGGCGCGAGCTTACGATTCTCCACGGCAGCGATCGTCACACACACACACACACTCTCTCTCTCTTTCTCTCTCTCTCTCTCTCTCTCGTATTGCTACTGTTTTCAGCAATGGCGACCGTCATGCAGAAAATCAAAGATATCGAAGACGAGGTACATCTCTTTTCCTTCCAAAAACCCTGATTTTTCCTCTCCAAAACCCTAGAAACTTTTCTTCATCCAGGGCATCGATCTTCCGCTTCCCGTCATGCGACAGATGCGCGTCTATGCAAAACCTAGTTGCATGATTCAACGAACTGATTTTAAGATACTTGCCAGGTTGCAGTTTCGCCATGCGTAGTTGGCAAAAATGCCATTAAAAAGATTTTTCAGACGATTAATATCTTCTCTGGTTATATATCTCTAGTAGGGGAAATGATTATCTGGCATGAAATGCCTGCAGCGGGTGATTGATACTGATGGATCCTAATTGACCTTTTAGGAGGCGGTGGGTTCAATTGATGGGAGTAAAGTAGCTAGGTCAAGGAATAAACTAATTGTAATGAAGTTCAAGATGCTAGATTGAAAGTTTGAATCACACAAGAAAAAAAATGCATTGATTGTGAGCAAGCTCAACAGTTTTCAAATCTTAATGGTATTCCAAATCGGTTACCTAACGGCCGTAACGGCCGTTACGTAACGGTAACGGTCATAACCGTCACGCGTTACGGGGTCGAAACGGCCGTTACAGAAAAATGTGCTGTAACGGCCCCGTAACGGTGCGTAATGGCCCCGTAACGGTCCCGTAACGGCCCAGGAAGTGCATTTTTCATAAAATAAAAAATGGCTGTAACGGCCGATACGGGGGCTGTAACGGCCGTTACGGCCCGTATCATAACGGTAACGGTGGTGGCCACCGTTACCGTTACGGAACACCTCTTGAGGCCACCTCTCCCCTGCCCCCACTCCCCAACACACCACCATGGACAAACAAGAGAACTTGCTCAAATAAAATATCATTCAACTGTCTCCTATTCCACAAGGTCTATGCCTTATTTATAATGAGTGTTTACAAGGTTTCCTCCTTGAGAAAATCTCTATCATAACCTAATGAATCTAAAAATAGAATTCCTTGCTGGCCAAGATCTCTAAAATAAGAAAACCCTGAAACATTAAAAATCTAATAATACTTATTTCCTAGCACAAAGATATTTTCCTAACATAGAAATATGAAAGAATGGAGATTATGAACAAGCTAAAAAAGGAAATTGGGTGTTTTCTTGTGCACACATGTGGAGCGCGCATGTGTGGGATGTAGCACGATTGCATCAATTCCCCGTGGCTTGGAAAAATTAGCTTTGTCGAGTTAATGGCAATGTACTCATAGAGCTCTGAATTTATGCTCTTGAAATCGTCTGCTGAGATCCACGCACTATTAGATCTTGGTCGGCCTTTCTGCTTGACAAGAAAATTCTAATACCTTTCATGGTGTGTGAAAATTATCTAATCGTCCAACACATCTTCAATGATTTTTTGAATTGATGTGGTATTGTGGGTATTTGGATAGAAGCTCGATCAAGTATTTGGGTGGAAGCTCGATCAGGTATGCATTATCACCTGCCATCTTCAAAATATGATTAGGACCTGCCTTTTTCGAGTGGAGCTTAGCATAGGAACCTACCAGAAACCTCATGTTTGAACCGCACCATAACCCTATCCCCATCTTGAAATTGTATAAGATGCTATCGAGCATCTACATGCCCCTTGTAATTTTCATTACTAAGGGTGATCTTCTGTTTGACTTCTTTATATATCTCTTTATATGCTGCGCAAAAGCTTTGGCGCCCTGACTCGATTGAGTGGCAATAGGAAGTGGGGCTAAATCAATAGATTGTTGAGGTCGCACACCAGTCGCAATTTTGAATGGAGAGTCATATAGTGTGGTTTACTGAATTGTTATAAGCAAACTTAGCTTGTTATAACATGATGTCCCGTCTATGTGATCACCAACCAAATATCGAAGTAGATTCTGAAGGCTGCAATTGACGACCTCAATCTATCTATTTGCTCATGGATGATAAGTGCTTGAGAACTTTAATTTAGTTCTCATCTTAGACCACAAAGTTCACCAGAAGTAGCTCACAAACTTAAAATCATGATCGGATACAATTATATTGGGAACACCATATAAGCGAACAACCTCTTTAAATAAAACATTTGCTATGTGTAGGGCATCCGATGTCATCTTAATTCTTATAAGGGATGAAATGGGGCATCTTGGAAAAACTTGTTGACCAGAATATAAATAGAGTTTTAGCCACGCTAGGTTTTAGGTAATCCCAGGATAATCTATGCTAATGTCTTCCCATGGAGCATTTGGCACATGCAATGAAGTATAAAGATCGGTACTCTTCTTGCTATTTTTGTTTAGTTGACACACTCAGCATTGTTGAATAATGATTCCGATATCTTTTCTCAAACTTGGCTAACAGAATTGGTCTACGATAGGTCTATTATTTTGTCGATGTTAAAGTGATTATCAAGGTTACTCAAATGAAACTCTCGTATCACAAGCTTTCGCAGGAGCTTTTAGGAAGACAACCTCATATCATAACATAAGTACCAATTGTGTAGCTGTATTGTGGGTACTTGATGCTTGAGCTGACACGGAATGTTGAAAATACCTTCTTAAAATCATCATCCACCGCATAATCTCTTTTAAGTTCTTCAAACCCAATAATGGTGAATGATAAGGTAGATAATAGATGTGATTTTTGTTGAAGGGCATATGCTACCTTATTTTCTACACTAGCCTGATGCTTCAAGTTGAATGTGAACTCCTAAATATAAACACTCTCACTTAGCATGCCTTACACCTAATTTCTTTTGGGAATTCAAATAACGCAACACCACATGATCAGAATAGAATACAAACTCTTGATGAATGATGCAATGATGCCAATTGTTTAAAGCTTGTACAACAACGTATAATTCCACATCATCTATAGAATACTTCTTTTGTGCCTCGTGACTTTTTTGCTGAAGAAGGCCACCGGATATTCTTCCTGTTTGAGGATGCCTCCCTCCTATGCCTATGTGGGATGCATCATTGGTAACCTCGAATACATTTTCAAAATTAGGATGAGAACTAGAGTTTCAGCCACTTTTTGCTCGATTTCTTGTAATCTCTTTG
This sequence comes from Magnolia officinalis, assembly GCA_021015155.1. Lineage (NCBI taxonomy): Eukaryota > Viridiplantae > Streptophyta > Magnoliopsida > Magnoliales > Magnoliaceae > Magnolia > Magnolia officinalis. The sequence goes on along the minus strand of JAJHSJ010000006.1, from coordinate 3,001,264 downwards.
TCGTTGCTTTGGTCCACTCAAATGGAATGGTGTTCATACATTTAGTAATGGATGCCATGATGGATCTAAAGTTCTAGATAAACCTTCATAAAATGTTGCTAGTCTGTGAAAGCCGCGAATCTCATGAATATTCATGTGAATAGGCCAGTCGACAATAGCCCTTATCTTTTCAGGATAAGCCCTCATGCCTTTTGTTGAAACATCAAACCCCAGAAAGGTTGTGCGGGAACTCATGAAGGTACACTTATTCAAATTGACGTAGAGTTTTCTCGTGATGTAATATTTTCGTTACCTGGCAAAGATGGATCAAATGATCGTCTTGTGAACATTTATAGACGAGGATGTCATTGAAGTACATGATGGCGGATTTGCCTATGAATGGGGAATTTGTGTTATTACCCGCATGAACGCACTGGGTGCATTGTCAAGCTGAAAGGAATTGTCACAAGGCACATATGAAATAGGCATGACTTAGGGTGATATTAAGGACGAGCGTGATCGTCAAACCCAGATAAGAATAATGCGACGAATATAGACGGGCATGGGAGTCAGAATAGGGATAATGGTATGAGGCATATGAACATTGTCTTATCCGCGACATCTCTTATTTCAATTTCCGAAGAGTAGAGCGTGCTCTAATTCCAATTAATGCAACTAGATCAAGGAAAAAACTAGTTGCAATGAAGTTCAACGTATTGGATTGGAAGTTTGAATCACACAGGAGAAAAGATGCAATGATTGTGAGCAAGCTCAACAGTGCTCTACCTCACCCCCACTCCCCCCCTCAACACAATATCGTAGAGAAACAAGAGTACTTGCTCAAAGAAAGTATCATTCAATTGTCTCCTATTCCGTAGGGCCTATGCCTTATTTATGATGAGTGTTTACAAGGTTTCTTCCTTGAGAAAATCGTTAGCATAATTAAGTAATCTAAAAATAGAATTCTGAGCTAGTTGAGATCTCTAAAATAAGAAAACCCTTAAACATGAGAATCTAATAATACTTATTTCCTAGCATATAAATAGTTTCCTAATATAGAAATATAAAAGAAAAGAAATTATGAAAAAGCTAAAAAGGAAATTAGGCATTTTCTTGTGCACACGTGTGGAGCGTGCACGTGTGCGATGTGGCGCAATTGCATTAGGGAGTATCTGCTCATATGCCATAGCAGACACTTCTGTTGTGAGTGTTTCCAGGACACTTCTCTGTAACATTACTCAAAATAGTCTTTCTGCTGAGGTATCATATCATGCTTAGCAGAAATGGAAGAGTGTTTATCAAGTGTATGGTGGGGCCTGCCTTTCAACGATCCAAACTGTTGATTTGGTGGGAACCTTCATTGATTGGCATACCACATTTTTTTTTTCTTTTCTGCCAGATGGTGGCGACTGCCCTAGATTGGTAGCGTCCGTAAAATGGATGCTTTATTCAACAGGAAAATTGTACACTGAACATAAGCTGAACAGCGTTTCATTTTTCTGTTCAGAAACTGTATGGTGGGGCCCACCTTTCAACAGTAGAGACTGTTGACCTGGAAGGAACCATCATGGATTGGCACACCATATTGTTTCTTTTCTGCCAAACGGTGGCAACTGCCCTAGTAGTAGCCACAAAATGAATACTTTATTTGACAGCTTAGGATCAACAGGGAGATTGTACACCAAACATAACAAAACAGTATTTTGTTTATCTGTCCAGCAACTGTATGGTGGGGCTCACCTTTCAATGGTACAGACTGTTGACCTGGTGGGAACCATCATCGATTGGCATGCCGCATTTTTCTTTTCTGCCAAATGGTGTTAACTGCCCTAATAGTGGTCATGAAACACATGCTTTATTCAACAGCTCAAGATCAACAGGAAATTCTGTACTGAACATGATGGGCAAGATTTTTCCACATCCAACACTTTTGGGCATGGCCCTTTCACTGTGAGGGCACCGAATGAACTGTTTGGATCACAGGAAGAACTAAAACCACTGTTTCATTCAGCTGTTTATTTCCTTGTTTTTCTACCATTTTAGTGTTAGATTTATGTTTTGGAGTTTCCTAGAGCTCTCATTTTGAAGTCTGTAATCCTTTCTTTGCCTTTGAGTGTGTTTTTTTTTTTTTTTTTTTTTTTTTTTTTTTTTTTTTTTTTTTGCTGCATTTGTTTATGTATTTATATTCTGTTCTAAAGTAACAGGCTCCTAGATTAAAAGTTATTGATGTCTTCTTGCCTGTTGCAGATGGCAAGAACACAGAAAAATAAAGCTACCGCCCATCACCTTGGTTTGCTTAAGGTGCATCATCCTCTTACTGGTTATTGTTCTTGTGTTGGCATTCATGTCAGTGGATGTTTTATGTTACTCGAAGCTTCTCTTTCACATAATGTTACTTGAAGCTTCTCTTTCACGTTACTTGAAGCTTCTTTTTCACATTCCTCATGGAATCTCTATGCTGCACATTTCTAGCTACTTCTCATAACTTGTGCTTGATGCCATTCCTCTGATATAAAGTGGAACTGTGTCTTAGCCCCAAACTCGTTGCCTTTTTGTAATCATGTTTTGAATCTCTAATATGATTAGAGGCTTTTTGCAATGCCCCTTTCTATCACTAAAATAACTATCACTGCGAAAGAACATGAACATTATCCCCCTTGATGGTTTTCTCTCGAATGGCAGACAAGACCCGCCTTCTTGCGGGAGACATGGCCTTCTTCGAGGCCACCCTATTAATTCAATTTGAAGTAACTAAAGCTGCTGTTAAGTTATGAAAAGTAGAGACTAATTTTGCTAAGTGATCGCCTCTACAACATCGGCTGGATCAATGTTCATTATTTCTAGGTCAAGAAAAACCTGATCATGGCATTCTTTGTCTCGGGCTACATAAATCATATCTACAAATCCTGGCTTGCAAGAAAGCCCAATCACCCCATCACAGCCTGGAAGATTGAGTAATCCACCTCATTGACCTTGGTCGCCCCCTTTTCCACAACCCCATTATTAGATACTATGCTAAACACTGTAGGAACATCTACTATGTAGATTGGAATTCGAGTGAAGATTCGTTCCATACGGCCACCGAGGATGGCAATACTCTACTGGAACATCAGTGACTCATCCTTCGAATGTTATCTTCATCTTGCAGTTGTCCACTCCGTCGTTTGGAATCCCTGCAATGATATTCACTACGCCACAATATCTTACAATGGCCGGCTTTATATTTAAAGGTGGGGTAAAGATAAGGGACCCATTAGCTACGAACATGCCGATGACGGACATGGATTGCGTACTACCCCCGCCCGTCCCTAGCTCCGAACGGGCAGTTCTGTGGGTGGGCCCACCGTGATGTATCTGTACATCCAAGCCGTCTATCCCTTTTCTCAAATTATTTTAAGGCATAAAAACAAAAATGAAGCAGAGCCAACGGTCAAATGGAACACACCACAGATGACTCTTGCATTTAATGCAACTGAAATTTAATGCTTTGTGCATTTTAATGCAACCAAGCTTATTATTTGGTGTGGTCCACTTGAGCGTTGGATCTGCCTCATTTTTGTGCTCATGCCTTAAAATAATCTGAGAAAAGGGATTGATGGCTTGGATGTATAGATACATCACGGTGGGCCCGCCCACAGAACTGCCCGTTCGGAGCTAGGGACGGGCGGAGGTAGTACGCAATCCGCGTCCGCCGATGACAAGTCTATTGTTTCATGTGATTGGAGCTAACTTATCCCCGCCTGCATTGCCACCACCATATGGGGCAAAAGCTACATCAAGCTATAGGATCTCAGGTGGCTCACGATGTTCATGTCCTCTATCGTCAAGCCCACATAGATCCGATTTATAAGGTGAAGTTCTCGCCCCACTGGCCACACAAGATTGCATCAAACACTCACAATCTCGATATGGTTCTACGTGATTATGGTTCAGAAGGGTAACTACAACCCGGTTATCGAGTTAATGAGATCTTGACACCCAGACAAAGGTATTCCCAATAGAGAGGGAGAAATAATTTTACTGAGATCAAACTTGTTCTTACAATACTCAAGAAAACTCACACTTAATTTTTTTTGGAATTGCCTACCTCCTACACTAACCTCCTCTTTAGAGACCATAAACTAGGAGATTGATTTCAAATCAATTATAGTTGATTTTAAATCAATGTAATCTATCTAAGATGATAAAAGCCTAGAAATAGTAAAAGCAGATCTAAGAAACAATCTCAAAATCTTCATCACATCTTCATTTACATCTTTATATCAGCCTCATATCATCCATCACATTCCCCTATATCTCCCACAAATAGTAAATTGTAGCTCTTGATATTTAGGCCCCAATTATATAAATAAACGGTAAAAAATCAGCACATGTTGCGTCATGCGGTGGGTCTTGGGCCTACATCAATTCTTCCCGGCTTTGAAAGAACTCATCCTCAGGTTGGAAACCAATCTAAACCTTTGGACTTGTATTACCTTTACGATGAATCTTTTTCTTATTTAGTGGGGCTTAGTGGTGCAACCCTAAGTGTTGGCTTGACACAACCTTTGTTGGAGTCCACCGTAGATGATGTCTACTTTTGTGGGTGCCAACTTGTTTATTGCAACTTCAAAAGTCTTCGGGGATCTTGAAACATTTGCCTCGTTTTTTGTGCCATTTTTTTTTTTTTTTTTTGCAAAGGTGCTTCAATTTGAGTGTTTAGGCTAATTTGCATGTCTATCAATGTGACTACCATATTAATGAATCCATTAATTGAACTATTAGTGAATTTAAGTGTAGGTCCAATGTTAATGCATCAATCACTTCAGATATCAACTTTTCCTTTAACTCAATGGATCACTTGTCGTTTTCAGAATTTCTGCTTCAATTTTGGGTTCTCTATAACGTTCCAACAATCGAAGGATTCTATCATTGGTGTCTTCATAAGGTGAGGTTGTCCATTGTTGGTTAGGACCTTAGTGGGGACCTTCCCCTATATGTCCATGTGCTCCAACTTCAGTCTCCGGATTCCCTCCACACCAAAGCTCCTCTACTTGATTAGTGAGATTGCTTGCTGCATGCATGAGTTGATCTACCTACATTGTGAGTGTGTGAATCAATTGTATTACTTGCACAAACTCTTTTTGTGTAAGCCCTTTAAAGCAACTATGAAATGATATAGAGTCGGTACTTCTCCAACGATCACCCACTCTAATACCAAAATTGTGCAACCTGGTTATCGAGTCGATGAGATCTCGACACCCTAATCGCAAGAAATGGACAAGAGCACACCCGCAAGAATAATGTAGTAGAGATGTAGAAATAATTTTATTGATATCAACTGTCTTGGAGCAGGAGGGTGGTCCTTTAATAAGAGCACACCCACAATAATAATGTAGTAGAGATGTAGAAATAATTTTATTGATATCAACTTTATCTTGGAGCACACCCACAAGTCTCTCTTGGTTGTACATATCTGCCATTTGAGGTTTTCTTAGTGGCGATCCTTTAATAAAAGTTATGTTACCTTTCAAATAAATATTTAGAAGAGAGGAATGGTTCATCAAAAGAAGAAGAAAGAAAAAAAAAAAAAAAGAAAAGAAAAGAAAAAGAAAGACGAAGACCCGTTAATTTTTCCGGGCCTTCTAGAATCATGTATGACGCCATCGGCCATCCCTTGTTTAATTTTTTCAAGGTTTTATCATGTATGACATCCCTTGTTTTGAAAATTCCAAAGTCTATAATATTGGGTTTATTGAATTTAGGTGCACTGGCAGTTCATATCTTTGTGAAATGATTTTCTTTGAGGTTTGATTAAATTGATTGAAAATAAAACTAGATTTTCTTGTTTTATATCATACAAGGCTAAGCTTGCAAAGCTACGAAGGGATCTCCTTGCACCCCCTACAAAAGGAGGCGGTGGTGGCGCTGGTGAAGGCTTCGACGTTACCAAAAGTGGAGATTCACGAGTCGGGCTCGTGGGTTTTCCATCAGTTGGGAAATCTACACTCCTTAACAAATTAACAGGAACTTTTTCAGAGGTATATGCTAGTCTTCTTGCAAGCTTGTGGATATGAAAGAGTCTCTTACAAAGTTTATTTCAATGATATGTCCTTTGTTTATTGTTTCTGACATTTTGAACTAATTCTGTCTCATATGAAGGAATTGGTTGAATGCCCTACTATTCAATTTAATCTTGGCTCTCATGAAATGTGCTATTATTGCATGTCCCACAATTCAATTATTGAACTAATTCTTTTTGTTTGCATGTGTAGCATCTGTCTAAAATTCCAGGTTGTTGATTGGTAGTGGCTAAATACATATAAGAAAAATGATATATGAGCTTTGCAATTGCAGCTGTTTGGAAACCACTGGCTGGTTGTATTGTATATTTTTTGTGGGTTTCTTGAAAAGTAGTTTTCTTGTACAGAAAACTTCTCTTTATTTGCAATATGGCTTTCTACTTCTTTCACTTAATGTCAACGTGCCTTTTCATGCATCCGTTGAAAGGCATTTTCTGATAGTTTTTTTTTTTTTTCCTTTCTTGAGTCAGTGAACCTTAATTCTCAAGAAGGTCAGGCGTCTCTATGTTCCATTTAATGCAGAGAGTTCAGTATTATATATTTTTTATGCATCCAACAAATTCTTTCTTTTTTAATATTCAATCCTTGACTGTCATATGAAAGTTCCAAATCTCGGTTTTTACAAATGCATCCATGCTAGTTTGAAACATATTATTGAGGTCGTAGTGATTGCACCTAACAAGTTCCATGTGACAACTGTCACATCATACAGTAGTGTTTGGCTTGCTGTCCAGTGGAAATCCAGTTACTATTTGCATGTGGATTTATGGGATTTTGTGGGGCAGAGACCAGACAGCTGGTATTAAGTAGTAAGAAGGAAGCATCATAACATGTTTTATCCAGATAATGAAGGATTGATCATTGTAGCTTTTGCAGGCTTGGCAGGACTGCTCATCAAGCAGTACTTGTGAAACGGAACATGCTCTTTCATAGTTCATCCCTCTCAAGGATATGGATCAAGAATCCCTACTTTTTTCTCATCCACATCTGTTGGTTGAAGAAATATTTTTTGTGCTATGGTATTTCTGGCCCCATTTTCTAGAGATGGATCAATTACTTGAACCTCTGAAGTTCTGTCGTATTTCACATTTTCACTGGGGAGGAAATGCCATGGCTGAGGGGTAATAAGGTATAGGTTGTCTTAACAAAGTTCATGACATTATATGCTGGAATCTGGACACCTAATCTCACCTTCTTCCTTTTCCATTTTAATGAAGTTCTAGATTTGTTTCACAAAAGGGTAAGAAGCGATTATATGAATGTGAAAAGAACAGGTGATGCTCATACTAGTATTTCTTAGGATCACCATGAAAAAAGCAATTTTATTCTGCAAAAACTTGTTTTTCATGAACTGAAAAGTTGAACAATCTCTTTGGTTTCTTTTCTTGTGGATTTGATGCATGCCATTTTCTCAGTAAATTTGTTTGCTTGGTGGTTGCAAGCTTGAAATGTTTTTGATGTGCCTTTATTATTAACATCTACGATATGAAACCTGTTCGTAACTGTTAAAGTCCCTTGATATACATTGATACACCATCCTCTAACGGCTCGAGTTTTTAGATCAACTGGTGATTTAACATGGCTCGAGCTTTTAGATAAAGTGGTTCTTTGCCATTGTATCAAAGCGGAGGGTCTTGTGTTTGAATCCCGGGCGCAGCAAATATGCCTCCCTAATATATTCCCATCCGGAGTTCCACCCCTCACGTGTGGGGGAGTGTTAAAGTCCCTTGATATACATTGATACACCATCCTCTAGTGGCTCTTGTTTTTAGATTGAGTGGTGATTTAACATGGCAAAAGCTTTTAGATCAAGTGGTTATTTGACAGTAACCCTCTCTCTTTTATCCATTAGCTCTTCTAATATCTCGTTCTTTTATAGGTTGCTTCATATGAATTTACCACATTAACTTGCATACCAGGTGTGATCACGTACAGAGGTGCTAAAATTCAGGTATACTCTGGTGCCTCCAAACATGTCTTGAAGGGTGTTATACTGTAATGTGTCTGCTTATTATTTGTTCTGATTTCAGTAATTTTTATCATTTTGGGGCTTTTGGTGATGGATGAAAGAAATCATTAAATCTATCAAACAGGAAACTCAAGTGCTATAAAGGCTGTCAAGCTTTAATTATGGTGTTCATGAGAAATCTTGAGTTGTCCACAACATTTGCCCTTCCAAATTGAATTTTTCTACCATATGATCTATTTCCACTTCAATTTGATAATAGGTTGTTATAGAAGTGATCCAAGCATATAAACCATCTTTTGTCAGTCTTAGTTGACATTAGATCTAATTTTAATACTACACATTGAGAGCAAAACTTCAACACCAGGTGTGACATTTGTGATTTTATTATCAGCTGCTGGAACCCTTTCTTTTGAGCATCTTAAAAACAATTTAAAACCTCTGTTTGCATCTTCTCACTTATTTTGCCACCAAGTCTGAATAACTTGAGATTGTCACTCAGATTTGGATTTGCTTGTCCACTGCTAAGCATATGAAAGCTTGGAAGAAGTTTTTTTTTCCTCCTTTCCTTTTGCTTTCCTTTTCTTTTATGTATTTTTTTATTATTATTATTGAATATTTAAACTTGGAAGAAGCATGGGGAGCATATTCCAGGAAGGCAGCATGTTTTGGCAAAGCAGAACCGTTGTAGTTTTTACACTTGTGGCCTTGTGAGTAGTCTCTTAGAATCATAGTTCTAGAAGTCGGTGACTTGGCTGGAAACTTGGTCGAGCTAAATTGGTGAGATTTTGAGCCAAGTCTCAGGGATTTTACTTGTAACTCTGACTTGGATGGGACTCGGTGAGTTGGTTCATCACTGACTATACCCGAATCGACTCGTGGAAACCTGAACGGAGTCTGTTGGTCTAGTGTAAACAATTTTGTTGGCTAAAAGTGGGGTACTGGGTTATGAACCTACGACTTTGAAAGCACACATCATATCCACCATGCCATCGTTAGCTTCTTTCTGCTTACTACAAGTATTTTAAATATTTAACTATTTGAAACTATTTTAGTTATTTTTGTTTGATTATTAAATACCGAGTATGTTCTGTTTTAACAATGTATTGTTACCATTTGGAAAGAAAAATTAATAAATAAAGATTGTGTGGAGTCAAGTGAGGACTCGGTCTTGTAGACCAACCCATTGGACATTGAATTGAGGTGAGTTTGGGTTTCTGAACTGTGATTGGAGTAATGGCTTGTAAGTTCGTTACTTACCTTAATTCAAGCAATTATGGTTTGTTTTTGCTATCTAGATTGATTATTGTGTATGCTTCCCCCCCCCCCCCCCCCCCCCCCCCCCCCCAAAAAAAAAAAAAAAAAGAAGAGAAGAAAGAAAGAAAAAGAAAAAACAGAAAAAAGAAGAAAAAATAAGTTATATGTGTGAAGACTCTTTACAGTTTGGACAGAACATACTATGGGACATGTGGTAATCCTACAATTTTAATTATTAATAAACTGATGAGAAACATGCAATCGGAACTTAGGTTTTCTACAAGTAATGTCACATAAATTTGGATGCTTGATGCTTAAGCATTAACTTTTTTCTACGTTCTTCATGTAGCCAATGAATTAACGTTAATTTCTGAATAATTTGGTGTTTGTTTTATCATATATAAGGCTTCCTGTTTCTCATTTCTTTCTGCCTTATTTTGGTTACTTTCTTTTGTGATCACTTTCTAACCACTTAAATTTCATAAATGATTTTGTATTCTTTCCATTTCCAAATCTATAATATCAAAGTTTACTTCTAGAGATAGGCTTTGCAGTACTGATATTATTTTCCTGACAGTTGTTGGATCTCCCAGGCATTATCGAGGGTGCAAAAGATGGGAAAGGCAGAGGAAGGCAGGTAATTGGTTTTATTTGTAATTCCTGCCAAAGTTGCTTATCCTGTCTTTCTTGTTTCCAGAAACATGCATTATAGAAACTTTTTTGTGCTGCCATGCATAAAATCTTGCAAATGCTGTAATCTGGTAATTGCATGGATGCAAATAAAGACTTATTGGACAATATAATTAAAAATTTGAGTGCCACACTCCTGTTTACTTGCACCAACTAAATAATCAGTAAGCATGGTTTGTCAGTTTTCTTAATAACTGTATCTTGATTGCCTGGAAAACTTACTATGGAATTGTATCTTACCTGTGATTAAACAAAATCATTAGGAAGCATGCTGTCCTCTCCAAACAGAAGGAACTGGTTTTGTGAATCTTCCAAGTTGTTTTCCTTGTGTAAGGAAATCCGGTCGATGGATATGTGAAGCATTCCCTTTTCTAGAGCTGACAAGGGAGACCTGTAACCTAAAGCATAAGGCATATGTTCTTGGTTGTTGCTTACATTTTCTGTTAACAACTGCTTGGTTGCTTTCAGAGGCATTCCCTTTTTTATTCACTGCTTTCTATTTGACAGTGAACTGTGGTTAGTTCTTCAAAATTTATTTTCTTGTTTGTTTCATACTACACAGTGCTAGACACAAACTTCTGATCTATGCTTTGCTATAGGGCCCGAGCACAAGTCTGATCTATAATCATGGGTGCTTCTAATGTTGTGTGATAATCTTATCATCACGAAAATATTAACAGATTTTAGATAATTTAATATAAAGATTTTCATTTTTGATGAACATTACCCTAATTTATAGGTGTTACGTCATTATGATCCAGGTAATCAGCACTGCCAGGACATGCAATTGTATTTTAATTGTTCTTGATGCAATAAAACCAATAACTCACAAGCGGCTGATCGAGAAAGAGCTTGAGGGATTTGGCATAAGGTAGTTTTGCATCTTCCCTACTTTCTTGAATACTCTTGTTCTTGGACGTGTTTGGAATTTTCTTATGGTTGCAGTTTTCCTTGAGGTCTGAGCAAATAAGTTATGGCAGGTTATTCCTCATTTTCTACTTGCATGCTTTTCATATCCTATTTTCATGCCATACATTCTACTTACTTTTTGGTTAATTAATTGATTGGGTTCACTGGAAACACATGAAAACCTGCAAAAGCTATTGATAGTATTAGTAACTAGAAGGTGAATGAAATTATATCTCATAACAGCAACTTATTGTTGAAGGCTCTAAAAGGGCAAGGGGAGGGCCAAAAGGACGTGGGTGGATGTAGTAAGAAAAAACTTGATGAGCTATCACAGTGTTTTTGGTAGCGCTCGTAGTGTATGATACAGAGCATGTAGCATAGCATATGCTACCTAAAATCTCCTCCTTTTTTTAGTTTTTCTTTTATGCTACTTCAACACCTATTTTAAAATGGTGATGACTCATCCCCATCACACGTGGCACTACATTAGATCAATTTGGACCATCTAAATTGTGGTCCATTTCATGGATTGAGCACTTAGATCAATCCAAACCATCCAAATTGCTGTCCATATTGTGAATTTGTGATGTTTCAATAAAAAAAAAGAGGTCACACTTAGAGATGTTTGAAGGCAAAGAGACAGAGAGATTTTGCATGAAAATATGTGGTCGACGATCCAGATTCACAATAAAAAACTAATAGGAATCGTGCATTTTTGTAAAATTTATCTCATTTAAAAAAAATATATTTTAATTAAAAAATATTAAGTGTCGTGTAGCTTATGCTATACAGTATGTAGCTTATGTTACATGTTATAGAGGGCCAAACGCTACGCTATGTGCTACACGCTATTTAAAACACTAGACCTATGGCGAAGATGAAGACGAAGAAACAACGTGGAGAAGAAGATGAAGAATGCCTGTAACTTCAAATCGACGAAGATGAAGACGAAGAAACAGCGTGGAGGAAACGACGACAAAGCTAAATGCAACGACGAAAGTGACAATACCCGGCTGACAAAATCTAGGGGTATCATTAGGTCCGAAGGTGATCGGAGCTTACACGAATCAAGGGAAGATGCGTCCATGCTAACAGCGACGACAATAAACGACTGGACTCTGGTTAGAAGGAAATCGCGGGATCGGATCAAGAGGAGCAACAAATACGACTCTCTGCCTACCCTTTTCGTGAAGGGATACCCTGCAGGTTGGTTCCCCTTGAACCTCGAAAGAGTTTTCGGGAGGGCTGGAGCAGTTATGGATGTGATTATGCCTAGAGATCAAAGCATTGTTCTTTATAGGGGCTTCACCCTCATCAGGATGAGCTCTGAAGAAGAGCTTGCTAGAGCTGTTTCCATGCTTCACGGACAAAGCTTCGGAGGAAATAAACTCCTTGTGCAACGTGCAAGGTTTGGTCCGGAAAAAATTCAAAAGAGGCCGTTTCCTGATCCCAGATCAAACCTTAAGCATGGTGTTGTCGACACCACCGCTTATTTGCGAGCAACTTCTTATTAGGACATGCTGGTTAGATCGCCTGAAGATAAATCGCAAACCGAGAAGCAGACATCCTTGCTTGTTCCGGAACCAGAAAGGGAAATCGATCTCCTTGAAACCGAGCAGCAGACATCCCTGCCTCACCCGAATCCTGGAAGGGAATCCAATCTCCCTGCTACAGGTAAGGAGTTCTCTCCCTCCATCCGCATTACCCATGACGAGATCCTCAAAGCCAAGGATGCGCTGAAGGACACGATGGTGATTTTGGCTCGTGAGGACGCTACCATTCCTCAAATCAATGACTGGATCGATGAATGCACAAACATTCGTGCCGGTTCTTTTAGCTTGCGTCCTATTGGCTATAACGAGGTTTGGGTTAAAGGCGATCCGGGAGTTAATTTGGCGGCTCTACTTGTGGCGGGGGCAATTCACAGGGACGGACCGGTTAGAGGCGTGATATCCTGGAACGAGTTCTCTATGTTTGGAGACAAGGATATATGGATCCTCGTTTGAGGAGTTCCTCTCGAACTCTGGAATGAAGATTTATTCGTCGCCGCTGCTTCATGCCTGGGTTGCTTTGTGGAACTGGATTTGAAGACGAAGAGGGGGGTGGAGATGGGGGTGATAAGAGTTCTGAGTTCGAAGAAGGAAGGGATTGCCCCTCCCTACTGCCCTCTTCGCCATCGTCGATGACAGGGTGATCGAGCTTCCGATCCAAAGGGAAGGTCCGAGCTCCCCCCTCCCTCGTTGGGGGGACCTATGGCGGAGCAGGACGCCGGTGCAGCCGCTGACATCAAACTCCGTTTGAAATGGGGAAGAAGATGATACGTGCATTCGGTACTCCCGCGGTGTACCAGATGATTTTAGAGCGGTAGGCGAAACCTATGAGTAATCTGACTTGAGGCAACCAAACCGATTGCCACGCAGCGAGAATCTGTCCGCTCCTCAGTATCGAGACGCCCATCAGGACAGTTCGCCCGGATTGATGGACATACGTGGCGATAGGGGTGCAGCCTCTCGATCGCGCGAATCTGTAATCGGCACGGAGATGTTGACACATGCTACTCTCCTGGGAAGGAACGACGATCACCAACCTCGCATTGATATCTCTAACACGGATGTGAGGACACGTGCTCCCCGCCACGAGAAGATCGATGGTTCGAAAGGGGTGGACCGTACATGTGGCGGAAATACAGCAGCCTGCAGCTTCGGTACCGAGGCACCTTTTAACCCCGGTTCCGACCCAACTTCGGGTCTTGATGCTTCTGCTTTGGGAAACGACCCGTCACCTATAGCAGAGCCCGACCCTACCCCTCTCGACCTCAATCGTACACCTGTCCCCTCTCGAAACCTCCTCTCATTTCGGGATTCCCCTCCTTTCTTGCACATGGCAGCCTTAGCTCCTGAGCCGGATGCGATCCTTCGGAGCACTGACAACATCAATGGGTTCCCCTCTCAGGAAGATAAGAGCCTGCAACTGCAACTGATCCCTTATGATGCGTCTTCTGAAGTTCCGATGTTTGACGATGACTCATCTTCCTTCTTGCAATCCCCTTCTTCCTTAGTGTCCCCCATATCAGATGGCCTTTCCCAAACATACGATGAAGCGGAGCTAAACCTTCTTTCCCTCTTCCAAGATTCTTCAGGGACAAAGGTCATTCTCGCGGAGCCCATACAAATCAGAAGGGGCAATCCTGACGTCAGGCTGCTTGAAGATGAACAGAGGGCCTCCCTAAGCAAGAAAATCCAAAGGAAGAAGTGGATTCGCGATGCTATGGGACACATTGGGAGATTATTAGGGCTATCTTTCGGCGATTGTCCAGAGGATTTCCTTGCCCTATTCCAATGTGTCGAGAATAAAGGTAGACCGTTGGAGCCGAATAGAAATTCCCAGAGATGAACCCCGAGAGCAGGAAAAAAGAGGGATCTGAAATGGAAAGGCATCATTTCAGCATCCAAGCTACATCTCTCCAATGAAGAAGCTGAAAAGGGTCTACGGGGAAGTGAAGTGCTCTCATGAAGATGGTTTCATGGAATGTTCGGGGGGTGGGGTCAAAGCAAAAAAGAAGACTCATCAAGGATACCTATAGTAAGAAGTAATCCCCACATTATTTGCCTCCAGGAAACCAAAGAGAATCGATTTGACGATCGTCTTATGCGATCGCTTTGGAAGGCTTCGGATGCTAAATGGGTGGTAAAAGATGCTTGTGGTAGCTCTGGGGGTATTCTGATTGCCTGGAGGTCAGCAACGTGGTCTTTCCTCAACTATACAGTAGGGAGTTTTACGATCACAACTATTCTTCGAAACAACGCTATGGCCACGAATTTTTTAATCTGCTCAGTTTATGGTCCTACCAACAATGAGCTGAGGGAAGATTTCTTGGAAGAATTATCGTTAGTATGTCAGAGTTTCAGCGGCCCTATGTGCTTTCCTGGAGACTTCAACACCATTAGGTTCTCGTTTGAGAAATCCACAGGGAGCAATCTGAAGCCTCAAATGGTTGCCTTCTTCGATTGGATTGACAGTAGCTGTCTGATCGATCTCCCTTTATTTGGCTCTAGATTCACCTGGACGAATGGGAGGCTCGTCCCGATTTTGTCCAGGTTGGATAGTTTTATTATCTCCACCAATTGGCTGGACCTTGTACCTTCCTCCTCTCAATCTGTCCTGCCCAGGACCACTTCTGATCATTGGCCCCTTTTTCTATCGGCGGAGGAGGAAGACTGGGGTCCCAAGCCTTTCCGTTTTGATATCTCCTAGCTCCATGTTGCAGGTTTCATACCCATGGTGGTTGGTTGGTGGAAGGAGTTGCAGTCTCATGGCTTTGCAGGACATCGTCTCTGTTCCAAGTTAAAAATGCTGAAAGCAAAACTCAAGCAGTGGTCAAAGGAGGAAAGGCGAAGATCGGAAGAGGAGATGGATTCGATCCTTGTAGATATCCAAAAATCGATGCCACTGCTGAACATACCCCAATGTCGAAAGAGGATCTGGCGAATGGAATCAATCTCATTCAATCCCTCTCAGCTAAACTCCTTCAAAGGGAACTGTCGTGGAAGCAAAAAGCTCGGGCTAAATGGATCAAGGAAGGAGATAGGAATACACGGTACTTTCACAGTCTAGCCAGCATGCATGCAAAGGTCAATCGCATCAGTAGCATATCTATCAACGGCAACTGGATCGAGGATAAAGAATCGATTATCAGGGAAGCAATTTCATATTTTCAAAGGCTCCTTCATAACGAGGGATGGTCCAGGCCTCGACTGGATGATCTTCCGTTCCTATCTATCAGCGAAGATAATGCTATCGATGATCTTCCGTTCCTATCTATCAGCGAAGATAATGCTATCGATGATCTTCCGTTCCTATCTAGCAGCGAAGATAATGCTATCTCCTTGGAACAATGTTTCTCTGTGGAAGAAGTTAAAAAGGCAGTGATGGAATTAGTCGGAGACAAGGCCCCCGACCCAGATGGCTATCCGATCATCTTCATCCAATCCTTCTGGGATATTCTTTAGGATGAGGTCATGGCTTTCTTCAATGAATTTCACGAAAGAGGGAGACTTTCAAAAAATATTGGGGCAACCTTTATCAAGCTCATTCCAAAGTTTTCTGGGGCTTCAGAGTTCGGAGAGTTTAGACCAATTATTCTAATTGGTAGTATGTATAAGATTTTGGCCAAGGTCCTTGCAAACAGGATGCAGAAAGTGATCGACTATATCATCGCTCCTAATCAGTGCGCCTTCATTCCGGGTAGATAGATTATCGACGGAGCTCTTATTGCAAGCGAATGTCTCCACTTCTGTCATCGGTCAAAGAAGAAATTCGTTTTCTGCAACCTCGACATGGAGAAGGCTTATGATCACGTTGAATGGGATTTCCTTCTTTATCTGATGAAACGCATGGGTTTCGGTGAGAAATGGAGGAGTTGGATAAAGGAATGCATCAGTTCGGCTCGTTTTTAAATCCTGTTTAACGGATCGCCAAAAGGATTCTTCAATAGCTCTCGTGGGCTCAGACAAGGGAACCCTCTATCCCCCTCCTTTTTCTAATCAATGGTGAGGCTTTATCTGTGATGCTTCTTAAAGGCCAAAGGGAAGGCATCCTTAGGGGCATTGAAATGAAAGGATTGCAGGAACCTATTACTCATGTGCAGTTTGCGGATGATATCCTTATTTTCTCTTAAGCGAGCACAGAATCGGTTGCCAATTTGAGAACAATTATCAAGTGTTTTGAAGCAGTTGCGGGATTGAAGGTAAATATGTCCAAATCCAAATTTATGGTATTAACCTGGATATTCAGGAAATCAGAGACTTAGCAGAATTAATGGGATGTTCTTCGGGGTCCTTCCTGACTTCTTTCCTCGGCCTCCCTCTGTCTTGGATTGCCCAAAAAACATCAATAGGACAAAGTTATTCACAGATTTCATCAACACCTGTCTGGGTGGAAAGGGCGCTATCTTTCTATTGGGGGCCGTCTAACGTTGATTAAAGCAGCCCTTTCTAATCTTCCTACTTACTTCATGTCCCTGTTTCGTTGCCCTGCTAAAGTTCTCAACGATATCGACTCCTTGCCACACAACTTTCTATGGAGGGGCAAGGATGAAAAGAATAAATTCAATCTTATGGAGTGGAAGCAGGTCTGCAAGCAGATTAAAGATGGAGGAACTGGTAGAAAAGATTTAAAGCTGATGAATCAGGCTCTTTTAGGGAAATGGATTTGGAGACTTGGCATTGAAAAGACTGTCTGTCGAATAAAATCATCAAAGCTAAATACGGGAGCTCTGAAGGGGGGTGGTGGACGAGTGAGTCCTCTTTATATAGGGCTTCTGCATTATGGAAAGGCATTTGCCAAATGAAAGATGAGATGATCCAAGGGATTGGATTTGAAGTTGGCAAGGGAGACTGCATTCGATTTTGGCTGGACACCTGGATCGGCAAGATTCCACTGAAAGACAGATTTCCCACCATTTTCCGGTTAGCAGCAAATCGAAACAGTTTTATAGCCGAGAACTACTCTATTCAAGTAGACAAGATGGCCTGGAACATTCAATGCAGACGAAATCTGGAGGATTGGGAGGTTACTGATTTTGTGGATCTGATGGATTACTTACAGCTTGCTCTCCCTAATCAGGAGTGTAAGGATAACATCATCTGGAAGGTAGACAAGTTGTCTGTCTTCTCGGTCAGATCGTTCTTCAAACAACTATCGACTCCCAACAGCGTCTCATCTCATTAGAGCCCTCATTTCATTTGGAAGTATGCAGTTCCTACTAAGTTACAGGTGTTTGGGTGGCTGGCTGGGAACAGTAGAATTCTCACTTTGGATAACCTTAGAAAAAAAGGAATGATACTTCCTAACGTTTGCTTATGCTGTATGTCCTTTGAAGAAACTGCAGATCATTTGCTGATCCACTTCCCGTTTGCCTACTCGATTTGGACTGTGATTCTCTCTTGTTTCAAGATTAATTGGTGCTTTCCCAGAGATGTGGACACACTTCTCAAGTCATGGCACGGTGTTAGAATGGACAAACCAAAATCTCGGGTCCGGCGCATGGCAATTTTGGCAACTTGGTGGGCTGTTTGGACAGAAAGAAACAACCGTTGTTTTCGGAATGAATCGAAGCCCTCACACTTGGTATCCACCTTTGTTAAATGTTTGATTGCTGAATGGGCATCCCATATGGATGGGTTCAATGTAGATCTCGCCTTTCTAAAGGCTTAATTGGTTCTGCTATCTCAGCAGGCCCTTTTCTTTTGTTTTTTTTCTCTCCCTTTAATGCAATTTATCTTTCAAAAAAAAACAAAAAACACTAGACCTATGGCATAACTGAGGATAATGACCTTGATAAAGCGGAATGGCAGAATAGGATTCATGTAGAAGTTGGCCCCAAATAGTTGGGATAAGGGTTAGATGATGATGATGATGATGATGATAGTGGTTGTAAAATCCTTGAAAAAAATAGTGGTTGTAAACTTGGTGTGATTTTGTACTTTCAAAAGATGTGCTTCGAGCTTCTTTTGAATGACCCAAACCAGCAACATATATCTTGGTTGCTACTCTGGGAATAGACTCACGATCTCAAAATTGCAACACTTGGGTCATATTAATAATCTGAAGTGGAAGAGGTCTAAACCAGCAAAGTTTGATAGGAAACAAAATCAGTGTTACAACTTAATTAAATCTAATCAATTAAGTGTTTCCTTGTTGTGTGCCATAAGCCTACGTCTACGTGGAAGAGGTTAAACTATTTTCTTGTGTGGTGACTGGTGACCCATTGTTCTCATTATGGTCTTGTACCAGCTGTTTCTGTTCGGTGGCCTATGGAAAAGAGGAAACTGTGGAATCTTTGCTTCTCAGTAACTCTTTGGTCCTTTTAGAATGAAAGAAATGGTAGAACTTTTTTATAATGGGTCGCTCTTGTCTTCTAATGTGGTGGAGAATGTAAGGCCTTATGCATCTCTTGGGTAAGTTCAGTTAAGAAATTATTGGGCACCATATTGTTAAAAAGTACAGAGTGGGTCTAACCTTCAGAAACGGTCTATGATTCTTCCAACATTTGCCTCGTGTGTATGAATGCTGTAGAGTCGATACTCTTTCTTCATTGTCCCTTTGCAAGGAAAGTTTGGATTGCATTTCTGGTTCTGTTCAAAGTTGCTTGGGTAATGCTTCCTTCAGTTAACACATGTTTTTGAGCTTGGCATGAAGGGATCCTAAGAAAGGATGAATTAATCATTTGGCGCATGGTCTTGCGAGCAGTTTTGTGGAACATTTGGAAGGAACAAAGGTGTTTCATAGTAAAGCTTTGTGGGAGGAGGTACTTCGGAAGTCTAAAAGAGATGTTCTAGAGTTGGTAACCTGGGTAAAGAATGTTAAAGATTGTAAAGTTGTCTTTGATGAAGTTGTAATATGGGTTTGTATTTTTTTTCGCTATGACTTGTCTTAGTGACTTATCAATAAAACTGCAGTACTGTTAAAAAAATGGAGTGAGTTGGATGTTGTCCACATGTAATATGGGAGTGAACATGTGTTTTGGTTAGGTGAATTCTTTGCCCCTTTAGGGTCTTCGTAATAAAATTCTTTATCAATAGAAAAAGAATTGGTACTTTGGAAGTCTAAAAGAGATGTTCTAGAGTTGGTAACCGGGGTAAAGAATGTCAAAGATTGTAAAGTTTTGCCTTTGGTGAGGTTGTAATATCAAGGTATTCCATGATGGTAACGGTGGCCGTAACGGCCACCACCTTTACCTTTATGATATGGGGTGTAATGGCCGTTACGGGGGCCATAACGGTCGTTACGGTCCTCTCTCTCTCTCTCTCTCAATTGAAACAAATAATCTGAAAAACCTGTATCGGTCCTGTAACGGACCGTTATTGGGCCTTTACGGGAGATGTAACGGGCTGTTATGGGGGTTGTAGTGGCCTTTACGAGTCATTTTTTTATATAACAGCCTTTACGACCCCGTAATGTGTGACGGTTTCCACTGTTACATTTATGTAACGGCCTTTACGGCACACCATGTGTAATATGGAGTTGTATTCTTTTCTGCTATGACTTTTGTCATAGTGGCTTATCAATAAAACTGCAGTACTCTTAAGAAAATGGAGTGAGTTGGATGTTGTCCACATGCAATATAGGGGTGAACATGTGTTTTGGTTAGGTGCATTCTTTGCCCTTTCAGGGTCTTCGCAATAAAAACTCTGTATCAATAAAAAAAGAAAAGAGTTGCCAATATATAGGCATGATCTAGCGAGACTATAATTTCCAATGCATAGGCACACACATGCCTAACCCATTGGTCGTGGTGTTCGTTTCTATGGACGTGCTTAAAGGACACCTGTTTTCAAGCTAGCAAGGCTATAATTTCTAAATACAATTAAGGCTTGTTTCTATGGCACCAAACAATTGTAGGTCATCCAAGAGAGCCATCTTTGAGTCCCCTTCCGATCAGCAGGGGACACTAAAAATGCAAAAAATGCCATTTTTTAGCTGCACCTAAAATCTATAAGCTTGGATGGCATCTCCATGCCTTGTAGGGATTTGGAAAACCATATGCTTGGGTCCGCTGTCACCCGTAACAGCTCCTCCAATGGCCAAATCACCTAGATCTTACATTGCCAATCATTTATTTCCAAGACATCCTCAGAAAGTGCAAGCCTTCATGACCCTTCTCACAACCTTTATCCAAGTCCTTTTAGGCACCGTTTGGCAGATGCCTAAAAATGAGTTCATGTCATTTTAGTTAATAGTAATGGTGTATTATAGATCCTAACCTCTAATGCATAATCACTGGTAACAAATTTTTTTTTTTGGTAACACGAACTCATTATGTATTAGAGATGAAAACCGTAATGCAAATTACTGTTAACTAAAATGTGATCAGCTCTTTTTTAGGTATTGGCCTTGGGCATTTCTCTCATCCTCTTTTCATGCCCTTTAACCCAATCAAGCTCCTCATCTTTATTGGAGCTGTCTCCTGGTCTTGGTGTACATGAACAAGCCATCTCAACATTTTGCCTCCTATTGGGACCACTACTGGTCTGCTCTGGATAACCTCATTCTTAATTCTGTTCTTTTTGGTCTTCCCACATATCAATCTCAACATTCATCCTCTGTTCATGTTGCCTTTTAACTGCTTAATATTCTCCCGCACAAGAGTATTGGCGGAGAATGAAATGAGAACAGAACTTCATTTTGGCAACTCTATAGCAGTAATGTATAATCTTGATTCCTTTTACAAGTTCTACCACAAGAACCGCTCGACTTGGAATGTGACAACAGAAATGGCTAGCAGATTCCACTGCTCGACTTGGAACCTAGTGCTACTCTCTGAACCTTGCTTAACTGCAGAGTTCTGATGGCCTGGTGCATCAGTGTTGGTCTGATCACATCCTTAAGAGGCTTCCCATCATCATCATCAGCCTTGTCCCAACTAATTGGGTTCGTCTATGTGAATCCCGTTCCACCATTCTACTTGAAGGACCATATCTTCAGTTAAACTATAGGTTTGTTGGGTCTTTTCTTACTAGCTCCCCCATGTCCTTTTGAGTCTCCTCTTTCCCCTTTAGAGCCTTCAATTTGAACCAACCCACTTCTTTAACTGGATATCAAAATCAAAGCTCTAATTCTATGATTTTTTATGCAAAACATGAAGAACCAATGGATTTGTAACCATTTGACACTGATTTAACATAATTTCAACAAAAGAAAAGGCATCAGAAATTGGATCGAACATGTGGGATATATCGGCACACTACTTGTGCGTTTCGTATCGCACAGGTGGGATACAAGATATATCGTGGGATATATCAGCCAATATCGTTGATATTTAAAACATTGATCTGACGTCCACATTTCTGCTATGCTCATCCTATGAACATGTTCTTTTGCTGCCCAACATTCTGTCCTATCAAGATGATTACTGACAATGTGGAATATTTGATAGTCTGTTTTGGGAACGTGGAATGTGCAAGGAATTAAAATATTATGCAACTCCATAGGTGTTTGACGTACATATGATTCTCTTGCTAGAGTGACTTGAGGGTCACTTATTTTTGGAACCTTCTTGCTGCTTGCCTGCCTGAGTTTGAGGTGCTTTTTGAATCTTTACAATTCAAGATTTGACCTTTGGTGAGTTCAAGGTTGCCCAATGGAGTATCTGTTGATGGAAAATTGGCCATCTTACTCTATGAGAAGAAAGCTTGCAAATTGCAGGAAGCTTTTGGAAGTCTGGTGTTAGGGATTGTCAGGTGGCATATTGTCCATGAAGAATGGCCGATTATCCTACACAAGTTAATCAATTCATGTGGTTGACCCCAAACTTGTGTTGCTGCAATTACAACTTCTCATTAGATAAGACCATTATTTTTTTCAGTCAGTGAGGGCTCCACAAAGATACATTGTTGAGGCATTGATGTGCCTTGCATGGATTTTCTATTAAAGAACATATTTTGGATTGTGTTTTCCATTATTGTTTATTATTTGATGGGTAGCTTAGTTATATATTTGTTGGGAGTTTTGTGTATATGTACTGAGCATTGTTAAAACAACAATTGTTGCTTTCCCGAACATTAAGTCTACACATCGGCTGGGCCTCTTAATCCATCAAGAAACTCTGTATTCGGAAATGTTCTTGTATCATGTCTTCTGGTTTAGGTTGACAACGATTCACTTATTACCATGTCCCTGTTTCTATTTTTGGTGTTTTGGTTGGATTTGCTGACTTATGCACTCACGCATTCATTTTCCAAAGTTCCTCTCTTAGTTCTTACTGCAAGTATGCATGCCTATAAATTTCCTTGGTTAATCTTCCATTCCTAAGGAATTTTGGTATTATAGTGCTGCCTTGGACTGTGCCAGTTAGTCATCCCCAGGGAGTTCTGTGATAAATCTTTAAACTATGAGTCGCTGTTTGTTCTTCGAGCATTGCTTGAACTGCTTGAACTTTGTTTAAATTGATTTACTTGTGTTTTGTTTCAATTCGGTTTCTATTTAATACTCTGTTATTCTTCTGTCAGGTTAAATAAGGAACCACCTAATTTGACCTTTAGAAAGAAGGATAAGGGTGGGATCAATTTCACATCCACAGTGGCGAACACACTCCTGGACCTTGAAACTGTGAAGGCAATATGTGGTGAATATAGGATCCATAATGCCGATATATCTCTTCGATATGATGCAACTGCTGATGACCTCATAGATGTTATCGAGGGCAGCAGAATATACATGCCCTGCATTTACGTTGTCAACAAGATTGACCAGATAACACTTGAAGAACTGGAGATCCTCGACAAACTTCCTCACTACTGCCCGATTAGGTAATCTCGTGATAATTCTTTCTTAGTATGGTCTCAATCATACCCGCCCTTGCTTTTCCTTCTCTTTTGAGACCTGGCATCCAGAAAGATACCTGAGTGTTTTTTTTTTAAATTATTCTTTTTCTTTTGATAGGTAACACTACCATATCATGTTCTTTTGAGCCTTTCCTCATCATGTTTGCATTCATCTTGCTTGCGTGTCTTGCCTATCATAGTTCTTTTATACATGGCATGAAAATTTACTGCAGAAAGATAGTGATGCTTAATTTCTTGAGTCTATGGTGTAGCTGTGGCATGCATCTTACCTTTGTTGGCTTTTGAGCCATGAACTTGACACTTACCTGTAAGAACGTTAAGAAGGAAGTTTATTCATCATCACACATCTTTTCCAAGTGCTGGAAGGAATGCTTGCTGGCAAAAATAACTCTTACATGTTTAATGATGGATATTGATCCTTAGGTTTGCTTTGTTATCTACACAGGTATAAGATTTTCATGAAGTGGTTGCGGTAGTGCTTCCACCACAACCATCATTTGCAAAATGCGCTGGTGTTTTAAAAGCGAACCTAGACCTTGTGAGAAAATTCTAAATATCTATTCCATGGATAAGTTAGTGATAAAGTGCCAAGAGCGTGGTTTCTTGACTCGGCGACTTGCACCAACTTGTTTGGTCCTGAGTCAATTCGTGATTTGCCTGAGTCAGGGCGTGACTCATCTGAGTTGGGCCAATTCACACTACTGACTTGTGGCATCTTACGGGATCAGATTTGATTGAGTTTGATCGGAAGAGCTGTCAATCCATGGCCAAGAGAACATCTGTTTTTTTTTTTTTTTCACATGCACACACACCCCACACACTCACGCCGTAGTGGGATTTCACCACCTATGGGTACTCAAACCCTTGACCTGGTGTTGAAACTCTTGTGAGTCTACTGCCAGGGCAAGAGTAAGGACTCGAACATCTGTGTTAAGGTTTAGGAATATATGGGAAAAGAAGGCATAACGCATGATGGTTCTCATTGTTGACATAATGAAGAATCATCTGCCATTCTGCACCTCTAAACACACTCAAAGCATTCAACACAAACTGAGATCCAATGGAAACTTACCGAATTTAAGTTGATTGTACGAGTCTATTCATTTACTTTCCGCAGGACCAACTCATCACATTTACACTCCCCGACACATCCTGATTCCAGAGGGGCAACTTGTTGAGTTGGGTCCCATTTCATATCTACAAGATGCCATTAATTGCACCCGCAGGGACATTTGTGCATCAGAGTGGGCCCAATATACTTGACCAGATAAAGCTATGTCATCCCTTGATCTACTCAATTCAGAAAATAGATTTTCCAGAACTGGCAGCAGTACCCTCTGTAAACATGCATTGCAGGTGTGGCTCTTAGAAAAGCATTGAAGTGCCTGGGGCTCTGGAACAATTACTGCACCTGTTCTTAAGGGTCTGTGTAACATGGTTGCTTGATTGAATTTGTGCCACATCTATTTTTGTATAATGAATGGTTGAATCAATTTTAGTTCATTAGGATGCTGAGTCATGCATCTTGTAATCAAGTTATGCTGCAGCTTCATATTTACTTTTGAGCATTCAACTTCTTGTTTGTAATGCAGAGCAATCCTAGGGTTGGCTTCATCATCGTTTGCCATGAAGCACATATACTGAGGTCCTTGATGTGATGCCTTTTTTGCTGCAGTGCTCACCTGGAATGGAATCTTGATGGCTTACTGGAAAAGATATGGGAATACCTTGATCTAACTCGCATATACACAAAGCCAAAGGGAATGAATCCAGACTATGAGGACCCTGTAATCCTTTCCTCCAAGAAGAGGACAGTCGAGGACTTCTGCACTAGAATCCACAAAGATATGCTAAAACAATTTAAATAGTGAGTGTCCCTCCATCGATTCCGCACCTTCAAATTTTCGTTTCCGCATTTCCGGTGTTCTTTGTGATCTTTTGTGTTGCTCCTGTTAACTAACCCCGGTCTATTGAAATTCAGTGCGCTAGTTTGGGGATCCAGCGTGAAGCATAAGCCTCAGAGGGTTGGAAAGGTTATCTGTCCATTTAAAACAACTGATTTTTAGTTTGGTTTGGTCCTGAGAGGAATGGCTAAACATATGATCTGCATGATGAGAGATGAAAGAGGTGATTTGCTGCAAATGTGCTAACATGGCACACGTATGTGATATCCTGGCTGTTCATCAGCTGAGGTCCACTGTGAACGTGCTCTGGAACAAAAATCAGGCCCCTTGGCTCATCAAGTGGGCCAAGTGTGTACTCAGAAAGTGCACAGGTTGAATGAAAGAAGAAAAAAGGACCAATGGTCTTGTTCTCGATGGACTCACCCATACAATATATGTACTGGCCTGATTTTCTTTGGCCAGGGCATGTTGTTGCTGGGCCCACTTCTCACACAGCCCCGAATACCCCCTTCAACCTTTCCTCATGCAATCAGCTTAGCATCCCACGGTCCTTGTGCGAAAAGTCATGCAAGTAATCTGACATATTTCTTGATCCTGTAGGAACATGAACTTGAAGACGAAGATGTGGTTCAGATAATAAAAAAGGTGTGACTCAGGGCATGTGGATTGATCCCAATCTGAGAAAGTTGTTGTGATGGTGAGAGAATTTTAGATCGAGAGGAAGTATCGAAAGTGAAACAGAGATGTGGTGGTGCACCATCATAGCCCGGGCTTTAGTTTTGGTATGGCTTCCTTAGGCGGACATGCATATAAAGGCATTGTTTATGTTTTCTGTTCAACATATAGAGCCTGTTGCACCCTCATATTTATAACGATCCAGCATGTGGTGTGGTATGAGCGTTTCTGGCTGAAATTGGCCTGTCAGCGGCCATGTAAAATTTAAAAAATTATATTAAAGATTTCAATTTTTTTTTTTAGAATTCAGAATTCCAGGTATGTGTAGGGATGGCTACACTCCTATGATAGTTGGCCTCCATTTACACTCCCAAGGTTCACCAACATTTTGAAAATGGTGGTTGAAGGGCACCCACATTGCCCCAATTGGCTGCATCCCTCCACTGTTGTCTATTGTATGGTGTTGGGTTGCTAGTCTCTTTCTCTCTCTAATAAAAAATTTCAGGTTATCCATTAAAAAAACTACAGGTTGAGGATAACCCGAGAATTATTCTGAGAAGGTGATGGTGACAATCTGATTTGACCATGTTGGATGGTCTGGACAGATTCACCAGATGAGCCACCACCATTTTCAATGCTGGTAGCAGGTGATGAGTGCTCCCATCTCTGTTTTGGTAAAGTCACTAATCTCTAAAACTATTACAGAGCAAGGAGAGCATTTATCTGTTGATGATGATGGGTATTGAAACTGCGGAGCAAGGAGAGTATTTATCTGTTGATGATGATGGATATTGAAACTGCAGAGCAAGGAGAGCATTTATCGGTTGATGATAATGGGTATTGAAACTGCGGTGAGATCATATGTGGACCAGATGAGCCAACTGTAATCGAACTGTACGGGAGTCGACAAGGTGTAATTGTGTGTGACCCCAAAGTCACCTGATTGGATGACACATTCAGTAGAGGGAGGACGATGGCCTTGGACTAGTTACTTGGGTTGGTGATAGTTCAAAAATCAGTCCGGCCAGACCAGCAAATATGAAAATCTGGAGTAAGATGGTTACAACTGTCTGCTTGAATCCTTGATGTAGAGTTTGGGCCAAAGCTGCAGTAGGCCCACCTATCCAAACTAAAGATTGATAGAGGTGGGGCACAGTAACATTAAGCTATGTGGGGGCCATTATTCCGATTTCGTGTAGCAATCATTCAAATTATTTTGTTTGGACTTGACAATCTATAGTGTGTTTGACAAAAAGTGAAGATAGTTATGCAATGCCAATGGGCAATGCAAGAGATTACTGGTGATGGTGGTTAGCGCACATGAACATGGAAATTCAATAGACTGCAGAGTGTGATTGTTCATACGCATGGGCTCGTAAAATGAACCCAACCTGGACAATGCATACCCCATTATCAGATCAATTAAATGATAGTAACCTCTAGTCAGTGGACACCTATTTATCAGATTCATTTAAATACTTTGCATTTCAACTATCGATTATACATCCACCAATCGGCCAAAAACTTCAGCTTAATTTTTTGTTGAGGTTCGTTAGAATACATCCCGACTATTGCAATGGGATGCATGGGGACTTTTAACCTTTGGATTGGGGTCATGCTCCAATGATCACAACAGT
Organism: Magnolia officinalis; assembly: GCA_021015155.1. Taxonomy (NCBI): domain Eukaryota; kingdom Viridiplantae; phylum Streptophyta; class Magnoliopsida; order Magnoliales; family Magnoliaceae; genus Magnolia; species Magnolia officinalis. The sequence goes on along the minus strand of JAJHSJ010000006.1, from coordinate 2,973,841 downwards.
TTATATGATGGTCCTCACCTTTTCAGAGGGATGGCTAAGAATAAATACTCAGGCATTTTTGGTAGACGCCTAAAAATGAGTTGATCTCATTTTTAGTCACTGTTTGGTAAACACCTAAAAATGAGTTGGTCTCATTTTAGTTAACAGTAATTATGTATTAGAGATCTTGGTCTCTAATGCATAACTACCGCCTAGCATTGAAACGAAACAGTTCAACCCTTCGATCATTGATTCTCTTCCCTTCAATATGGATGGCCTGATTAAAAAATACAAACGGTTAAATATTTAAATCTAAGAGTTCTTTTTATTTATTTTTTATTTTTTAATAAATGGTTTGGGTCATTAAAAAGGCACGCCCATTTAATGGCTTTAAGTCCCTATAAATACGTCAGGCAATATTCTATCAAACCTCGTCTTAGTTTATTTCCCATATAATCTTGGCTCCTGATTTGGACGGTCTATTTTGATTGGCATGTGCTGTGGGTACAATTTCTATGTGCATGCATATGACCCATCACATGACGCTGTAGTAGGGATCTCTTTCTCTGCACCACACCACAATTGCTTAGCAGTAGGGGTGGGCAACAGGCCAGGTTGGACCTATCCGCACCTATGGCCTGATCAATTTTAGGGCTGGGCATGGGCTTTTTGGAGAGATTTCCTCTGCACGTGCTTTTTTTTTTTTTTTTCCCCACAAGTACGTTGTTCCAATCATCAATTCCGGACGCCTTTCTCTCTTCGTGCATGTGAAACGCACCTGATCAACGATAGAGTAGGAGCATTCTCTGCGAAAATGGGATTTGGTCAAGTTTTGCAGACCACCCGACCATCTTCATGGGCTTGGGCTTGGGCTTGGGCCTTCAGTGCTCATCCGGATTGGGTCTTGGGCTTTGTAGTCTTAGCGACGCCCATTGCCACACCCACTTAGCCAGGTGTTCAGAAAAATCAAAGCAAGAAAATATTCAAACTTGTAAAAATATATAGCGGGGTTGTTTGACATTGCTGCTGTGTATGACGCTTGATACGCAGGCAGTAATAATTGATAAATGTTGCATATATTAACCTAAATTAAATTGTGGAAAAATAAGGTTCCATGAGCAATCCTATACTCTGATTTGTGGACATTTGTTGTTTCAAACAAGACCATTGGTTTTTTTTTTTTAATTTAAATTTCTAGCCATTCAATAAATGTCTAACAATCTAATATTTAGATGATAGAATAAGAGTAAGTTTTTGCTTGAAAAAGAAAAGAAAAAAAAAGAAAGGTTTTGATTCATGATACATCTAACCTGGTTCCCATAATTTGGACATTTGAATTATTTGTATGCTATGAAAGCAACTTTCGACTAAATTTCTAACTGCCCGCGTATCATACATCACACCCTGCCAGAGTATCAAAGTATTCCTCAAATATAACAAGAAATGAGTAGATCTTCCATTAATGTTGCAGGAAATATCAAATTCAGATCTTGCTTTGCTGCAGTCTCTTAATAAATTTGCTGCTCTCTCAAAAAAATATCAATTCAGAGAGACAAGCTCCTCGGTTCTTCTGGAATTTCATGCTCTTATGCAGCAATTGAAGTAACTCAGTATCTTCTTCCTTGTCTGCAAAACACCATTTAGAAAAAGGGGAAAAAATGTTAATCAAGTCAGCACTAAGAAAATCTGCCTACTAGTTTTGTTACTATATTTAGTTCCCATGAAACCCATGGCAGATATTGCAAGATCTGGATCACTCATCAGGCAGGCCACATGATCCGTGAGCTGTGAAAACAAAAAATAGGCAGATCAGACAGTTCAAGCACTCAATTTGAGCTATAAAAAAAGGATCATCAACCATTTCATAGGGATTCCGTAAATATCCCATTCCAAATATCGAAAGTTCGAAACAATTGAGACTTTTTCAGAGATTGGATGCAGTTACTAATTCAAGATCTGGCATTCACAGAATGAAAACTTCATTATCGATTCTACGAGAATTTTTATGAAAGTCTTTCATTTGTTTCTCTTCCATGGAAGTTTTATTTTCCTAGAATGTATCCTAATTTTTGGCCTAATTCTTCTTCTGATAATCAATTCAACCTCTGATAAAAAAGATATACCTTGGCTATCTTTCATCTCTTCAACAAGTTTAGTAATGAGCATAACAGCCGTATTGTTCCGATGGAGAAAAGAACCTATGATTAGCATTTCGGAAAATTTCCAAGCGAACAATTTCAATGAAATCTTTCAATTTCTTATTTTACTTGGTTAAGCAGTCCAGTCGAATGGTTAGGGAATTAGGGTTGTCCAAAAAGACTTATTTTTGGGATATGAAGGAGCCCACTCCATTTGTGCAATTAAGTAGAAAGCTAAATGAGGAGTAAGGAAAGAGAGGGAGGGGTTGCATACAGTTGGAGAATGGTGGGTGTGTTCCTGGTGAAGCTGGTCAGGCTGGTGGTGATTAGGGAAGAGCTCTTCTTCATTCCCGAGGCTGGCCCTCGAGAAATCTTTCTTGTTCTGCTTCCTCATCTCCCTTATCTTTGAGAAGTCCATGGAATAATCCGGCATCTGATGCTTCTGATCCCAATCACCAAATTGCGGCACTGACATCCATGAGTTCTTCTGAAACAAGAGAAAAATTAAAAGAGAAAAAAACCCCCCTCCAAATATTAGAAACCTCGATGAACTTGAAGCCTGTCTAGATTGTGTGAAGGAATGGAACAGAAAAGAAAAGAAATGAGTTTTCCACTGTATGGATCTTCCACGTTGTTTGGATAGCAAAGGAAGTAGTAAGATTGGAAATAGCAAAAATTAGTTCTCACACACAAGATACAAGGTTGAGTTTTGAGGGGGAAGTAAGATCTCCATGTTGGATCCAACAAGCCCTCCAAGATGGAATCCATGTGAATTTATGTTTCAGTAGTACTCATTGAATCCATGAGAATGCATCAATGAATAATCATTACACTTTTCTTTTCTTTTTCCACATTCCAAGAAATAACAGGAGTTTTAGAAGTTCATATAAAATGGCTGTATGTGATCATTTCTCCTAAGCAGAACAAAGCCTAAAATATCATTGTAACATTTTAACTGCTGGTGCAACATTTTCGACTTTTATAACACCCCTTATTTCTTAAGGGAGACTTCATAGAGAAAACCAAGGGTGCAACTCCGGCGGTTGGATTGAGGGACAACCCAAGCTGAACCCAACTGTGGACCCAACCCAAGCTACTCACCCTAAGCCCAAACCAAAGTATTGAATGCTCAACCCTCGGACAATCCGGGTTGGGTCAGGTTGGGGTAATTTTACTATCACCACTCGTAAATACAGACCATGATGACTTTATGTTTATCTTATGTTTGTTAGTCAAAACTCACATGTATTTGTGATGCATAAGGTTGGATTTAGGTTGCCCAAGACCTTAATCCAAGTCCGACCCAACTAAGAGTTAGATTAGGGATTTTCAGCCCAAGCCCAATCAAAACTGAAGTTTGTGTTGGGCCGATTGGGATCAGGTTGACCCAAACCAAGTTGCATCCCAGAGAAAACAGTTGTATATGGACTTAGAGAATAACTTCAATATTTTGGTAGTGTGATGGGTGATCCACAGGCACTAAGAATGCTTGGAAATTGCATGTCTAGCATATAAGTAATGAAAACTAAACTGTCCAAATTCTGGATCTCTATTTAAATGTATCATGAACCAAAATTTATGCTTATTTGATTGTGGGGCCATCGGATCAGTGGGTATTTATTGGACAGATAAAAATGAGCATACAATAGTACTATTTCAACCAACAAGCCTACATGAATCAGGGGCTAGGATTGCTCAACATATCTGAATTGGGACTATAGATTAGCGCAGCAGGTTCCACAATCTAGTTGGTCTTGAGTTGATATAGATAGCACACAATTTTTGAGTGCCTGTGTATCAATCATCATATTATGTCAGAGTATCAAATAACTCCTGTATATAGGGGTGGCAGCTTGCCCAAAAATTGATCAAAATCTCCATTTCTCCCTGTAAATGTTCCTAATGCACCCCTTGATTAGTTGGACCACTCATGCACAAATAAATAAGTATCTAGAAAAATGAAAACTAAAGTCTGCATGCAAGACACATGTTTTGCCTAACAGATGATTGTAATAGCATATATTAGAAAAGAACACAGGTACACAACTGCACATTAACTTGGGTTAGGTCTAGATGGATAAAATGAACTAATCCCAAGCCCAGCTTGAAAATTGATTAAGCCACTCATGCAAGCTTGGCCATAGGCCATGCTAATAGGTCCAAGCCTGGTCCAAAGCCAAGATGGGCGGACTGTTGCCAGCCTAGTTATATATATACTAGGGGTGGCAATGGGCTAAGCAAGGGCAGGTTGGCTCAGCTTGGCCCTAGCCTAACCTAAGCCCTAACAGGCTAAAAAGGTCATGGCCCTGGTCCTCACCATAGAGGGTTGGGCTACTACTGTAACAGGGTGGTCCTACAAGTTAAAGATAAATTACATAATCTTATGCATGCATTTGATTTACATTTGACAAGCGTGTTCATGAATCATCATGCTCTTCTAAAATATCAAGGTCTTTTTGTGGCACACTTGTATCAAATAAGATCATTTATTGGACAAGTGTATGCCCTACCCAATTCTCCTCTATATGCATGGATTTAAATAAGTGTATTAATGTACAGTTCGACAATTTAAATTGGCCCAAAAATTTGGACAGTTAAGTGCCTGCATATCCTCTACCATATAAGTGCCTGTATATCATCTATCAGACTACCATATTCTGCTAGAGTATCAAAGTTCTTCATATTATTACGTGCGCATGCGCATACACACAATGATACACAGTGCTACATGATCTACACTACTAATACCTATATGTATTATAGAGTATACACTAGGGCAATGGGTAAGGTCAGGCGGGCTCGGCTATCCACTATTGGCCCTCTACAGCCCGGCCTAGCCCAAAATTGGGCCTAGATTTAAGCCCAAATCCAACACTTGCGCAGCCAACCCAAATACAGGGCCTAGATTTCAAGCCTGAACCCAGCTCTCGTGCCAAGTTTAGTGGGCCAGATCATCGGGCTGGGCAGGGTAGCCAGGTCCATAGCCACCCCTAATATATACGGAAACGGATTGGCTACTCCCCCTGCCACCAGCTCCATGGCTGGTGGTCGGTGCTCTGTGGGCTCCACCATGATGTATGTGTTTCATCCATTCCGTTCATCCATTTTTACAGATCCTTTTATGGCTTGATCCCAAAAATGAGAGGGACATAAATCTCGCGTGGACCACACCACATGAAAACAATAGTGATTGGATATCCACCATTAAAATCCTCCTAAGGGCCACTATACTGTTTATTTGACATCCAATCTGTTTATTAGGTCATACAGGCCCAGATGAAGAAAAAAAACAAAGATAAGCTTGATCCAAGACTTTTATGGCCCCCAAAATGTTTTTAATGGTTGACCTTCATTCAACACTGTTTCCTGTAATGTGGTCCACTTGAGATTTGGATATACCTCATTTTTGGACTCACACTGTAAAATGATCTCTAAAAATAGATGGATGGCATGGATGAAACATATACATCATGGTGGGGCCCACATAGCACCGACCACCAGCCATTGGATGGTGTCAGGGGGAGTAGCCAATCCGTTTCCAATATATACATCCCGTAATGCATGAGAGCCGTTACGATTACAACAATCAACATCTCGGCCGTTGTATAGCTGAGACACACTACAAAAGCAGAGGAGTTCAAAGCTGAAAGCAGAGGGAATCCAAAACCCTAAAAATCGCATCATTCGAAGGATGAAAAAAAAGAGAGAAGATTTTTGAAGTATTTTTGCAACGAATCTCGACAGAAACAGGAAAAAACGATTTTTGAAGTATTTTTCCTACAAATCTCGACAGAAATACACGAAAGGGAGGAATTAAAAAAAAAAAAAAAAAGAAAAAGTAAAAAAAAATAGAAAGCGGAGGAGATTATGACCTCGTTACGATCTTCCATTGATTCAGAGGCTCGATTTCCGGTTAGAGAATTCCAGGGTCGGGGAAGAGAAAGGGAATCGGGTTTTTAAAGAGAGAGAGAGAGAGAGAGAGAGAGAGAGGTAGATGAGCAGAAAAATCAAAGAAAACCCAAAAAACATGAAAGGAAGCCAGCTGATGACAGCAGGCTCTGATTCTCTCGTGACCCCGTCGGAGCTGTGCTGGAAATGAAATGCTCGAAACACCAATGCCCTCGGCTTTTCCTTTAATTACGAGGATACCCCGTCGGACCTTTATCCCACGTGCAGTTATTTGGTACTCCGGCAGAGTGTGACGGTTGATATGCAGACACTAAAAAATTGTGCACCTGGCATGTATTCAAGAAAATTGAAACTTCCAAAATGAGGGACCCATTGTAACTATTCATATTCTTGCTAATATCTGATTGAACGATCTTAACCTTATATTATTTTAATTTTCTTTATTGATTTTGGACTGTTGGATTTTTCAGATTCATTAATTTATGCCAATCAGCTACTGAAGAGTCTATACCATAATAATTGTCACGTTAAGAGCCTAAAAAATGGGAATGACGACTTGGATGGTTGACGTTAAGTTACATGTGCCCCAAGTGTGTCATTTAATAGTGCATGCATATCAACTATCACACTTCTTTAGAGTATCAAAGTTTTTATCCCACAACATCTTGAGCCCAGAGGAAAACTACGTGGATTCTGTGTCTGGAACAGGTGTTATAATAGTAAAAAGTGGTCACGTTTTCAGAGGATGTATGGAGATGATAAAATGGACTGAGTTATCCGTCCTAAAATAGCTGGAAGGAAGCATGATTTCAACCCATGTTAAGGACGGAAAAATCAATAGAATTTTATTACAAGAATTAGTGGGGCCCACTATGATGTTTAAGTGAAATTTATCCTGATCACCATCGCATTATTTCATTTTAACAACAAGGGTTAGAAATCAACTAGCTCATTGATAGGAGTGAGTCATATAAAGGAAAATAATTGGGAGAGATGCCTACCTTTGACTTTTTCAAGGCACACCGTGATGACTATATGAAATTCACTTTAAATATAGATGTCCAACTAATACTTAGGCCTTGGGATAAAAAAATTAGGTTCATTTGTGATTTAGATGGGCCACATAAAGGGAAATATTTTCCTTTATATGACCCACTTGAATCACAAATTGAGTTGATTTTTGGACGCTACAGCTAAAACGAGGTAACATACCTAGTGATTAGGCTAAATTTCACTTAAAAAATCATATAGATTATGTGTGGGAACTTTAATTTTTTTCGTTCTCATCAATGACTTCAGTATGAAATCACTTGAATTTACTTCAATAATTAGTGGGCCCTGATGTAACATTTAAGTGAAATCCACTTAATTACCGATGCATCATCCATTTTAGCCATAGGGCCCAAAAATCAGCTAGGTCTATGATTTAAGTGGGCCATATGAAGGAAAATAGTATGCACCTTTGTGTAGCTTACCTGAATCATTGATGGGCCTAATTTAATTTTTATTTTTTCATCTCAAACCCTAAATTTTAGCTTGCCATCTAATAGTTAGAGTGGATTTCACATAATTATCAAGGTGGGCAGGTCCTTATTCTTGCCCTGGTGGTAGACTTAGAAGAGTTTCAACATCGGGTCAAGGGTTTGAGTACCATAGGTGGTGAAATCCCACCATGGTGTGAGTGTGAGGGTGTGTGAGTATGAAAAAAAATGAAATTTATGTGGTTTCACTCTGGTGCCCAAAGCAAATTTGGATTCTAATTCATCTTTATTTCACGGTTATTGTAATTTGAATTCCAATTCAAACCAAATCTATGCCATTGTAAATGTGGCAAAAAACTTACCCACATCAAAGCATGTATCCCAAGAGGCCATGTAGGATAGAAATATCAGTGATTAGACAATTCTTTACCATCCATTATTTTAAGTTGTTCTGGTTGAATGTGGAATTGTTATTTATTTATTTATTTTTTTTTGTAAGCTGTTAATTGGATTTTTATGATCGTCCAATCAACTTGATTTTCTAGATATGAGCTATCTATCATCGTATGGTCAGTTGCAAGTGAATGTGTACAAACAAATGCCATCTGAATGGTTAAATTACTTATTATAAAGTTGAGTTGGATGCAAAAGACTTTATGCAGAAGTTTGGAGTTGATTACCAATACATATTTTATCTATCAGTTAAACATAAAAACACCCTTATCAATGGGGACCTTCACTAGGAAATCTACATGCATGCGGCCCCTTCTTGACTTTGTACATACAATGTTATATGGCAATGTATGACCTCAAGCAATCTCTACACGTGTGGTTCTACTTGTTTAGTATGACTATATTTTCTAATTGGATGTCAGTGTTGTGTAGTTGATCATTCTTTGTCAAACAACATAGGGCCTTTTAATACCATTTTAGTTGTATATGTTGATGATATTCTCAATATTGATGATGATGATGCTTAGATCTCTCTAGTTAAATCATTCTAATAATAGATTTTGAGATAAAGGATAAAGAGCTAATGCATTATTTTCTTGAGATTGAAATCATCTGTTCTTCAAAAGGCATCTTCATTTTTCAGAAAAAATATGCTTTTGACTTATTACAATTTACCTTGTGTCATTTGAGTCCCCTATTGAAGTCAATCATTGATTATTTTCTTCTCCAATGAATCTCTTAACAATTCCAAGCTTCTTTATTCATACCTTGCTCAATTTGACATACGTTATGATTGTAGGGAGCTGGTTTATGAAGAATCCTTTCTCACATCATATTAAAGCGGTGTTTCACATACCTTGTTATACCTTGTTATCCCAATGATCCTTACTCTTGCTCCGGAGTTTCAACACCCAGTCAAGGGTTCGAGTATCCATAGGTGGTGAAATCCCACTACGGTGTGAGTGAGTGGGTGTATGTGTGCATGTGTATAAAAAAAAATGCCAAGGGTTCCTTAGATTACATCTAAAATCATTCCCATAGTTGCATGTGTAACATATGTATCACTAGACTATTAATCTATTGGACACATGGCCCACTAATGATATCATAAAATAATTAGATTGTCAATTGCATCACTATAATTACTTTGATACGATGATCAACACCGTCCAAACATTGTCCATGTAAATTAATGGTTAAAAATTGTTGGTTAGTCACTCAAACGTGATCTTGTGCTTGTGGCCCATCCGAGACTTAGAATTTCATCATTTTTTGGCAAAAAATATATTTCAGTGGGCTTATTACAACCATTGTGTCAAAAATTACATAAGTTAACTAATTAGAGATATTAAAGTTGATTTAGTAATTAAATTCAAACCCCCGCAAATATACTATGAATAGCTACTTTTGGATTAAAGTTGATTATCAATCTAAGGTGCCAAACACAACAAGAGGATTTCAAATCCTGCGGGTTTCAAATCTACGCTCCCAAACAGGCCCCAAGTATGCTCGTAGAAAAGTATATTCTTCATGCTCTTTATGATCATTTTAATGTGCATGTATATTAATGCAGATTGAGTATGTTCATATGAAGATTTTCATTTTATCACAGGCTTTTGTATATTTAATGGATGAAATCTTACTTTTTAGAGAAGTAAAAAAGCAGTGTATTGTTATCTACTTTTCTGCTGAGGTTGAGCATCGTGAATATATACTAGTGAAATTCTTTGGCTTTGTTTGTTTTGCTCTAATTTTAATATTAATTTATGTTCTCTTTTACCATTTTACTTGGATAATTAGGCAGCAAGCCATGTTGCCTCCAACTCAATTTTTCATGAGCATGCTAATCATATTGAAGCTAACCATCCTTTCATTTATAAGAAGCTAGTGTCCAACGTCATCAACACTCCTCACTTGTCTTCAAAAGCTCAGTAGGTCAACATTTTCACCGAAGCTGTATTTGAATCTATCTTATTGATGTTATATCCATGTAAGGCATGATGAGTACCTATGTTTTATCTTGTTATGATTTTCAGGTGTAGGTGCATCTTTTGGAGTGGCCTTTTGATCTACCACATATCATTTATTATTTTATAAATAAAAAAGTTGGGGAGTGTCGAAAATTCTAATTCTAGCTTTCTCCTCGAAAGGCCCATCCAAAACAGTGATCCAAGTGCTGATAATGACTGGACATATGGACATACTTGCTTTCCAAACTGACACAACGACCAAACGACGTGAATTGGACAACGGGGTTAGATGCATAGATAGGGGACCCTATGGTAATTTTGTATTGATGTAGTGGCGTTTATTTCTATGGTCTGTCCTTCCAGGCAGAGCTTTTGCTTGCTCAATTGACCTTTGGAACGTCCGTCCGAAAGTGTGTCCGCTGGATAAATTTCACTCTTTCGCAAAAGAAAAACTCAGTACTCTGCCATATAAAAACCTTGCTACACAGGCACTTATAATTTACTTAGAAATTGCACACGTGGCATAAAATTATCCAAATCAAACTGTTCAAATTATGTTAACCAGTATAGGTGTATCGTTATCCCAAAATTAAGCTTATTTTATTATCTTACAACAGGAATGGTGGACATTTATCACTGTTAAAACTGAAAAGTATCCACAAATCAGAGTTTAGAATTCTTCAACCAATATGATGTTAGCCTTACGAATTGAAAAAAATGGGATCCAGAATCTAGTCAGTTTTATTTGAGTTAATATATTCAAATGTATACAATTTCTTAGTGCCTGCGTATCAAGCTTCATGCGCAGCCTGAGTATCATATAACTCTTTTCAGAAAGCACGCCTAAACACAAGCGCCATGCATCTGCTGATGTGGAATGGATCTTCTTGATCGGGGCCGTTCAGTTGTCGGGCTTCACTTTAAGTACCCATTAATTTTAAATTTTAATCGGTTCACTTATAAGGTGGGAAAAAAATTAAAATTTGAACGGTTAGAAGAAAGGATAGTCAACCTAGGCTAGGACTATGGTAACATGGCCGGTGAGCATGCCCCATCTACCGCACGTTCCACGTTGGCGCTTACGTTTGTTCGGCTGACTCATTCACGCGGTAGGCTCGAATTCATTGCGGAAAATTACTTTACATCGGGCGCGGACTAGGTACAAACCCCGCCTGTTCGGAGCTCAGGACAGGCAGAGGCTCCGAGGGCCACTGAGGGGCCAACATGATGTATGAATCTTATCCACACCGTTCATATATTTTTTCATATAATTCTAGAATCCTGGACCCAACATAAGATATATATAAATCTCAAGTGGACCACACCATAGGAAGCAGCGGTGCTAAGGACCCCACCGTTGAAACCTTCCTAGGGCTCACTGTGTCGTTTATTTTCCATCCAACCCCTTGATATGATTATATACACATGGATGAAGTGAAAAAACAAATATCATCTTGATCCGAAACTTCCGTAGTCCCTAAGAATTTTTCAACGGTAGGAATTTAATCAGCACCGTGTGGCGCATTTGAGGGTAGATCCTCCCTATTTTTGGAATAATTTATAAAATAATATGAAAAAAATGAATGGGCAGTGCGGATAAAGTTCATGTATCATGGTGGGCCCTCAGTGGCGCTCGGAGCCTCCGCCTGTCCAAAGCTCGGAACAGGCGGGGGTAGTACCGAATCCTCGAGCCATTACATCATGAGAGACGCATCTTTCCACGTATACGCGAGCTTTCGGTTCTGACAGGTGGGACTCTGTTTTAATAATCCAAACCATCCGTCTCTTGCATCTCAGTATCACTGGGGAAGAATTATTCGCCGAAATTATTTTCAAGAGAACAAAGTAAAACTTTTAGACTTGTGGCCTACACATGGACGGTTTCAAATTTAAATATAACAGTGGTCTACGATCAAGTGGAAAAGTACCAAGATTGGTGATATTGTAAATGGGGTGCTCAACCGGGACGCGGGTTCCCTCCCAAAACCTTTTGCAGGACGAAGTTAGGTGGGGCCCACCGCGATGTTTACGAGAGATCCACCGGGTCCATCAGTTTTGCAAGATCATTTTAGGTGATGGGCCCGAAATGATCTAAATCCAAAACTCAAGTGAATATATATATATATATAATATATATATATATATATATATATATATATATATATCTATATATTATATATATATATATATATATATAATATATATATATATATATATATATATATAAAAGGAAAACGTGTGTAGGTAAATTACTACCGTTGAAACCTTCCTAGGTCTACCGTATTCTTTATATACCATCCACACTATTCATGAGATCATTCCTACTGGGATGCATGTTTTAACGGTGGACGTTCAATCCTCTGTCGTGTGGCCCATCTGAGTTTTGGATTTCCGTTAATTTTGCGCCGTGGCCTAACATGATCTTATAAAACTGATAGACATGATGGATTTCAATAAACATCACGGTCGGCCCCCACGTAAATTCCCGTCCGAGGAAGTTTCTGTGAAGGGCTTTCGCAACAGGAAATCCGCGTCCGCTCAACCGACCGGACACCGATTCCCTACTGCCATGTCAATAGGCAGTAGCTAATGGACAAAGCTCTGTGAGCCCATCATGATGTATGCATTTCATCCACACCATCCAACTATTTTTCTATACCATTTTAGGTCATCAGCCATGAGGCAGATCCAAATCCAATGTGGACCACACCACATGAAATAGTGGTGATTGAACGCCCACCATTAAAATAAATTTGAGGGCCACGAAAGTTTTGGACAAAGCTGATATTTGTGTTTTCCCTTCATCCAGGTCCGCGTAACCTAATCAACAGGTCGGATGACAAATAAACATTACAGTGGCCCTTGGAGGTTTTTAATGGTAGGCGTTCAATCATCACCGTTTTCTTGCAGTGTGGTCCAATTGATATTTGGCAGTCTCATTTTTGGGTCTACAGAGCGGGGTGTGTATGGCATCCAAAACGTTCGTCACTGTTAACCTACCGTGAAACTGATGATTGTCTCAGCTTGAATTTTGATCTCCCAATTTCGTTGTGGGGCGACCATGATAGACGGTTTTTTTTTTTTTTCAGCTTAAGCCCAGGCGTGTTGCGTGAAACCCCTGTTACTAGTCCGTGTAACCCAAAGTTCTGTAGGGACATGGCGATGTCCTCATCCACTCCGTCCATTCTGTTCGCTGGATCATTGTAACATCTGAATTTAAAAATGAGACAGGTACAGTACTCAAGTGGGCCACGCCACAAGAAACAGTAGGGACTGAAGGCCCATCATTGAAATCTTATTGGACCCCAAAGATGTTTTGGCTGACGATGATATTTATGTTTTCTCTACGTTCTGGTGGGAATCACCTTATCAACAGGTTGGTAGGTATTTCCATCCCAAGCTCGTTTGAGATTTGAATCTGCATAATTTTTAATGGACAGTTCAGATCGAGTGAATGGACTGTCCCAGTGCACCGATGGCGCTAGGAGTTATTGTGCACCAAATCAATGCTTCAAGTTATAGTGCTTCAGTTTGACATGGTCTCATGAGAGCTGCTGATTCGGAAGCAAAGAAAGTTTTTGGGAATGAGTAAACTGATCTCTGCTGCACATTTTCCAGCAGGACACGTGCACCATCTGGTCCATTCAGCAGATGGGGGCCATCATGAACATTTTGCGACCAAAAGATAAGGCTGCCATCTTCACAGGTGTGTTAACACAAGCAAAAGGGAGTAGATGGGCAATGCATTCTACTCAACAAATTCTCTTGGTTCAACTTACAATCAATGGCCTGAATCCCACACGTGCAAACCTGACCCAACACACTCGAGTTGCAACCCTACCCCTAGAAATCACAATAAATACCAATCTAACGAGCTAGAGAACCCGTTTGGGAGCTATTCCTCCTTGTGCTGTAAAAAGAAGTGAGCTAAAAAGAAATCATTTGAAATCATTAGACGATTTATGTGGGTATTTACTCTTGCTTGGGTGGTAGACTCTCAGGAGTTTCAACTCCCGGACAATGGTTCGAGTACCCATAGGTGGTGAAATTCCACTAGCGTGAGTGTGTAGGGTGTGTGCGCGTGTGTAAAAAAATAAAAAAATAAAATTAGACGATTTATGTAAATTCCTCATTAGTGTTTTGAGATAAATTAAATGGCATTAATATATGCTATGAAGGGCTGTTAGCTAAAACATATAATTAGAGATGGATATACACTTCATAATCAAAACAGAGAAAATATGGGAAATGGGGAAGGGCCTCGCACTCCATATGTTACAGACATTCTCACTAAAACACCTAAAGGGATTGAAGGGAAAAACAGCAAAAAGATGGGCATTCCTAGGGTTACACAAGAATTTTCAGCAAGGAATCAGCCTGTCACTCCGAAGCCAAACGGGGATCGTCTCCTGCTGCCACCTTCTCCGTACTGTTCATTCCACTTCCGGAGTTCATTCATGCTCGTGGCATCATAGGCAACTGATGCTCCAACCTAATGAAGCAAATGACACAACGTAAATTACTATCAAAAGTAAAGTCGACCCCTTCAAGGTTGATTCACAACTTGATTGGGATGCATATGTAAATTAATATCAAAAGTAAAGTTTGACCCCTTCAAGGTTGATCCACAACTTGATTGGGATGCATATGTAAATTACTATCAAAAGTAAAGTTTGACCCCTTCAAGGTTGATCCACAACTTGATTGGGACTGCACTATGCATCTGCAACCTTCAGGTTCAAGCCTAGCTCATGTAGAAGAAGAAACTATTGTTTGATCATCCAGCTAAAACTCTTGGTCAATTGTCGAATTGTGTAGACAACCACTTTCAGATTATCTTCCAAATGCAATCGTGGCTTATTAGGCGTATGGTTTGAACAACCCGTCATATGGTTGTGCCTTTGTTTTTAACCAATAAATATCTCGGTGGTACCATCCACCTTTGCTAAAAAAGGGGGTAAAGAGGAGGAAGAGTGGTAACAACACCTGATCACCGTGAAATTCGAGGCTCAAAATCACAAAGGAAACTTGTTGAAAATCAACTGACCTAGCATTCCACTTTATATGTAATAAGAGCCAATAATAAACAGAGCTATTTGCAATATCAAGCAAGCATCTCAAACTTGCAAGTGATTACATGTTGACATATTTCTGGTGGGTAATTTCAGATCGAACCATGGAAATAAAACTCAGCCGAACTCGGCTGGAGATGAGAGATGAATAGACTTTGGTTTCGCTAGTCACTGTCCTGAGAATCCACCCAAATCAAGAATAATTTCTGACTGAGCTGGAAACCCTTGCAATGTTTTCAGTTGATTTGGAACGAGTTGTAATGGTTTGGTACCATGGTGGATCGCACTTCAATTGAGCTATTTCAACCCCTCAGAAAATGCTGAGATTCTTGTTTACATTGGTATATAGATGAATGTCAACTAAAAATTCCTTAAAAGTACCTTGTCTTCTTGTTTTATTGAAGGACACCAGCATTTTTGAAATAAATGTACCCATTAGATTGCAACTTTGAAATGTTCTGGTAAAAAAAACCACAAATAAGGTGGCAGATCTGCAACTTGGGCGAGGCATTTTAGTATATGGTTACAAGTAATTGATTGCAAATATGCAATCTAATGGGTTCAGGGTTTAAATTAGGTGTTGTATCTCCTGATAGATTTCTAGATTTCTAATTCGTTTCAGTAAATTCAGGTTCAAATTAGAAGAGGCTTTGCCATTTTTATACATTTTTGTAGTATAAATTAGCAAAGAACCCTCTTATATCTTTACTATTTTGAACTAAATGAAGGGCACAGATAACCTGATCTGTTCTCTATGTATAGAGTATAGATTTGCTTAATTGTGTGAGTGTACAATAAACGTCTCTTCATAAAATACCATTCATGAAAACAACCGACCCTAGATAGCTGGGACAAGACTATGATGATAAAGATCTATACCTTCCATCACAAGTTATATTCTACAATTGCAGTCAATTTTATTTTTGGAGGACTGATCACCTGCAACCGAGATACATATGCACATAATCATCCTCATCCTCAATCTCATGATCATCATCAGAGCATTGTCCCAATTAGTTAGAATCGACTACACAAATCCTTTAATGCCACTCCACACCATCACGGACCATATCCTCACTTAAACTGACCTTTAGGCATTTCCTACTACCACCACCACAGTCCTTTTGGATATTACCCTCGCCCTTTTAGATCTTTTCAATTGGAACTGACTATCTCATTCAGTGCAGTTCCTCATCCCTGTTGCAAGTGTTACAGTTTAACCTATGACTAAATTTTACAAGCTTTTTGCTCTTGAAGATGAGTTTTCTAAGGTCAGAAATGGAAGCCAAATTTCTGAAGGCAGAAACTAGGCTGTGGCGTACCACTGGTTGTAGGTGGTGATCGTTCCCCCTATTCTCTTAACATTATAGAATAATTGTACAGATATCAATATTGGTTTCAACGGCATCACCCTATCAAACGCTTAGTCTGACCTGAGAGAATATACACTGGGCACTTCTCTTTCAAGTGTTTCAATCAATTACTATGGGAATTTGGAACTACAAAAGGAGATTATTTCCATACCTTAGCTTTTGCTTGAATAAAATCGTCCAAATTCAGAGGCCTCAATACTGGTGGTGCATTATTTGTACCTCCCTAAACCAAAAAGCAATGGCAATTTAGCATATGTGAAAAAGTGAAAGAGAGAGTAACGAGTAACCAGATGAATTGTAAACATGCACAAGTAGACACATCAATGCCTGTCCACAAAGCCCAATGCCCATGCACTGGTCCATACATTTTCAGAAATGAAGTTATTCCTTAAAGCATACATAAATCTGGTTCGACTCTAACTGCATCCAAAAAAAAAAAAAGACATCAACAGTAACCTACAAGTCAAGGAACATACCCGCTTTTCTTCTTCTAGAAGTTCTTGCACTGGCCTGTATGCCGCTGCGATACAAAGGTTCTGCACAAAAAGAAAGTAAGAAATTGAGGAATAGATGGCCAAGAAAGACAACAGGTGTAGGTACTTCACCTTCAAATCACTCCCTGAATATCCTTCGGTTGCATTGGCAAGTTCGTCAAATCGGAATACAGAATCTAGGTTTTCTTGGGCCAGAAATATTCTTAGAATTTTCATCCGATTCTCAGCATCTGGGAGGTCCACATATATCCTACATACCAAAATTTTAGTCACTAGAAGCAGAAGGAAAAGGAAATGGTAGTGAAAAGTAGAAATTCAACTATTTCTGATCAGAAACATCCTGGAATCATGAGACTGAGGGAGCAGACGTGCTAAGTATACTATTCATAAGTTAATAACTAGGCAGACCAAAGCATATTACTTCCTATGCTTTTAGATGGAAAAAATAAGACCAAATATCCTTTTTGCAAATGTACTTTCAATGTTTTTAGTTGCAAACAAATAGGAATCGTACATTCTATGTTTTTAGTTGGAGAAAAAAAGGAATTAATATAATATGTATATATAAAGGAATTATATCTTTTTTGCAACAGTACCTTCTCGGCAAGCGACGAATGACAGCATCATCAAGGTCAAATGGTCGATTTGTGGCACCAAGAATGAGTATTCTTTGGCTATCTTTGGACCTCAGTCCATCCCATGCTGCCATAAATTCGTTTCGCATTCTTCTAGTTGCTTCATGCTCAAAAGCACCACCACGAGCACCTAGCAGACTGTCGACCTAAAGAAACCAAATTCAGCTGCTCAATGAAACCACTTTCCAGAGAAACTTCCCTATTGAAGTGTGGCATCAGAACATATAATGAGGTCTTATACAATACTCGCGCCAGAGCTTTGTGCACTGCTATCAGGTTTTCCAGTCTGTACAAGTGGGGCCCATGGTTCAACAATCCAAATCCTTCTCATATCACAGGTCTCACTACGTGCAGCAGTCCATGCACCAAAAAGCTCTGAGATACAAATCCTAAGCTATCAATAGGTACCCAACAAAAGAGATCATCATCATCATCATCATCAAAGCCTTATCCGAACTAATTGGGGTCAGCTACACTAATCCTGTTACACCGTTCCAACAATTTATTTTTTTTTGTTTTTAAAAAAAGTCATGGGTCAACACTCAACCAAGAAAAGGCCAAAAAATGCTGCACCAATCATCTTCAATCTGTTTTGGTGCACCAGCCAACCATCCTGATCCATGCATAGAATCCACAGAAGGGCTATACAAGCTGGCCAATTCAAGATTGAATAAGAGAAGTAATCCGGTTTTAACTGTGTTGGCACACAAATCCAATCGGATAGTCCAATATAAAGAGCCAATTGGATTGTGGGGCCCACAAGTCCACTCTGGTGATGATTTCAGCACTTACATTCAACCAGTTATTCACGCATGTAACAGTACAGCATATACAGTCTTACGGTTGTATATAATCAATGTATTGAGGCTTGCAACCAAACAGCACATGCAGCACATACAATCAACCGTATAGCTGTAACAATCCATACGGTTGCATATCAATGAGATGTATGGAAGGAAAGACCTAGTAACTTCTTTCAGGGATTCTAAAGATAGTTGTATAAAGGCCCAAGTGGCATACATAGAGAGCATGGATGATGATTATTAAATGATGCATTTATTCTAGTAAGCTTAATCTTTGCTTCCTATGATGGGATTCAATTTTCTAGTGGTGCATGCAATGCCTCTTGAGGCCCTTTGGTGTGACTTCATTGTGTTTGAATAGAGCAACTCCGCGTATTTGTTATTTTTAATCTTTTTGCATATCATTCAAGTGCCTGGAGCCGTATAAGGCATCTAGAGTTGGAATTGATCAATGAAAAGGGTACGTATTTGAATATTTAGGCTTCTAGTTTGATTTCCTTCAATAGGCTACACTATTGGCCATCCATAAAGAGGCCTATTAGATCAAGTTGTTTGGATCACTGAACCATTGCCCCACTTGTCCAAACTGAAAACCTGATATGCAAACCAATGAGATTAAGTAGGGAAGAACGATCTAGAAACTTCTTTAAGAGGATTCTACAGATAGTAAACTAATATAAAGGCCCAAAGGCATTGGACGATGATAATTAAATGATGTTCTACATATCAATTACCAGCCGATATTTTTTGGTATCGCTAGTTAGTGATACAACCATCCTGGAATACAAAAATATATTGATGATAATATCGTTAATACTTAGAACATGCCGATATAATTCGATATCTGCAATATTCCTATATTTCCGTTAACACTTAATGCATGCCGATATAACTCGATATCTGCGATATTCCTATATTTCGCTTGTATCTTCCAATAGAGAACTAAAAGAAACTGGTTTCTCTTGATCAATCATCTTTACTTCACATCTCATCTTCTTTTTGTCTTCGAAACATGGAAGTGACTTTTAATCACCCAAATTATGACTTCCTTGTCATGTCTTTGTGTTTCCACAGAAAAAACAAATATAGGAAATTTTATTTCTGTGGAAAAATCCACTTTTCAATTTTGAACAATCCAAACAGGCACTTAGTTTTCCCAATGTTTCACTCAGACTGTGATACACTACGCAATTCATGTGATATTTCCCATGACATTTCCTAGGGCTGTCAACAGGCTGGGTTGATGTCTGTCCAAGCCAGGCTCGCCAAGTAAAACCCAGGCCTGAGCCCAACCCGTGATGATTATGCATCGCCCAGGTTTGAGTCTGGCCCAAGCTCAAGCCCAACCACCATCTTTTTTTAAGATCTAGGTTGTTTGTTAAGCGCGCCCAATCATGCATGACATTGACAAAAATACCCTTGAAATCGTAAATGGACGGGGCTGGGCCAAGTTCAGTGTGGGCTGACAGACTCTAATCACAGCCGAGTCCAGCCTAATGAATAAAAGGGCTATAATTTTAGGCCCATCTCAGAGGATGAGGGCCTAGTATTTCAGCCCAAGCCTGGCCCGAAGTAGGCCAAGCCCAAAGCCTGTTGGGCCAACCTGGCCCATTGACATCGCTAATATTTCCATATCCCAATGGTGTGGTACATGGTGCAATACTTGTACTCCAAACACTCATTAAATGATGCGTTTATTTTAGCAATTTAATCTTTGTTTCCTATAATCAAGGTAGTGATGGCCGTAACAGCCACCGTCATTACTGTTACGAAACGGGCCATAATGGCCTTTACAGCCTTTAAACAAAACAAAAAAAAAAAAAAAAAAACTTGTATCGGCGCTGTAATGCACCATTATGGGCCAATTTTCCCCATAACTCATAACGATTCCCACCATTACTGTTACATAACGGCCATTACTTTAACTGTTTTTTAATACCATGTTTGCGACTGGATTTCCTTAGGCTTCTTTAGCCTTCTAGGCTTCTAGTTTGATTTCCTTCACTACACTACACTGGGCTATCCGCAATGGGGCCTGTCATATCAGCTGTTTGGATCACTAAACCATGGGCCCCACTTGTACAAACTGAGAACTCGAACATCCTTGTACCAATTCTAGGCTCAAGCATTGTTTAATACCTCATATAAAATCCACAGCCTTTTGCAATACAAGTAATGTGTACCAGCATTAGATCATTAATAAGTGAATTATCATGAAGGAAACACAGCTATTTATCTTCTTCTTTTTTTTAATTAGCTGTTTATCTACATTCAAGTATGAGCAAGAAAGTTCCTACCTCATCAACAAATATAATAACAGGTGCTAGCCTGCTAGCAAAGGAGAAAAGGGCCTTCGTAAGCTTTTCTGCATCTCCAAACCACTAATCCAAAAAAAAAGTAGAAAAATCAATACATCCACAGCACAGGTAAAAAAAAAGTTCAAATCACTAATTTATTTGGAGGGGAATCTACTCCAAGCTGACATGATAAAATTGCTGCATGGTAAACAGTACACTTAGGCAGAGATTCAACTATACCTTTTTGCTGATGGACTGAAACATATCAACTTAAATACGAATTTAACTGGAAATGAACAGATAACACTTTGATGCTTTGTTTAGTAATGAAGGAAAGACTACCTTAGATAGTTGAGCTAGGATATAATCTGTACCCATATTTGTCAATTTTGTTTCCTTTCAACCTAAACCCTGCCATTATGTTTAAGCCAAAATTATAGAGAATAATTGATCTGTCCTAGGTAAATGGTGGTGGAGATTCGTGGAGGAGCCAAATGCACTGTGGAGGAATGTCATTGCAAGAAATATGGCGAGTTGGATGGAGGACAGTTTCCGGGGATAGGGGTGTGACTCAGGCTGGCTGAATTGGGTTGGGTTGAGGGCCAACCCAAGCCCAACCTAACCCTCAAGAGGAATCAGCCCAATGCCCAGCCGAACCCAACCCAACCCTAGACACGACCCAAGATACCCACCCCAAGCCCAACCCAACAAATTAAGCACTCAACCTTACATAATTCACGCTGGGTTGAGTTAACAGCTGTAACTAGTAATCTAGCACATAAAATCAAACATCTAATCATCGAGTAACACCTGTAACTTACTGAATAACCCTAGCAAAATAAAGTCTACAATCACCAGACATAAAATTAAAGATTTTATACACACACACACACACTTTCTAATATGTAAAGGGACTATTCCAAAGACAAACAGGTTCATAACAACAACTCCACTAGCCACCACTGATCCAAGCATAAATCTTATTTTCCAATCATAAGCTCATATGTTATGTACTGCATATATAAGTATGGGTTCAGGTTGACCCAACCCAAGTTGCACCCCTATCCGGGTACTCCTAGGCAAGCCAAATCAGGAGCGTGGAAAGAAGTTAGGTGGGAATGGCTTTCAGGGGAGCCAAATGAAATCAGAGGAGCGTAACGATGCACATATTCAAGTTGGCATCAGAGCGTGTCTGGTTGGTCGCAGGTAAAAGATAACACGAACGAATTCAAACAAGGAGTCTGGTTTCTTGTTGGCAAAGGTAACAAGATCCATTTTTTGGAAGATGCGAGGATTGATGATGCCCCCTTTGCCAAGGCATTCCATGAGCTCTTCCTTCTCTCTTGAATAAAGAGGAGAAGGTTTCTGACTGCTATGTAATCCTAGGTGGAGCTGTTGATTGGAATATCAAACTTCACAGAAATCTTTACGCAAATCAAACCAGACATTTTTGAAGATTGAGGTGCAGGGAAAGGTTAAAATAAATCCCTCTTCTGAGCACTAGAAAGTCTGGAAACATTTGGCAAACGAAAATTTTCAGAGAAATCTATGATGCAAATCCTCTCAATCAACACTAGAAGGTGTCTGTCTTTGTATAGAGACATGGTTAGCCCCCCCATTCTACCTAGACTTCAAGTGTTTGCTTAGGTAGTGAGGGCAGATCAAATGTTTACAACATGAAGAAACACTGAATTCAAGTGCCAAACAGACGTGTCATGTGTTGCACATAAGAAGAAGGTGTGAATCACTTGTTTCTCATGCTTCTGTATGGACTAATGTGGGGCATATGGAGGGAGAGAGGAGATTTTTTTTCTTTTAAATTTATTTATTGCAAGTCGGTTTTGATAGATTCAGTGAAGCAGGAAATCGCTTATGGTTGCTACCTGAGCGCCATGCAGTTGTAAAAGTAATTTTTGGTTATTATTTTCCATTTCGCCTATGTTGTGCTTTTTGTCTTAATGATGGCTAACAGTTACAGTTTAAGTAATGAGAGGGTTGCTTTCTATTGGCTGACCCTCCCATGCTCTCACTCTCTCAATTCATAAATAAATAAATGAATGAATAAAGATATGTACAGTAACCTTGGATGTAAGGGTAGAACCAGTTATGCTGATAAAATTCGCTCCTGCTTCTGTTGCAAGTGCTTTAGCAAGAAGGGTTTTTCCAGTTCCTGGTGGGCCAAAAAGCAGTATCCCTTTGCAAGGCTGACAACAGTTTCAAAATCAGTAAGAAATGTGAATCACATATGAAAATTTTAAAAAATAAATAAATAAAATAAAACGGTCAAAACTCACAAGAAAAAGGAATCCAAAATGTTTGTAACAAGCGCAAGTAATTTATGTTTGCAAGGTATAAGACATAACATAGAAGATTTACCCGCAGCAGATTTCCATGAGAGAAAAGTTCTGGTCTCCTCATTGGAAGAGTTACAAGTTCATTTAATGTGTTCTTCACTTCTTCCAGAGCGCCGATATCATCAAACTTGACACCAATTTCATCTGGAGGAACCACTGCTGAAACGAAATTGCTCTCATACTCATCCTTCGCAAGGCTCTGTATAATGTGCATGTTACAAAGGAATGTCAAGCAAAGAAAAAACAACATGCAGTCATCCCATAGAAACCCTCCAAAAGTTGACCCATGAAAAACAAATATACATACCTTCAAATTATGCGAAGGTTTTGTAGATATCTTCTCCTGTTCCTTTAGCCTCGATATTGCAATTTCCAGGCTTCATGTAAAAGGAGATGAAATCAATTTCCAGATTATTCAATCACAAAAGGTGTGATGCTAAGTAAGTTTTGAGAGCAATTACCTTTCACGGGGCAAAGTTAACCTTTCACTCTTTATAGAAGGAAGAATGCAGGTCGACAAATAATGATTTCTGGCCCAACCGACAACTTTCTCAGCTTCTACATGCAACCATGACAAGTTGAATTCAAATATAGATATGCAATACAGTTATATGTGCACTCAGATTGAGATGAAACATTACATAAGGCTCTTTCATTTATGCAACCTTTATCAAATTCTCCATTGACAGTAATTCTTATAATTGTAATTAGCCAATGGAAAATCTGGAACAAACATACACAGCTGAAAACCAACCTATGGAGATTGGCTATAATAGCCCAGATCAGATGATTTACATTAGATGCACTCTAGGCTTTTGTGCTTTACAGAACAAAAGATATCGTGGCAACAGGGATCAAAAGAAGAGAGTTGTTAGCAACAAATTGGGAGAATGGCTCGGTTAATTCAAGACTGAAAGCAAGTTCACTTAGTTCCTTCTGATATTTAAATCCCTACTTGTTATTGTATTCCAACAATAACACGCTTGAACAATCTAGCCATAAATAAAAGAAACATGTAACCAGAAAATGTGGTGCAATTGTGATGAGGATATCACTTCACGTACACCTTTGTGTACGTATCAGAGAAGGCGGCATGCCGCACTGATTTTCCTATAGCTAGGCGAGTACCCGTGATCGTGCTGAAGACCCCATGTGCATGTGCGAGCATCTGTAAGACCCCACACTGGGAAGATGCACCTGGACTGCTTTTTGGAGTGATCCAGACCATTGGATTGGAGGGACGTGATGATCAGGCCGTTGGATCACATGATCGGGCCATTGATCGTGGATCGTCCACACTAATTTTCTTAAACTTTATCAGCTTATAGGATTTAGTTTTGTTTATGTTATGTTTGGACATCATTATGAGTGTTTTTAGTTGATTTTATTTAAACTATGGCTATTTTCGTTAAATTTCACAAGACTGTGATTATTGTAATTATTGAAACTTCTTAGAGCTATAAAAAGAGGATGGGCATGTGACTCTCTCCCCCATTGGATTTTGTGAAAAAACAAAAAAACAAAAAAACAAAAAAAACAAAAGATTGGTGTGAGGCTAATCTTCATCAACAGAAGTGCGAGGTCTCCATCTATCTCCACATCATCATTCATTTTCTTTGCATCGAGGTATTTTCTTCAAAGTTCTTCGATTCTCCCATCCCAAGTCTTCATCTTCTATTAAACCTAATTTTCCCATACTCATCTACAATCAAAACCCTAAAAGACCTAAACCCATCTAACCAAGCCACACGTGTGACCTTACAGCCACACAGGTGAACCTCTCGAGTTGGCAGTATGAACACCCCTTTGTCCCCTTTGGTTTCCCATCACCCTTGAAGCAAACCCTCTTCTTCCTTTTCCTAAACCCTAACCTAACCCTAGAATTCCCCAACTTTCCTCTTTTCCCAAACTATCAAACACTAACTTCTCTCATTCTTCAATTAACCCAAAATCCTTGCACCCCTTCTATCCTAAACCTTAATTCCCATATCCTAACATCAAAACCCTTTAACCCCTTCACCCAATTCGATCTCATAAACCCTAATTCCTAGATTTTCCCAATTTCCTAAACCCTAATCTCACCCTAGGTAGTATTAGGTCTTTTACTTTGAAATAGGCTTTTCCCTATGCTAATTGGATGTCCCTACATCCATTAGATCTTAGTTTCCTTTATTTAATGATCTTGTACGACGTTGTTTGGTAACCTAGGCTAGGATTATGCATGATATTCTTTTGGTTTTCGTGGTATTTGTGATGATAATGGCAAGGTTTGTGTTTTTTTGTTAATTACTTTAATTTTGCTACTTGATCTCACATGATGTTTGGTTCATGCATCAGTCTTGCATCAAATTGCATTCAAACCTTTGAGCCTCTAAACAAACCCCTCAATTCTTATAATCAACCCGAAAAGCACAATGAAAATAAAAAAGTTAACAAAAATCATAAATAAATGCAACTACATGATTTCAATGGAAAAAGTGATCGGAATTTATGCTAATTGTGTGTAGCTACAACACACATGAAAACAACAACTTGCAATCCATTTAGCTTGCTAAAATGAAGAAATTGACTCAAATATGTGATCCAGGGCTTTTAACAAGTCTTAGGCAAAGGATAGAAATGTTCTAGATTATATGTAACACAACAACCATTTAAACACTAACCTGGCATTAAAGCAAGATGGTACATTAAAACAGAATCATTGTCTGGACAATCATGCAGAAGTTAATGGACTTGAATTTCTTACTCTGTTTTGTCAGAATAACACCATCAGTTTTTAGATGCAGAAGCTCCATACATGATAGGTCATGCTCCTCTAGCACCTACAATACGTAATTTGTGAAAATAATAATAATAATAATAATCTATTGAAGATCTGAAAGAGGTTTAGTTTTCACATAGTAAATTCACAAATAATTCAAGGAAAAAAAGATTAAAATATGATAAAGAAGCCACTTCCTTACCTTGTGTAGTTCAATAAGATTACTACGAGCTACCACAATTCTTCTATCTTCTTCGACCTGTTTATTGAATGTTCTAAGGAGCTCCTCTTCCTGGCATAAAAAGGACCAATTACATCAAGTACAAAAATGTAAAAGTACAGCATGCATTTAGCTAGAAATAATTATGGCAGAATATTCATTTGAATATGGTAGGAATCAATTTTGATGACATGATACGAGCATGGTGCGAATCAATTTGTGGATATTCATACGAAAATCAGCATACAATGCAAGGAAGGATTTCCATATATACACGATTTTTGGCTAACTATTTATATCCAAAAGAAGCTATTATATATATATATATATATATATAATATATATATATATATATATATATATATATATATATATATCTATATATATATATATATATCAATACCGTGTTTGAAATATCGTTACTGCGTTACGTATCGCATTCTTGTGATACAGATATG
The DNA here is from genome assembly GCA_021015155.1 of Magnolia officinalis. NCBI lineage: Eukaryota > Viridiplantae > Streptophyta > Magnoliopsida > Magnoliales > Magnoliaceae > Magnolia > Magnolia officinalis. The sequence goes on along the minus strand of JAJHSJ010000006.1, from coordinate 2,947,444 downwards.
TATCGTTATCGCATGGGATATATCGGTTGTATTGTGTAATGTATCACTGTTGTTGGAAACATAAGGAAACATTGGGAAATTGGTTGAATTTTTCAATGAAACTTCGGTGATTGTTAAAAAAGACATCAATACACACTTGTAAATCAAAACATTACAAAAAAAAAAAAGTACACAAAATAGGTTTTCTTAGTATGGGGCCCTAATCTATGCGATCTAACTGAATTGATGCAAGTATATTCAATGTCTATTCATATAATTTATAAATGTAAGAAGACGTGTGGAAACACAGACAATACATTCAAAAGCAAGAGAAACATCACTAGATTATGTTACATACATGTTTGATTTGATGTTTGGACACAGATTGCAAACGATTTGCGAGAAATTAGAAATTTTTTATTTTTTTCAATTTTCCGCAACTCGGCCCATCTCCTCCAAATCTCAAAATCGAAGTTCCCAATCCATGATTTTTCATGCAAAACATGAAAAATCATGGATTTATAACAATTTGACACTAAGTTAACATAATTTACAGAAAATAAAATAAACGAAACTCGAAAATGCTTACCAAATCGAACATGTGGGATACAAGATTTATCGTGGGATATATCGACCGATATTGTCGATATTTAAAACACTGTATATATATATATATATATATATATATATATATATATATATATATATATAGCCTCAAACTAACTCCCAATCTCACAGAAAGTAAACACCAGCATCCATGGTTCCATTACAAGCCAAGAAGTAAATGCTCTTGGATCTGCCTTCTACTGAAGAACCAAGAATACGCTGTGGAGAAGTTGCAGAAGGATTATCCACAACATTCTACCCTCCACTTATCATCTATATTTAGCAAGTATAGGTGTTTTAAACGAAGGAACTTTTACCTTCCACATTGGCATTGTCCAAAACTACACATGATAGCAGAGGTAGATGAAGTGATTGGCGACATAAAATCACCACCACAATTTACACATTGAGGCTGCAGGCTCCTGCATCTTGGTTTCTAAACTGGCGGCATATTTCTGTTTTTTATTGAGAACCAGGCACTGGTTGATGCCTCAGGCATTTGTTGGGTGTCTGTTTGGAAAACTGAAGGCCATACGCAGGGTCGGGTATCTTTAGAGCAAAAATACTGCATATACTCAGTGGTGTGGATAGAAATATGCTTGCAGTGGTCTAACAGGCTGTAGAAGTTGGAGATTTTAGCTGGCTTATGCTTGCAAAGGTCAAGTGTCTATGCATAACTTTAGGGATGACACTTAACCACTAACTCAAAAAAGAAAGCTAGGTGCAAGTCTGTTGCCAATGTAAATGCTTTAAATTGTGAAATTGAAACCTTTTGTGCAAGTAAGATGGTGGAATAGTCAGGCAATAACCTCTTGCTTTAGCAAATGAGTTAAATGGGTTTGCAAGACTAACAATATTCCAAAATAACACTAAGATGTGAGCAAAGATGAACTGTTGAGTACAACAAGAAGTTTGCTGGTTTTACTATGGAGACGAGTAGAAATTTCATGTGGAACTGGCAAATGATACCAATGGTTCTAATGGCAAGTTAGCTAGTAAAGGGATGTAGCATTATACATACAACTGTTTGATCAGGATGCAGAATGGGTTGTCAAACACTTAGCAGGTTCCTTATGGCAAGGTTCATATCTGTAAATAGGAAGTTTCTTCCAATTCTTATTATTGTTAGAAGTATCTTATGTAGTTTCATTTGTTTTGAAGAATCGAAGACCAAATGCCCATAAGGAACTCAGAAGACACAAGGAACATTAGCTTTTTCTGTAAATAGTATATAAAATATCAGTTTCTTCTCACAGTGGGCACTCTCGGTTCCTTGCGATAGGGCTACCCAGATTCCTTGCTTCCTGCTGAGAACTCTGACACAGTTTTTTATTTAATATTTTCAGTATTAAAAAAAAAAAAATGCACGTGAATGACCAGGCAAATGACATGAGAAACGAGACCACAACACACCCGCAAACTACTTAATGAGTCAGTATCCTCTTTGGCAACCTTGCCAGATATCTTCAACCTTCCAAGGAGGGTTTGTTGCCCAGTGGACTACCACAATAGTTGAGCCGGTGCACCGTGACCCAAAAGACCAACAATCCAGAAACCACATCTCTAGCAAATAAAGTATGTCATAACAATGGGATAGTAAAATGGAAGTATGATAAATAAATCATAAATCCTTTAAACCATCTACAATATCAAGCTAGCATCTACATGGGCATGCAAAGCTACAAGAATCACAGAGACTATCAAGGTTCCATAACAACAAAACAGGATCATCCAGAAGCATACGACCAATAAGAAATGAATTTCCCGAGACAAATCCGTACCAACAGATGCTCTATACAAAAACATAAAGACTTTGTAGCCAAGACTGAAATCATTTATCACAACAAACAAAGATTGGCTTTGTCGGAGTACACAATCTTCAGTGTATGCGCCTTGCAGTGTATTTGAGTGTGAGAGTACACATATTCAGTTGTTCTATGATGCACCATATCATTGGACATAATGGTGTATCTTTTAGATTTCATTTGCATCTATTTGAGTTTATCTTTTCTTTTTCTTTTTTAATGAGCTTATCTATTTGAGCTTATCAACTGTAATAAATGGTCTATAAGTGAGAGAGAGAGAGAGAGAGAGAGAGAGAGAGGAAGAAAACATTCTCCTCTTCTCTCTTTTCTTCCTCTCTGCATCTTCCACAATGTAGTCTCTTGAGTAGCATGGTATCAAAGCGATCATACCTTCCTTTCCTATCTCTACTTTTCTTTTCTTTTTTTCTTTCCCCTTCTATTCCTTTCTTACAACCATGTCATTAAGTTTTAATGGGCTCTCCCTCACCAGTAAATCTAATGGCTTCCCTAGATCTGCCAGGAAATAAAAAATGCTTTGCCTTGTGTAGGCAAATGCCGAAAGTGCTACTGAATCCTCATCCAGCAGCTGATAGTGCCACCAAATCATCATCCAGACACTGGAAGTGCTGCCAGAACATCATCCAGCCATATGGAAGTGCTAACAGAACATCATCCATCCACCGAAAGCTACTGGAATGTGCTCCAGCTACAGAAAGTGTTATCGCATGATACAACAGCCACTGGAAGAGTGATTATTCCTTTTCCCAGCCACCAGAAGAGTAATTAGTCCTTTGGCAGCAACAGGAAATGCCAATGATTCACATCCTAGCCACCAAAAGTACCTACAATTCAAATCCCAGCCATGACAGTCATCAGAAGTGCAGCCAACCTCTTATGTTGTCTCCGGAATCATCGGCAAACTTGGCATGTATGATATATATGCTCCAACTTGTGGGTAGTGTTAGAGTACACAGTCTTTGGTGTACGTGTGTTGCAGTGTATTTGAGCATAAGAGCACATATATTCAGTTGCCCTGTGGTGAACCTTGCCTTGGAGATATTGGAGTATCTTTTAGATTACATTGAGCTTATTAGATGTAGGAAACGGTATATAAATAAGAGCTGGTACAGGGAGAGATATGAAGAAAATATTCTCTTCGCCTCTCTTCTCTACTTCTCCACATCTTCCACAATCTAGTCACTTGAGTTAACAACTTCACATCCAAAAGAATAGGTTTCCATTATTTGCGGAGCAATAAAGCCCAACCAAAAAGTTCTTCCTCAACTGAACAGCATATCCAACAAAACCAGTAATGTTCTTAGTAGATACGAAACACAAAATATTTGGTTTAAAGAAAACATGGTAGTGGTCATGATCACCAAGTATCCAGCAATTTACCTTTGGGGGATGGATGCACAAAACATTAGTGAATAGTTTGTATAATTCATTATCTTTTGATGTCCTAGTCGCTTTCAATCCCTCCGTAAGTTGTTTAAGTGGCACAGGCTTCAAAAAAAAACACAATGATTTAGTTTTCAATCACATAGGGAAAAAGGAAAGTATCAAGCATTTAATTATAATAAAAAGCATCTCATTTTAATTTCACTCCTTGCAGGATAAATAGTGTATGTGGCTAGTACTCAAATTGTAACTAATCACAATACTATATTAGCAGCAGAATGTATTATGAGACATTAAGAGAAACAGCGGACAAGGTTGTTGTAAGCGTGAATTGAAAACGATAGTCATATGAACATATACATAGTCAAATAAAAAAAAATGTGAAAGACCACAGAGTAAAAAGAAACTGAATTAAATGCAAATATGGGATATCAGTGGGTGGGAGGTGGACTAAAGATTCTTCTTCTTATAGGGCGTCGGCTATTTGGAGGGGTATTTCAAAGATGAAAAAGGAGGTTCTCAAAGGTATTGGGTTTGATCTAGGTAATGGGATTAACATTCAATTTTGGGAAGATATTTGGGTGGGGGATGTGCCGCTCAAAGTTAGATTCCCGAACATCTATCTCCTCGCCCCCAACAAAGAAATTTCTGTCGCTGGATGTTTTTCTGTTTCCGATGGTAAGATAGAGTGGAATTTGGATGGCAGAAGAAATCTCCAAGATTGGGAGATCAGTGAGTTCGTGGACCTTTTGGAGTGCATTTATTCAGTTAATCCAAATCAGTCTAGCTCAGGTAGCTTAATTTGGAGAATGGAAAAGTCCAGCAGGTTCTCAGTCAAATCTCTTTATAATCTGCTTCATAGCAACCTGGGTACTAAAGATCTTCAGCAGTCTTATCTCTTCTGGAAATATCCGGCTCCCCCTAAGTTTGTGGTCATCGGTTGGCTAGTTGGTAAGAAGAAAATCCTCACAATAGATAACTTAAGGAAAAGAGGGATGGTTCTTGCAAACATTTGTTTATGTTGTATGCAGGACGAAGAAACAGTTGACCATCTTCTAGTGCATTGTCCCTTTATCACTTCAATTTGGTCTGATTTTTGCTCTCGGTTTAATATCAATTGGTGCACTCCTGGTGTGGTTAATCATCTTCATCATGCTTGGCATGGGGTAAACATTGGCAAGGTAAGGACGAGGCTATGGAGGATGGCCATTCTTACTGTTTGGTGGTCGGTTTGGGAAGAAAGAAATGGAAGATGCTTTAGGAATATTTCAAATTTTGCAGAGGCGGTCGCTTCCAAGGCAAAGCGGTTAATGATAGATTGGGCTACTCATGTAGAATCCTTGAAGGGTTGTGATTTTCCTTTTTTGGAGTCTAGTTGAGTCTGCTTTCTCAGCGGACTCTCTCCTTTCTCTGTAATCTTTTTGCTTCTTAATACAATATCGTCATCTTTCAAAAAAAAAAAAAAAACCAATAAAAGACACTAGACGAGGTTTGGGCGAGCGGCCAGCACCGTGGGTTTGCTCCCTATAGGTGTGGGTTCGACTCCCCTCCCCGGCATTACCTAATGCATGTGGTTGGGGGTGATTGCATGCATCCGCAGGAATAGTCTCACTTCGAAAAGGGGAGAGAACCCCATGTTTTCAAAAAAGAAAAAAAAAAAAAAGAAGGACCAATAAACAATAAGGGCTTGTAATGTAGGGGCATTTTCACGCTGAGCACGAGTGGGGTAGCCTGTGGGATGCGGGGACACACTTAGGGCTGGTGGCTCCTGTGAGGTGGTACCCATGTGATGTGGGGCCCACAAGGGGGGTTCGGCCAAGGTCCTAACCCATGCGATGTGGGGCCCACGAGGGGGGTTCGGCCGAGGTCTTAACCCATGCGATGTGGGGCCTGGGCTATGAGATAAAGGCATTAATTCACCATGCTTTATCAATTCGAGCTGTTAGAGTAAGTGGTTAATTATCCTACATCAACTTGTTTCTTTTGGAGAAATTCAAGGTGAAGACATGGAAAAGATAGCCACGGTTTACAAACCAAGAGAATGTAGTGGACTCCTACATCAAAAGTGCAGTTTGTTTTGAAAGAAATCAAAACTGCAGTTTGTTTTGAAAGAAATCAAAACTACAGTTTGTTTTGCAAGAAACCAAAAGTGCAGTACGAAGTGAGGGATCATCTACATTTGTTTTCTTTCTTTTATTTAGATTGAATCCTCAAAAAATGTACCGGTGCATTTCCGTAGAGACCAAACGATCACCTTGTAATCTTCTACCAGAGAATTCTGGTTACTGCCGTCATTGTTTGAGAATCCAATTACACTTTGTCATGTGTCATGATGGAAATGGTATTGAATTGCGGTATCATCTACATCTGTTTCTTTCTTTTGTTTAGATTGCAAAACATAGAAACTAGAATCCTCAAAAAATGTACCGGTGCACTTCCTAATAAACCAAATGATCACCTTATATCTTCTACCAAAGAATTCTGGCTACCACCGTCATTTTTAGAGAAACTTAATTACGCTCTTCATGTGTCGTGACAGAAATGATATCGAGAATTCCTCACTGTTTTTAGCAATTCAAACCATGGAAAACAGTGATTTTGTAGAAAACCTATTCTTTTTACTACAGATTCTGCCTAAAACAAACAGACCTAAGGCAAGAAAGCAAATCCAAAAGCAATACAAATCAATATTGGCAAACTTGGGGCTCAGGCTCGACTCGGTTGACCTACAAAATTTGATTCGAATGAGTCCATGAGGTGACTCAGGCAAGTCAAGTTTTGTCAAATTGGGCCCATAGTTCTATATCTATTTATAGAACAATGGGCCCAATTTTACAAAACATGACTTGACCAAGTCATTGCGTCAAAAGAGAAATATAGGGAGAGGATCTCCACATGGTCTTTATTGACTCCGACAAACCATACGAAGAGTTAATCTGGTGGGTGTTGGGAAAAAAAAAAAAAAAGGAGCTTCAAAGGTTATATTGGCATGATAAAGGATATGTATGAGGGTGCGGGTAACAAATGTGAGGAGCACTGGTAGAGAGTCAAATGAGTTCCCAATCCCATTACCATAGGCTTGCACAAGGGGTCACATTAAGCCAATACCTTTTTGCATTGGTTATGGACGAGTTAACAAGGCATTTGCAGGAAGAGATCCCATGGTGTATGTTGTTTGCAAATGATATTTTGATTGACAGGGAGGGTGTAAACACAAATCTAGATCTATGGACGCTTCCGAATTTAAAGGATTTAAAATTAGTTGGACTAAAACAGAGTATATAATATATGGAGCGAAATTTTAGTAACAATAGGAGTGAAAAGGAGGAATTAGTTGAGATTGTTGACCAACAAGTTTCCAAAATGACCACTTTCAATACCTTGGGTCACTAATTTATGAGAGTGGAGAGATTGAGCAGATTTTTCCCATAGAATTCAATGATTGGATGATTGGTGGACATTAAGTGAACAGTTGAATGAGAAGCATTCGATGGCCCAAATTTAGCCAATAAAATTCCATTAAGAATGCTCAATAAACCTAATTTAAAAACGATGTCCTATCTTCAATGGGACCCGAATTTTGAATGGTTTGTTTTGATTTAGCATCTGCTGCAAACACAATTTCTAAATGCCTGTGTCATATATAATTGCTACACCTGCATATGAATCGTCATGCTGACAGTGTGTAGCAATAAAGCCCATTTCATCTTCTTTTTTAGTGCAACACTGACTAAAAAATGATGGGAATTCTTCCACCGTACACGGCATAGCTGCATGACAATCCAAGCCATCTAAATCTGCACAGCATAACCAAAAAGACAACATTGAAAAGATGGTAGAAACCACCCACTTTATAACTATCATTTGGATTATTAGGATTGCTTCATTCTATGAGATGCTAGGACATGATTCTTCCACAATGTACCCCACTATTTGGGTGCTAGCTCCCTCAACTGAAAGCCATAGCAGCATGCCTCAGCAGCAGTAGCAACGCTGGAAGAAGAAGAAGAAGAAAGATGAAAGAAAAGAGAGAAGGGAGGAGCAGCAGAAGAAAAAGGAAACATGAAAAGACATGACTCGTTTGTCTTTCATGATTTGTCTAACTACCGAGTCATAGGAGCACTCAGAAAAACTAGCCCATTTCATGTATTGTTTTTAGCCCAACTGAATGTGCACCAATTTTGACTCGTTCACCCACAAAAAACTGAGTCAGATCAGGTGAGTCCTGAGTCAACCTGCCGATTGGCCAACACAGATTCTGCTAACAGAAAGATGGTTACTTGCTAATCTGTATTGCATTAACACAATAGCAATGAAAGAGAGCTGATTACACAGGCAAGATGAGAAATCCATATTGACAACCATGACATTTGAAAGTCCAAGATGCCCCCAATTTGCACAAAACATTCCAACCCTTTAATAATAATACACCTCAACTATATGCATCACAATATTACAAATAAATTACGACCTTCACTCTCTTGCTCCTTCGTAACCTCTATCTCAACCAAAATTTGTTTAGGCGGAGATGATGCCTGCAGCTCCCCCAACTGTATAGCTGCCCCTTTGGAATTGTGAAATTGTGACAGAGCTGGTCAAACATTTCCTCCACCTTATGGACGAACTCTTTACGATTTGATTTGGGAACGGCCCTTGTCAACCACTGAGAAGAGTCCGGAAAGTAGACAACTGGCTGCAACTAGGGCAAAACCTGCACATGAAGTAAATCAAACTCCACGGGTGTTAATGTACATGTTTCTCAAGAAAAATCTATAAATGAGAAAGAATAATGTGAAATGGACTATCTACTAGACATCTGCAAAGGGCAGACATTTAAGTCTGACATAGAAAGAAGTGTACTATTCATCCACTAGTTAAATGAATAAGCTTAGTTTAAGATTTCACCTCACATAATGCCTCCATTGCAATGAACCAATCTTTAGTCTGGGTATCAAGGTCATGCTCAATGTCCTTAATTGGAATAGAGGACAGTAAATAAGTTTCTTTCATGACTATGTACATAGAATATGCAATGACAATTTTTAGGACAACCCTAACGCTGGTAACTTAAACATGCATAATAAAGATATAAGATGGTCCATTTAAATTTATAAATATATAATGAAGCTGAGATGACCTGCCTTTCAAAACAAAATGAAGTTGAGATTATCAAAATAAGAAAGCATTCAAAGGAGCTCAAGACGTTCTGACAGTCAAGAGACACTAATGGCAAAACACTCATCATATGCTATTAACAGTCCAAAAGCATCTAACATTCTCAATGTGCAGCATTGGTGAAAACAATTATTTTCAAAGTTTGAAACAGCAAGAGACAATGACAATGACAATGACAACAAGGACTGGGAAAACAAAAGCATCCATATTTAGCGAACCTATTCATCCAATGAAACCAAGCAAATGGAAAGAACATCGGCTAGTAAAGAAGATTTTTATCATATACAAGGAAAAAAAACTGACTTACAACAAATCCAGGAGTCTCATTTCTCCGATATAGGCAGGTATCTCTCAAT